>JAHTLZ010000213.1:3895435-3923706 GCA_023846285.1 Phrynocephalus versicolor | reverse complement strand
CTCATCCCCAGCACGCAGTAGTGGTGGATTAAAGCATTTGTTCTCGGCTCCTGCCTGCCATCTAAAGACAGATTTAAGACGAGGTACATTGCTCTGGTAATCCACAGATTAAACATGCACCATCTGTGTGGGGAGGCCCTCCCATCTCCCCCCCCCCAATGCAGGATTGTACCTGGGGGATGGGAAGCTGGGAACACACACTCGTATATTATTGAGGGTATCAGAGAGCAACGTCACAGAGGTCATGGCCAAACATGGCGCAGAAAGAGGAAGAGGGGGGGGCTGATTTGCTCCTTTCGAAGCGGAAAAATGGGACTGTGCATGTTAAAGGTGGGAAGCAGGAAGATTGGGCCAAGGGTGGGGGGGGATAAGAACTTTGCAGGGATATTGCAAAATGAGAGGATCCCGCCTGGCACACTATACAAACACATTATTCCAGGCGCAATCCTCAGCATTTCCATCCGAGGGAACAGACCTCGCCTTGAAGTCCAGGGAAGCCGCTTTCAGAGTCAACCCTACAGGACCTCACAAACCAATGGCCTGATTCGATATAAGAAAGCTTCCTAGGTAATAAGTAAAAAAAAGGTAAAGATTCCTCTCGCACATGCATGCTGTTCGTGTCTGACTCTAGGGGTGGTGCTCATCTCTGTTTCCAAGCCAAAGAGCCAGTGTTGTGCAAGTCTGTGGCTGTGTGGCCAGCATGGCCGAACGCATTTCTGCACACGGAACACTGTTTACCTTCCCGCTTTTTACAGCGGTACCTGTTTATCTACTTGCATTTACCTGCTTTTGAACTGCTAGGTTGGCAGGAGCTAGGGTTAACAGCGGGAGCTCACACCGCTTTGTGGCACCCGGGATTCGAGCCACTGAGCTGCCAACTTGGAAGCCGACAGTTTCAGTGCTCTAGCCCGCTGAGCCAACACAGAACACCACTTTTTACAGCAGTACCTGTTTATTGACTTGCATTTACCTGCTTTCGAACTGCTAGGTTGGCAGGAGCTGGGGTGAACAGCGGGAGCTCGCTCAGTTCCGTGGCACCTGGGATTCGAACCACTGAGCTGCCGACGTTGCAGCCGACAGTTTCAGTACTCTAGCCCGCTGAGCCGCCACGTCCCGATGTAATGAGTAGAGGTCAGTAAATTTGCTGTTCTGACAGCCAGTCTTAGAAATCCCCAGCTAGCATATCGGGTGATAATGAAAACAAAACTAAACAAACCCACACCTTTCACCAGGAGAACCCCAGTGGCAGAGCAGATGACCTTGGGTTTCCAATCGACAAGAACCTTGAATGCATTGTTGCAACACATGAGAAAAGAAATCGGAGGACTGCCTGAAAGAGCTCCCAGGGCAGACACTGCTGGGCTCAAGCCACCAGTCGCTTGACCCAATCTTGGATGATGTTGGATTCAGATCCAAAGAGGGGCTTTGTAAACCAAGAGAGGCCCCATTGGTTTGGCTACCAAACAGCACCTAAGAACATAAGAACGTAAGAAGAACCAAGCTGGATCAGGCCAAAGGCCCATCTACTCCAGCTTCCTGTATCCCACAGTGGCCCCACCAGATACGTCTGGGAGTGCACAATACTAGATCTCTGTCTCCTGACACCACTCCCCTGCATCTGGCCCTTGAAGGACCCTGGTTTAAAACCTGGTGATGATACATCTCCATCGTGGTTTGTAACCTGTGATGGACTTTTCCTCCAGGAATCTGTCCAATCCCCTTTGGAAGGCATCCAGGCCAGATGCCATCACCACCTCCTGTGGCAGGGAGTTCCACAGACTAACAACGTGCTGGGTGAAAAACATATTTTCTTTTGTCTGTTCTTACACTCCCAGCCCTCAATTTGAGTGGATGTCCCCTAGTTCTGCTATTCTGTGAGAGGGAGAAGAGCGTCCCTCTACCCACTTGACTCATGCCCTGCATTATTTTGTACGTCTCAATCATATCCCCTCCCCCCTCATGTGCCTTTTTTTCCAAACGAAAGAGCCTAGGAAGAGACTTGGGGAGTGGGGAGAAACACTGAATTCCCTAATCGACGCAGCAGCCACTGAGAGTCCATTAACCCCCCCCCCGATCCCCAAGGAACGGAATGGCCTGCAATTTGCAAAATGCATCTCAATATCGTTTGCAGAGGACTCCAAGGGGCCACAACCACAACCCCTGGAATATTGTGCTCAACTCCAGTGCCTGGAATAGGCTCTCTTGCACAGCCCTCCCACTTGGGAAAAGCAATCCAGCCCTTCCCAACCTCTCTCCCAAGATTATCCTTCAGCCCAGCAGGGTGTATTGCTTGGCTTTAATACCACAGCAGTGGCAGGGAAGAGTGGTCCCTGCTTGGGGGGGGGGGAGCATCACCCGGGATCTAATCTAATCTGCTGCCCTGGCCGAAGCTGGTAATCTCCTAAAGTAATTAAGCAGGTGCAGTTCTCTGTTTATGGAAGCGGGAGGAGGAGGAGGAGGAGGAGATACATCTCTCCATCAGCAAAAAGGTTTCCTTTCTGGAGCCATAAGAAAAGCTGGTGCCCCACACTGTCTCCAGGGGGCACTGCTTTTCTTCTTACACAAGAAACCCTTCCCCATAGAAGGAACCACACAGGGTTCAGATATTCATTTGTTCTCTCCAGCAGAAAGAGCAGTGGGGCTTTCCAGAGACAGAAAAGGCACCTCTAACGTGCCACACTAGGCATCTGTCCTGAGATCAAACGAAACCAATGCAACGGGGGATGACAATGTTGTCAGAACAGCATGTGCCCTACAGATCCTGAAGATTTGTACCCCCTGAAATGTTTAAATAATTCTTGTGAGGGGAAAAAATAGGTAAAGGTTTCCCCCGCACGTGTGTGCTAGTCGTGTCCGACTCTAGGGGCGGTGCTCATCTCCGTTTTCAAGCCGGAAGAGCCAGTGTTGTACAAGTCCGTGGCCACGTGGCTGGTATGGCTGCAAGGAAACACTGTTTTACCTTCCCGGTTTTTTACGGCAGTACCTATTTATCTACTTGCATTTACATGCTTTGAAGCTGCTAGGTTGGCAGGGACTGGGGTTATCAGCGGGAGCTCGCTCCGCTGCATGGCACCCGGGATTCGAACCGCCGAGCTGCCGACTTTGCAGGCAACAGTTTTCGGAACCTTAGTCCGCTAAGCCACCACACCGTTGTGCTAAAAAAGCATTCCCCCCCCCCTGCAAGAAATCAGCTGCTCTCCTCCATGGCTCAGTAAAGCTCTGCTGGAGGTCCTCTGCAGATGGAGAAGGATGAGATGGGTAACAGCAATAACACATCACACCCACAAAACAGCAACATTCAAATACAGTAATACCTCGGATAACGAATGCCCTGGTTACGAATTTTTTGGATAACAAATCGCAATTTCCAGGTATAGGGCTGCCTCGGATAACTTATTTTTCCTATGGGCTGCCTCGGATAATGAATCGCAATTTCTAGGTATAGTCTGCCTCGGATAATGAATTTTGCTACGGGCTGCCTCGGACAGCGAATTTTCCCTATGGGCTGCCTCGGATAACGAATGTCCAGCATGCATCGGTAAAAAAGAGTTATCCCGGACTGCATTGCATCTGTACCTTTTAAAGTGTACTTTATAAAGAGTTTTGAGCAAAAACAACAACAACAACAACAACAACCAGGTGTCTGTGGCATTTCCCTAGTCTCCGGAACTGATTAATTGCTTTCCCATTCATTCCTATGGGAAACCGTGTTTCGGATAACAATTTTTTCAGATAACAAATTGCCTCAGAGAACGAATTAAATTCGTTACCCGAGGTACCACTGTACCATGATTTTCTCTTCACTCTTAACACGTGAATTTGGAGTGGGGAAACCTCTATAAAGGAGTGCGAACCATTAAAAAAAACCGCTGATAGTAATTTCAACAACATCTCTTTTTTGGGATGCGATCCCGTAAATTGGGGTGGGGTTGGGGAGTCACATTGGACCCTGCCCTGTTCTGCAGGGTGAAAAGATAAGGGAAATCCTGAAGCCACAAGAACCAGCGGTGGCTGGGATAAAGAGAGTGGGAGTGTGCTTGCCTGCACGCGTACTTGTGTGCATGGATGTGTTGGAAGGGCCTTCCCGGTGGGACTTCCCCAGCCTTGCCCTTGGCAGGAATTCAGGGTTTCTCTCCACTTGCCAAGTCATCATTCAGGTGAATTTAAACTGGATTATGGCTCTGTGCTGGGGTCAATAAGGTCGCCGAGGCAACCGGCCAAGCAGGATTTGTGTTCCTGCGAGATCATTAGCCACGGCGGAGGCCACGCTTGTCACACCTCAGCAGGAAAAGAATGATTCGGGATGAGGCTCAAGGTCACGCCAGAGCCCATCATATAAGACCAAAGGCTCCTAAAGCTATCTTCTCACCACACAAGGAGAGCAAACATCATCACGATACCACTCCATGTTCATAAAGTACATAATGTTTGTAAGAACAGCTATAAGGGGGTACATCTGGCATGAAGTAATTGTCACCCGGAACAAGGTCGCTCAGATCACCTCTGCTTTCTTGACAGCCATTCCAAGGACTGAAAACATATTTTGGGGGAAGAACTAAGCCTCCACATAAGTTTTACAGAGTCCAGATAATAAGGCTGCTGGCTGGAGAGCTCAGTGTTTTAAGTATCCAGTTGCAGAGCCAGATTTAATCATAGCCAGTTATTTCATGCCCTTCCTTGTTCCACGACTAGTTTTGTACCGTGACAGCGTTGGTCGCGATCACGTGGTTTTGTCCCTGTTTAGTCTCTGTTTCCGTGTCCCCACAGTCGTGATAACTTGTCTCGTGACAAGTGTTACTTCATGATCTTGTTCCGTTACAAATTCTGGCTAGTTTGACGTTGTTCAGCAAAAAAAAAGAGGCTGTAACCCAGTCCCTGAGCATCGGCTCATCGCATGTGCGTGAGGGGAACAAAATGGTTGTTGCATGACAGTTGTTACCACATGGTCCCTTGTCTCGGAAAAGAAACCGGGGACAAACCGTGACAAGGGAAAACCCTAACCCAGCGCCAGGTACAGAATTGTCACGCTCTGATCCCTCTTCAGGGGCATGGTCGAAACAAATCTCAGCTGTTGTGCTATGGATGTGAAGTAAGATTTTTTTTTTGTACCGGTCCGAAGCGCAACACTTACAGAGGCAAAACGGACGTGAAGAAACCGCCTTACTGGTCTGCTAGTTATTCATTTGGACAACAACCTTTTATTAATGTTTTGGGTGTCTTCTGCAGTTTAAGCATCTGGTTGCAGAGTCACATATTGAGAGTTTGATTCCCCAATGTCCCTCCAGGGAGAAGAGCCAGCCTGCGTAACCTTGGGCAAGCTGTACAGTCCCAGGGCGTCCCCAGAAGAAGGCAATGGGTGAACCACTTCTGAGCATTCTCTACCTTGAAAGCCCTGGAAAGGATCACCATAGCTCAGAACTGACTTGAAGGCGCATGCATGATTATTATTAAACGGCATGGATATCGCAATGACGCATAGGTCCAAGTACATCAGAAGGGGTGAGTTGGTGTGGTTATGGTGAGTATGATGCTGAACTGGAACTTTTAAGATTCAAATTCTGCTCACCACTGCATCACGGAATACCCTGAGCCAGTCATTCTCTTTTTGCAGCCCCACCTAACAGCATTGTTGGGGCAAGAAAAGTCATGTAAGCCATCTTGGGCTCCCAGGAGGACAAGTGGAATATACAACTAACAAGCTCAGAAACAAAGAATGATGATAGTGCAATGTGCAGGGGGTGGGGGGGAGCAGGACCAGGAGCTGGTCTTGATGGCCTGGTCTTTTATCATTCCACAATCCAACACTGCATCATCTTCCTTCCCATGTCAACCTATTCCAAGTTCCCAGGTTCCCAGATGAAATTGTACAGTAAGGACCATTTTTTGAACCAAGTGGAGTAAGGCTCCGAAACTGTTGACTGCAAAGTCGGCAGCTCGGCGGTTCGAATCCCGGGTGCCACGGAGTGGAGTGAGCTCCCGCTGTTCACCCAGCTCCTGCCAACCTAGCAGTTCGAAAGCATATAAAATGCAAGTAAATAAATAGCGCCGTAAAAAGCGGGAAGCTAAAACAGTGTTTCCTTGCAGCCATGCCGGCCACATGGCCATGGACTTGCACCACACTGGCTCTTTGGCTTGAATACTGAGATGAGCACCGCTCTAGAGTCGGACACGACTACCATGCATGTGCGGGGGGAACCTTCACCTTTATGTTCCAAGCCAAATGTGTGTGTGTGTGTGTGTGCGCGCGCGCGCGCGCGTGTGTGCGTGCGTGCGCATGTGTGATTGTGATATGCTGGGCCTGTTCATCTGTTTAACAGAAAAAGCAGCCTCAAGGGGCGGCTGTTTCAAGCAGAGAGGTAGTGAGGGAGCGATCAATCATTCCCCAATCTGCTGGTATCTTGCTCATCACTTTCCCGCATGCTCCTCTGAGGTGTTTCATATGGAAAATATATGGGGAAGAGGAAAGGGCAGGGCATAATTGAGAAAAGGACTTAAGCCCACGCCACCGCCACCCCTACGCAGCTCAAAGGTAGAACCCCCTCAGGCTGCTTTTCCTGTGGTGGTGGTGGGGGGGGGATGTAACACCCACAACAGGGCTTTGTCCCTTTGCTGTGGTTACAGGCGGTTCTGTTTACGAGAGTTTCACTCCCGCCTGTCGTCTTCTTCTTCCTGTCTGATGTGCATCGCGTCTTTCCTCACCGTATTCTCGTTCATTTCACAAGCCCTCTGCAGTGGCTGCCCCACAAGGGTGGGGGTTGGGGGAGGGCAGGTGGAGGAGCTGGCTGGTGGACAGAAGGAGCCGCCGGAAGCTGCCGGTCCAAAACAAAATGAAAACAAAATAAAAGCAAAACAAAACCACCCCAAACCCCCACAAACAAAAGCAAAAAAACTCTGAGATGAAAAGCTAAGAGGACATTACTCACCAAGGTAGAAAGCATACAGCAGCACCTGTTACCAGCACACCCCATTAAGCGCTTAAAAGCCATGTGCGTAGAACACGTCATGGGGCATCATTAAGTTCTGCAGCAAGGGACACATTTTCTGCAGAGGGGCAAAGAGCTGGGGCTGTAGGAGGGGGGGGAGGTAGTGATTTAGAGGCAACCGAGTGGCGGGGGAGGGGGAGGGGACACACCCAAAGATCCTCACACCCCATGAGGATTTGATAAGCAGTAGAGTTGGGCACGAATCAAAAAAATGGCATTTCGTTTGTCGTTTGTCATTTGGAGGGTCCGTTTCAGTTCGTTTCCCTTTTTGCGAATTTTTGCAAAAACATCGTTTTCGTTTTCGATTGTTTCGTTACCATTTTGTTACCATTTATTGCAATTTTTTGTGATTTTTATAGGATTTTAAGCCATTCACTCATATTGCAGTAACGGAAACGAAACGCACGACAAAACTTATGGTGTTTCTGTTTGTTTCGTTTCATTCTAGAGACAAATTTTGTTTGTCGTTTCGTTATGTAACAAAACGAAAAAACGGAAACGGAAACGAAAAATTGTTCGTTTCGTGCCCATCTCTAATAAGCAGCAATACAGTACGACCCCCATCTCCACTGAGTCATTAACCACCGGTTCAGTTATCCACAGTTGGAGGTGGGAAAAATTAAATAAGTGCTGTAATTCAGCAGCCGCAAAGCAAACTACTGTTACAAACAGCAGCTGTAAAGCAAGCTACTGTCACAAAACAGCAGGGTTTTTTGTGTCCTCTCTTATCCACGGTTTCCATTATCCATGGAAAGGCCTGGAACCAATCCCCAGTGGATACTAGGGTCCTACTATATTCAAAATTCTTCACAAATAGTCTCCCCATCACTACTTGCCAGTTGCTAATGCATAACTGGGGTCAGAGCTTGGACGGGGGAAGCAGTAGTCAATGCAGTGTATCAAGGCATGTGCAGAATGCCTTTCTCATTGTGTAATAAATATAAATATGAATACAACTACAACAATAACGATGATGATGACCATGTGCCATCAAGTCACTTGTGACTTATGACAACCCTTTTCAGAGTTTTCCAGTAGGGAAAACTCAGAAGTGGTTTCCAATTTCCTGGTTCTGGGGGTTCCTTGGAACTCTGCGGCATTCCGGAAGGTACACAGGCGAGTTCTACTCACAGGAGGCATGGTGGGGAGATGAACCACCAAACCATAGCTCTGCAGCCAGATACCTAAACTACAGAAGACACCCAAAATGCTATTAAAGGACTGTTGTGCACATGAATAACTAGCGGACCAGTAAACTATTGGTTTGGCAACTACTCTCCAGAGGCTCAGAAAGAAGTATCTTTTCCATACCTGCTAACTAGAGATGCCACAGGCCGAATCTGAGACCACCTGGATGCAAAACAAGTGGTTCCCCCACCGAAAATTTAAACAGTGATATGGTACGCCTAAGACTGCCACCAGCAAACTCTGAGCTGTTCAGCGAGGCTGCGTTCCCCATGATCTCTTCTCTAGACCATGCAGACCATTTCTAAGGCCCATCTTGCACAGAGTTCTGCTACTTCTCTGGAGGACGGCCAGGAACGTCTACTGCCTCCCCTGCCATGGTGGTTGATTTCTGGGGATCGATCCAGAAACGCCGTCACCTCCCTCATGAGGAGCCAGCCGTCCTGAAGAGCGGGCAAGGCCTCGGGAACGGGCCCAAGGGCCTCCTGCTGCCAATGTCACAGAAAGCTGGGCTTTGCCAAGGCCACACACACAGCGCTAGCAGGACCAGCTTCTCCGGTTTGGCCTCCGTGCTGGTAAGCCAAACAATCAGCTCCATTCATAGCTCAGCCACGGCTGCAAAAGGGGACGGACTGGCTTCTGAGGTCACGGCAGGAAAAGCCACTGGAGAGCTTTCTCCTCGTTCACCTTCAGCAAGAGCATGTGGTCCAAGCCTGAGAGTCTAAGAAGCAAATGACTACCATGCCCAGAAGGAAGATCAGCACAGACCCAACTGAGAACAGAAAGGCAGAAGACTCTAGCAGCACAGTCAACCAACTAGCGAACCAACCAACCAACCAGTCAGTCAGACAATTAATGTTGCCCTTCATTTGCTTTTAGGGATCGTTCAAACACAACCGCCCATCGCTCTGCTACAGCCACGTTGCTTCTGTTCAAAGAAACATAATAGAAACATAAGTAGCTGCCTTATACAGAGTCAGACCACTGGTCAACCAACCACTAAGACCATTAACACTATCAAAAATGCCCAGGAGCAACTTCCAAGGGTTATTGGTTCCATCTCGATCTCCCCGGTATGTTCCCAGTAGTCTCCTATCCATGTAGGCACTTTGGATCCTTTTGAGGAGAAAGGCGGGGTAGAAATATTTAAAATAGAATAAAATAAAACAACATGTGTTCCCCTGCCACTGTGGATCTTGCTTGTCTTCCAAAATCAGACATCTGGTGTGTCCAGGTGAAGGTGACAAGGATGGTCTCCACCCAATTCCTCTACTCTGCAAGCTTGCCAAAACTGGAATCCAAATTAATACACAACCAAAAGTTCTTCTGGATGCAAGATTTTTCTTTGATGGGTTTATGGCCAGGTTCAAGCACGTGGACGTATTATCTGTTCACACGGAGAGCTCTTTGCAATTTAATAGAAATTTCGCTGGCCCTGATCTCTTGAAACTGGGAGTCTATGGCTCAAAGAAAAATGACTACTAATAATAACCCCTATGTTATTTAATCTCTCCAGAGTTCTCATCTCGCTTATCTTTATAACAATCTTCACAGGCATTCAATTATGGCTCCCATTTTACAGGCAGGAATCTAAGGCGAAAATAAATTTGCCAGAGACAAAGTAAGCAAGACCAAACCACCTGCTGCAGCTCAAAGTCCAACATTATGAGTAGACTGTACAAGTGTGTCTCTAAAAACTCCAAGAGTTTATTTGACTGCAGGATCTAAAGACAAGGCATTCATCCAATGTTGAGGTAGTCTCTTCCCTTCGAAAGTTCCAAGAACAAGACAGCCATCCGTCATGTTCTGGATGTCCTAGTCCTGTCTAGGATGAGAGCATGGGTGGTTGAGGGCGGGGATAACTTTTCTGGATGGCAACATCCGGAATTTCTCAAGGGTTCCTGGGGGCAGTGTGAGGTGGGGGAGTTACAGTTATAGCACTTACTGGCATAAGAACATAAGAACATAAGAAGAGCCATGCTGGATCAGGCCAAAGGCCCATCTAGTCCAGCTTCCTGTATCTCGCAGTGGCCCCACCAAATGCGTCTGGGAGTGCATGAGACTAGATATCTGTCTCCTGATACCACTCCCCTGCATCTGGCCCTTGAAGTACCCCTGTTTTAAGCCTGGAGATGACACATCTCCATCATGCTTTGTAACCTGTGAGGGACTTTTCCTCCTGGTCTTTTGTGAGAGGGAGAAGAGCATCCCTTTATCCACTTGACATGCCCTGCCTTGTTTTGTACGTCTCAATCCTATTCCCCCCTTAGGCACCTTTTTTTCCAGACTAAAGAGCCCCAAATGTTTTAGCCTTTCCTCAAAGCGGAGGTCCCCCAGCCCAGGAATCATTTTAGTCGCTCTCCTTTGCACCTTTTTCAGTCCCCCTTTATTTCATCTTCTTGAAATAAAAAGGGAAGCATTTGTTCCTCTCTCCATTTTATGTGATGGTCCTTCAGTAGATGAAGAAAAAGCCTTCAAGAGCCAAGGTCCTGCTTTGCTCTTGCACCCACAGGAGGACTGGCCGATCGACCACAAGCCCCAGGGCTGTGGCAATTGCCCAGGGAAGCCTCTGGTGCCCCCATCGCCGCGCGTACAGTGACCTCATCTCACTGTGGTGCAGCCTCTTTTCTCAGATGTGGCCCATCATCTCCAACAGCTTGGCCAGGCTTCTGGTTCCAGGAGCTGAGCCAGACGCTTTGGCTTGGCACCTCCTCGTTCTTCAGCTTGCCAAGCTGAGGATGAGTCACAGAGTGCTCTGGGGAGGCCGGAGGGGGATCAAGGAACCTGCCAAACCACCAGTTTTGGCCTGGCCTCAGAGGACTTTGGAAAGGCTGGTAAACCCCAGCCAAGACCACAGCATCCACCTCTGACTTCCTAAGGGAAGTCAAGAACAGAATAACAAGCTTCTGCCACCAAGAGTGATCCTCTCTCACTGGAGGAAGGCAAGTGGCTGAGGCACAGACTTGACGTTCCCATCTCATTGGGGAGTTGACAGCGTCTTCGCCCAACAATGTGTCCTTTTGGACTATTAGCTGGGACTTGTGTTGTTTCCTACTAGATGGTCTGGTGATTACTTGCCTAAACAGAAATATCTTGCATGGATCTAAGTGGGGTGGACTTTACCAACCAGGGGTGGTGGGTGGAGGGTGAGGGATCCTAAGAATTACCCAGAATGGCTTTCTGATATTCCTCCCATGCAATCCAAGAAAATAACTTTCTTAAGCTTTGCTTCACATTCTGGAAACTAGTATCTTATCCACTAGAGTTCAGCGTGAAACTCAGCAACCAAACTTATCTCTTCATTATTATTATATCCTATGTTTCTTCCAAAAAACCTCCAAGATGTATCGGTGGTCGGTCTCTCCATTTTTATTCTCACACTACTCTTTGATTTCCCCACTGCATACAGTGACCAACACTTTGCCTACAGGAGGAACAGAATGAACAAAAGCAATGGAAGGATGCCATGCAAGTACTGCAACTTGGAAGGACATGATCACACAGAGATATTGCATCAGCTGGAGGAGAAAATGGGTGTTCCCCCATTCAGTTCTCAATTAACATCAGAACTCTCTTTGCTCACTTGTTTTGCACAAAGCAAAATTAATCCATGGAAATCCCCGTCACCAGATATGGGGATGGCTACTGCATCTGGTGACTTGATAAAGGAGGGTTTCAGACAAGCACACAGAGGAGGAGAAAGAGGAGACTGTCAACAAGAACTCATCAGAACCTCCCAATTTAGGGACACTCATCTAAGTATGTTGTCAGAATAAAAGTTAAAATTGAGAGGGGACAAAAAATACTTTTGTTTTAATGCAGCGTGGGACTTGGGAGATCCAGGTTCATCTTCCCACTCAGGTAAGAAATGAATGAGTAACAATTTATTTGCTCTTAGACCAGGCATGTCCAAACTTTGGCCCTCCAGATGTTTTGGACTGCAACTCCCACAGTCCTTTGTCACTGGCAATCTAAGCTTAGAATTCTGGGAATTGTGGTACAAAATATCAGGAGGGCCAAAGGTTCAGAGGAGATGCCTGCCGCCAAACCTATGACCATAGAGGCTGATACTTCACGTTCATCTCATCGCTGTTCGTGGTCCCGCTTGGGACCGGTACGAAGTAATCTAACCACACATCCATTGCGGGATGAGGGGAGTTCATCCCAACCACGACCCCTGAACTGTGATTTAAGCGGGATGAGAGATTCCCCTCCCTGGCCTCAGGAATCTGCTCATCTGGGTTCTCATTCCGAGACGAGTGCCCATGAGGTAGGGCTCGTCACGCAATGTGCCATTCTCCATCTAGCGGCAGGAGTGCGAAGTGCCATTCGCCAGTACCCTATGCAGTCAACAATGAAGTGCAGAGAGATCAAAACACAAATGCCTCAAACTTAGCTCCATAACGCATTGAAGGCAAGGCTTCAGAGAATCAAAACATCAAAAATCGGAAAGTCGGGCGAGAAAAAAAAACGGAGAACAAAGGCATGGAATTTCACATCTCATCAGTGCAGTAACAGTCATGCCGGTATTATCCATCATGCCCGTGCGTACACGGGAAAAGGGACAGAAGCGGAAGAAGACCATGTGACCATGACTGACATCAACATGCAACAACTTCCTCCCAGGTCGAGAATGGACGTGAAGTAACCATCAAAGATGGGCATGCCTGTCTTAGATTATCTCAGAAGGTGGTTTTGTGTGTGAGAGGGGGAGTCAATCAAAAAGGCATGCTGCCTTTAGTTCTGTGACCAAAGATGCCAAAGGAAGGAAGGAAGGAAGGAAGGAAGGAAGGAAGGAAGGAAGGATCTTCTAGTTCGCCACTGCAGCAAACATGATGGTAGATGAAAGGAACCTTTGAGTTTCTAGGGGGAGGGGGCCAGCACTGATCCACTTTTTATCTGGGGGAGAAACAAAGTGTGCATTCAAGAAGCAAAGGTCTTCTGGCATACTTAGTCAATCAAGTCAGGTTATTTTAAAACAAATGTTTCGGCAGCACACTTGCTTGATCTGCACTCAAGTCAAAGGTGGCAGGGATATGACAACGGGCTGGGAGCGGGACCAATGCACAAGAGTTGATGCACACCCACATGTACTGGATCTTAAAGTCAGCAGTAGCAGGGAAAAAACAGAGGCTGATCTTTTACCCATCTGAGATTCAAACAGTTGTTCAGTCTTCGTCTCTAAAGAAAATGGACTGCAGGATTATTTTATACCCCCTCTTTCTCCATCTTCTCTCTCTCTCTCTCTCTCTCTCTCACACACACACACACACACACACACACACACACACACACACACACACACATGCTCACGTACAACACAGACTTCGCATCCCTCCTTGAAAGCGTTGTACAAGGAAGGTTTTAGTACAGAAAATATATCTCTTATAAACATAAGAAAGAAACACACCCTTTCTGACTAGACCGCACAGATCTGTCGTGGTTCACGCACATCAATCCTAAGCGAGGTCACCTATCATGTTTAAGCACATCTTAGCTAGCTTTGCCTAGATTTAGTAGCTAGGATTTTCCAGCTCCCAGTCAGTGGAGAAGGAAAGAAACAGACAGCAAAAGAGAAGATGGAGAAAATGATGCTTCCAGACACAAGCAACTACAAACACGAATGCATTAATCCTTCTGGGCAACTCATAGAGCATTTGATAAACTTTGCAGTAACTTTCCCGCCCCATGCACATCATTGCAAGATATATTTGGTTAAAAAGAAAGATGATCTTCAGTAGCCATCAAACCGGTTCCCCACGTGAACTTGTGTCCCAGAGTTGTTTAGGAAATGACTTGACCTCTCGGGTCCAAATAAGCAGTAACCTCTCAGCCATTACACTCCCATGACATTAAAAGATTTAGACTTTTGAAGGGGTAATCCTACCCCTGCACCTGTCTCTCTCCCCACCAACACCCATTCTCAATCTCGAAAAGTTAGGTGGTGGAATACAAACCAAGCAGAATCTTCTGGTCACCGAGTCAAGAAACATAAAATGTGGCAAACTAGCGCAGCAAGTTTTTCAAAAAGAGTACGGAGGGGGACTTGAGACTCAGTAACAAGGTTTTTTGTTGTCGTTGTTTGGAGGGCTTCTACTGATTACAAAGTGAGAGAGAGAGAGAGAGAGAGAGAGAGAGAGAGAGAGAGGAGAGGAGAGAGATGCACTCCCAAGTCTTCTGCAGTTCTTCTGCTCTGCCCTCGTATTGAGCTGACCACTTAACTAAAGAATGGGGGTGGGTGGCATCCAAAATCTTGCAAGTGTCCCCAGAAAACCCACAACAAGCCACTGGCAGGATAAGGGCAACTGTTGGACAACAAAATGACATCAAAGTCTGCTTTGCACGTACCTTAGAAACAGAGGGGGAGAGAGAGAGACACACACACGGGGGAGCCGTCAATGGCAAAGGGGGTGCTGAGGACAAACGCCAGGCAAAACCGTCTCCTGGAGTGGACTGCTGACAGATTAGGGAGGAGGGATCCGGGGTGTGTGTGTGTGTGTGTCTGTGCAGGGGGTGGGGGTGGAATAGAAGGAGGATCAGTGATGGGGAGAGGAGGGAGGAAAGAGAGAGGGGGGATGCGGCCACGAGATTCTCCCCGACAGTTGCAAAATCCCTCTTCACAAATCTGGAACTGATGATCGTGAAGGAAGGAAGGAAGGAAGGAAGGAAGGAAGGGAAGAAAAGACGGAGAGGAGGTCTACAAACAAATTCTCAGCCAGCAGGAAAAACCCGGCACTGTGATGGATCGGTGGGGGGGGGGGGGGGGGGGGGGGGGGGGCAACAACAAGGACAGCCCCTCCCCCCCCCCTGTGCCTTGTGTTTCGGTTGGGGGGGGAGAGAAGTGTACGGGAGGAGGGCGGATTTCTGAGTCAGAAGCAAATCAGAGGAGGCAAACCAAGGCTGACATAACAAAGAGTCAGGCACAACAAAAGAAGCATATGGCCAGGGCAGCCACCGCCTGTAAATTAAACATAAAGGGGAGATTAGATAATTAATGAGGGCTCGCCCGCTCGCCTGCCTGCCTGTCTGCAATGCCCGCCCTCCCTGCCCCCCAAGGCAAGCCTAACCATTCCAGGCACGGAAGGGGGGTGGCTTGCCCTACCAGGTGCCACCCAAGGACTCAGGAACCACAAGTATGCCCCCCCTCCTGGGCACAGGTGTTAGGAGCTGGGAAAGACCCTTAGGGCTGAGAGAGAAACCACCTGTAAGGAGAATTGAGACTGCAGCCCCTCTAGGAGACCAGCTGCTCTGGAGTGGGTGGGGGAGGCACTGCATTGGGCTTCTCCTGCCAATAGGATACGTCCTTTAGCCAAAGGGCCATTGGACTGGATTCCAGGTTAGATCCCTCGTGGCTTCAGGCCAAATCTCTGCCCACCAAGCCGTGCTGGCTTCGCCCCGACACGGCGGTGATCAGCGACTACTGGAAGCCTGGGGCGAAAGGCATACATACACTAAGCCAGTGATGGCGAACCTTTTAGATACCGAGTGCCCAAGCTACAATTCAAGACCCACTTTTTTTTCACAAAGTGCCAATACAGCAATTTCACCTGAATACAGGTGGCTGTGAAAGGGCGATGTCGGGTGCCCACAGGAAGGGCTCCGAGGGCCACCTTCGGCACCCGTGCCATTGGTTCGCCAACACTGCACTAAGCACTGCACCTCATGCAACAGCAGTAAAAATATTCCCAAGAAGCTCACCATGTGGATTTGGAAGCAGAGCTCTGGGGGAAGCGGAAATGCAAAGAAGCCGCTGTCCGTATTAAATAAAACCGTGGCCACTGACCCAAGGTGTTTGAATTTCTTTTTCAATTAAAAAAGCACCATTTTCTTGACTGTGGCAATGCTTAAAAAAAAAGGTAAAAGTTCACCCCCCCCCCCCCCCGCATATGCATGCTAGTCGTGTCCAGCTCTAGGGGAGGTGCTCATCTTCTTATTCAAGCCAAAGAGCCAATGTTGTGCAAGTCCATGGCCACGTGGCCGGCATGGCTGCAAGGAAACACTGTTTTACCTCCCTGCTTTTTAAGGCGGTACCTATTTATCAACTTGCATTGACATGCTTCTGAACTGCTAGGTTGGAAGGAGCTGGGGTTATCAGTGGGAGCTCGCTCCACTACGTGGCACCCGGGATTCGAACCGCTGAGCTGCCGACTTTGCAGCCGATAGTTTTCAGAGCCTTAGTCCGCTGAGCCACCATGCCCCACGTTGTTTTAATTTCTTTTTAAAAAAAATTTAAAAAGCACCATTTTCTAGGCTGTGGTGATGCTTATAGCTCAGTTCAAAAGCACGTGGGATATTCAGAATAAGAACCCTTAAGATCCATATCAACTGGACTCACATCTGAATAAGCTCCAAATAAAGGATGAATCGGAGGCTGCAAGAAATGTCAAAACACTCACCAGCACCCATACCCCCTGTACCAACCTGCCCAATTGTTAAAATATGCTACGAGGAGGGGAGGCCAGCTGCGTCCCACTATAAGCGCAATATGGCTTAGAAAATGAGTCAGGGGGCCTTCCCAGTTGTAGCAGTGTGGTTATGGCATGTCCTCATTTTCGATGCCCAGCTGGCAGAGATGTTTGCCCATCAGCGCCTTCTCTCCGCCCCGCCCCACAAACATATTTGTGACCAATACTACTGATAGATAGAATTAGCTCAGTCTAGGCCAGATTTATGAAATGAGTTGGAGGAAGAATAGACGCAAAGGAGAGAATCACAACCAGTGCTTGTAGGTTGTGTGTGCGCGCTCCTTATGCCTCCACCTGTGTTCCCCCTGTTACGCACTCTCCCTCCTTCCGCCAACAGTGCAACAGATGCTCCTTTAAATCCTAGCACAGAAGCTGGAGGGCAGACAGGTGGGAAGCATATATCCAGGCTACTGACAGAAGAAAGAGGGATTGTATTTACACACACACACACACACACACACACACACACACACACACACACACACACAGAGAGAGAGAGAGAGAGAGAGAGAGAGAGAGAGAGATGGGCACGACTTAGCGGTATTTTCGTTTTCATTTTCGTTTTTCGTTTCCGTTACGTAACGAAACGAAAAACGAAAAACGGCTCAGAACTGAAACGGAAACGGAAATGAAACGACTAATTTCGAGCCAATTTTCGTTTTTCGTTACTGGGAAAACACATAATGGAGCTAAATGGGATGAAACGAAAAATTTTTCGTTTTCGTTTTTTCGTTTTCGTTACGTAACGAAACGAAAACGAAAAATTTTGAAATTAGCTCACGAAATCGGAAACGAGCCGAAACGGACCCCTAGCCGAAAACGAAAACGAAAACGAACAATTTTTCTGAGTCGTGCCCCTCTCTACTGCTGAGACACAGGCAAGATGGGTGTCTGCAGAGAGAGCAGACAGAGGAAACAGAGACTGGGGGAAGCCCTGTTTTCCTGTTGTGGCAAAATCATGTGTCAGATTAAGTGGGCCACGACCCAGAGAAGCTTCAGCCAAACACCTTGAAGGTGGCACAAGACTTTTTGGTTGTTTTTGAGACAGAGAGAGGTTTTCATCCAGCCACATCTTCTGCATCCGTAGGAGGACTGGACCATGTGAGTTGGGTCCATGCAAGATCCCACCGTACGATGGTTCCTAACAAACACACTACAACTCTCTTTTGACTGACCAACAATTTACCTTCTCAGCAGATGAACAGTTGGCATGCCATGCCTTCTGGTTCAAGGTCCTTCCAAAAAGTCAACCTGGCATCTTCCCTGAGATGAAAACAGATCCTGAAAACATCTGTCTGTTTTGGACCACCTATCCCAGAACCCCCTAGCCAGAATGGCCAGCTGGTCCTGCCTCCAAGCCTTTTCAGGAAGTCAGATCATTTCCTTCCTTCCTTCCTTTGGCCACAGACATAGTTCCTTTGACTATAATTTCCATGATTCTCCAGGTGACATGCCCAGTGGCAATCCTGGCTGGGAGATTCTCAGCACTGTTGTTCAAAACCCCAACTTTTACCAACTTTGAAGCATGTGGAAACCTTTTCTAGGGGTCACAGTGCCATACAAGCCAACCTCTGACCTGGTGGTGGTGAGGAGGTCATAACATTTAGGAAGGGGGAGGCAATTTTGCCATGTTTGGGACATTTCTTGAGCTACTCTAACCTAGGAAAAGTGTGCGTGCGCACGCACACGGGTGCAATCTCTCTCTCTCTCTCTCTCTCTCTCTCTCTCTGGAATAAAAAGTGACAAGAAGAATTGGTGTACCACAGTTGGGCCTTAGTTGAGGGGGAGGGGAAGGATCGGCATCCACAGACAATACTTTGCCCCCTTCCCCTCCAGAGAAGAGTCTTGCCCTATGCATGCCTCATACCTCATAGCAGCCGCCTCTTTATAACATCCCGCTGCGTCACCATCCCTGCAACAAACTGGGGGAATTCCTATGTGGAGAGAGAAGTCCTCTGGCTCTCTTCCATTGTCACTCTCTTTCTTCTAGCTCCCTCGTCTGCCCGCCCGCCTGCTTTCCTACACAGTAGCTCCCGATGGACACCACCTGGGCTCAAAGGCCCCTGCAATGAGAACAAGCAGATGCTGCTGAGGAAGGAGAACCTGAGCAGGATTTCAGGCAAGGGGTGGGGGGGGGGGGGGAAAAAACCCACACAAAACATTCCCCCCCCCCGCTTCGCACGCCGCTTTTGAAATGCAAAGTGTGTTTGTCCTGCCTTATTCTATTCAAGTCCCCTTCGCCCCCTGAGTGAGACAGAGGCACACAAAGGCAGCGGGCAAGGGAGGGGGAGAGGTCTGGAGTGGGCAGCACAACACGCTCCAGCCGGGGAGCCTTCTAGCCTGCCGCATTGTCCCCATACCGAACAAATGCGCCCATTAATCTCTGTCCCAACAGCAGGCCCCAGCACTGGCAGGGGAGGGCTGGCGGTCCTCTCCCTCCCTTCTCCGTATTAATTGTCTCCTGAGCATCCAATGACAGCCGGGGTGAGTCACAGAGCAGATGCTGAGCGCAAGAGTTCAAGAGAGATTGGGCAGCAAGGCTCTGCGGAAATGCAGGCAATTTCTCTGCATGTCAAGATGGCTGTTAGGTCAACACGGAGGCTCTGTTGACTGAGCTGGGGGGGGGGGGTGCCGAAGCAGCTGTTCCTCCTATATCCCTGCACATCTTTTTTTTTCCAACGGAGGCAAAAGAGGCAGCAAAAACAAGGACCGGGGAGCATATGGGAAGACTGGAAGCAAGTCAGGGATGAAAAGGCAGCATCCGTTAGGAAGCCTTGATGGCGGCCGAAAGCAAAGCTGGGCACTGGAACGCCTTGTGAGTCCACCGTGTTTCCAAAGTGGGTCTCAGACAATTCACCCCCAGGCCAACCCATCTCTTATGGGTTGACAAGTCCTACTCCCCAACTGTGAATGAGGGGTAAGGAGTCACAGATGTGGACACCCAATGCAGGAGAGAGAGAAAAGGGATCTCGCAGCTTGGGAGCAAACAAATTGAACTCTAGAACTCTTTGGTTGCATTCTTATCCAATTGCAAAGCTCAGAATTTTTTTTTTAAAAAAACATAAATACAACTCCAGGACTCCAAAACTTTCACTTTCACATATTTCACCCATGTGAAGAAAAAAGTCGTAAGAAAATGGTTGAAACCTTGAGAAACAATGAGAAAAAGATTTGTTTTGCACATGCATACATACAGTAACCCCCCCTCCGGCCTATCGCGGGGGTTAGGGACCCACCTGACCCGCAATGACTGAAAATCCACGATATGCAGGTGCAGGTCAGGTGGGGCTTGGGGGGGTGGGGGGAGATCAGATCCCCCGCCACCGCTCCCTCACACTTCTCGGAGCAGCGCAAGCAAGCGGCATTGGGGGATCTGATCCACCACCGAGCTGGAGCCCGGGGCTTGGGTAAGGTAGGAAAAGGTTTTAAAAGCCCTCCCCCCCTTCCCCACACCCCTGGCTCCAGCTCACTGGCGCTGGGGTGGGGAAATAAAGGTTTTTCTCCCCCACCCCAGCGCCAATCAGCTGGAGCCTGGGCAGATCCTGTGGTCCCGCAATATATCAGGACTGCAGGACCTGAACCGCAAAATGGCGGGGGTTACTGTATTAAGTCACAGCGTTATCATTTGGCTTCCAACTGCACCGTGCCTTGTCAAAAAAATACTACACCCCGGAGAACACAACGCGGGATGAAAGTCATTGCCATGGTCTTTATGATGTGATGGCTGTTTTATACCAGCGAGTCAACAGGTGGCAACTGTGAATGTGCGAACTCTTCCCAAAAGACACATAAATAAAAGAGGCGCTATCAGAAGTAACTAACTTGGAGCTGAGGAATCTCTCTTCCTTACAGGCTGGCTGAAGTTGGAGTTTCTTTCACAAGGAATCAACTTATCTAAGATTGTTTTCAGAGGCAGGAGTTAACAGAGGCTATAAAGCTTCTTGGCATGCCCCATGTAGCTTTTTTCCCCCTAATGTACTGTTATGATTAAAGTTTGAGGTTAAGTTGAACCTGCTCCCAGTGCTCCGTGGAAGCCAAACAAACCACCTCTCTGGAGTTCACAGGGTTGAACAGGAAAAACAACAACCTACCAACGGCTGTTGATGTGCTCAAGAGTCCCTCTGGGGGGTGTACATTGTACTGGCAGGGCACTTCCCCCCTTTTCCTAGACCAGTGTTGGTGAAACTAGGGCACGGGTGCCAAAGGTGGCATGCAGAGCCCTTTGTGAAGGCACGTGGCATCGCCCCCCTCACAGCCACGACACTTCCCACTGTATTTCATGCAGAACGCCGGGCAAAGGGGAGGCCGTGGCTTGTGGGCTCCTTCGTAGCATCAGTTTACTCTCCAGGCAGGCTGCTCTGGGCATCCCAAAAGCGCCGTGGCTGAAGAGTAAACTGGGGCTACAAAGGAACCCACAAACCGCTGCCCCCCTTCACCCGTCTCTCTGCACAGAGCCCTTTCGGGGGTCTTGAAACAGCTTCGTGGAGAGAGGCGGGCGAAGGGAGGGCAGTGGTTTGGGGGCATCTTTGTAGGCCCAGTTTACTTTCCAGCCATGCTCTGGGCACCCTTTGGGAAAGCAAGGATCAGAGATCAGGGCTCCTATCTTTCAGGAAAGCGAGGATCGAAGAGCAAGCTTTTGAATTTCCTGCGGCCATGAAGGGTACCACCCGAAGCATTTGTAACACAGGGTATCACTGTATTCAGGTTAAATTGCTGTACTGGCACATTGCGAAAAATAAGTGGGTTTTGAATCGCAATTTGGGCACTCAGTCTCTAAAAGGTTCGCCATCGCTGTCCTAGACCAAAGGAACTGAATTGTGGCCTGGTCCTGCTTCTGGAGATGCAGAAGCTGCATTAAACGAATTGGACCCTTGGTCTGCTTAGCCCAGTGCTGTCATCACTATAAGTCACAGCAGAATTCTCTGTCCAATGCCCTATTAGGCACATAAATGTCCCAAGAAGTTTTGCATGCAAAGCAAATGCTCCTTGGTTGTTGTTGTTTTTGTTGTTCAGTCATTCAGTCGTGTCCGACTCTTCATGACCCCATGGACCAGAGCTTGCCAGGCCTTCCTTTCTTCCACTGCCTCCCGGAGTTTTGTCAAATCCATATTGGTTGCATTGATGACACCATCCAACCATCTCATTTTCTGTCGTCCTCTTTTCCTTTTGCCTTCAATCTTTCCCAACTTCAGGGAGTTTGACAAGGACTCCTCTCTTCTCATGAGGTGACCAAAGTACTGGAGCCTCAGCTTCAAAATCTGTCCTTCCAGTGAACATTCGGGGTTGATTTCTTTCAGGATGGAGAGGTTTGATCTCCTTGCAGTCCAGGGGACTCTCAAGAGTCTCCTCTAGCACCACAGCTCAAAAGCATCGATTCTGCGCCGATCAGCCTTCTTTATAGTCCAGCTCTCACTTCCATACATCACTACTGGAAGGGTCAGCAGCAATCTTGTATGTGGATGAAAAGGTGTTACCTCAACCAAGGATATTCTAGACTGAGGCAAATATCCTTGGTTGTGCTAACACCTTTTCATCCACATACAAGATTGCTGCTGACCCTTCAGGATCTCCGCCCACCCAAACTGACTCTTGCCACCCAGACCACCGTGCAAGACCAGCTGAAGCAGCGAAAACAGCCTTTTGCTCTTTCGGACCTGACCGACTGACCGGTGCCAGGATCCCAGCCTTAAAGGTCACCCTCTTTCGCCCGCCGGGAAGATAAAGGCCAGCGCCACAGACAGCCCTCTTTGCAAAGGCCGCCACTTTGTTGACATATTGAAGGTCTCCATAGAGACCGTGGGATTGGAGGGGCAGCTGGCTGGCTGGAGTCGGGATCAACACAGGAGGCTGAGGAGGGGGAGTGGTAGGGCTGCCCTTCCAATGGGCTGCCAGGGCAAAGGTCAGTGAGTCGAGCATGATGTGACCCTGAGAGAGACATCGTACCACCACCACCCCCATCTCCAAGGGCCTCAACAATCAGGAAGGGATGTGTAGTGGCGGGAGGAGGCGGGTGGGGAGTCTGCAGTCATCATCGCTGTGTTGGTTGCCTGGCTCTTTCGCAGTGGATAAAGATATAATCCGTGGGGTGACATGGCTGGCAAGACCGAGAGAGCAACATTTTGGAGATCCGCCTCCAGCAAAAGCCCCATAACTCTCATCGTATTAATACAATATACAGTGGTACCCCGACTTATGAATTTAATCCATTCCGAACGCATGCTCTTAAGTCGAACTACTATTAAGTCGAGGTACCTACCCCCCCACCCCCAATGAAAAAATAAGTTAAAAAATGAAAAAAATATTTGCAAGTTGAGCAGACCATATCTAAAATTTGTAAGGCAGCAGTTAGAATGCCAACAGTTTTCTGCTCTTAAGTTTCATTGCTCTTAAGTCGGGGCACCACTGTACTCCTAATAGCTAGGAGGCCTTGCCGTTAGAGGTGGGTACAAACAGGTTCGTTCTAGTGTGTGGTGGTTCGTAAAGGTGGCAGAACAGGTGCTGCTGCTCCCAACCCCCACCTCCTCAGCTCATCTCCCACTGACCAGGCCCAGGTTGCTTGTTTGTTTTCTCCACCTTCTTGACTAATCTGCCTTGAGTGAGGAGTCAGATTCGATGGTCTGACAGGTCTTCTAGTTTGGACTCAATGGCCTTATAAGCCCCTTTCAACTTCCTGATTCTGTGATCTCCCTGTCACAAGCATCAGCACAGATGGCTCTGCCCTGTGCTGTTGGCGGGGATGGAAGATTGGTTGAGGAGATGCAGGAAGTGCACAACATTGGGAGGGAGCAGCAGCACCTGTTCTGTTGCCTTTATGAACTGGAATAAACTGGGGTGAACTGGTCCGTGCCTTTCTCTATATAGGAGAAGACGTTCCTGCTCCAAAAAGCTTACAATCAGTAATTCGACATAAGCCAGTAGGGACGGGCATTTTGTTTCGGAACTGGTAGGTTATGAAACGAACCATTCGAGCCCAGGTGGTCCTCGGAACCGGCTGATACATGCAGATCCAATTGTTTTCCCTTTCTCTGTCTCGCGCAGGGTTAAAATCCAATGAGGAAGCACTCTGTGACATCATCTTTCCTGCTTCGTGCTGCTGGCCAATCAGAGAGGGAGGCGGGATGATGCCTGTCCCTGCACAGCTCCTGACTGGCCAGCATCACAGATCTAGCACAGATGACGTCGCAGCATGCTTCCTTGTTGGATTTTAACCCTGCGCGAGACAGAGAAAGGTAAAGCAATTGGATCTGTGTGTATGAGCCAGTTCCAAGGACCATCTGGGCTCGAGTGGTTCATTTCGTAACCTACTGTTTCCGAAACAAAATGCCTATTTCTAAAAGACAGATAACGGGAAGGATAGGAGAATGGAGGCAGGCATATTCAGGAACAAAATATGGTGACATTTCTATGGCATAACCTGAGGTTTCCTAGCTGTGGCTGATTGATTTAGGAGACTGGAGATTGACAAAGGCTTTACGGGCAGGTTGGCTTTAGTACAAGTGTTAGGAGGAAGTAAGAGAAGATGCTGAATGGTATATAGAAGGTTCATAAAGAAAACGGCAGCCAGCATAGAAAGCCAAGGAACCAGCTTTAACTCATAGGACTCACCAGTCATCTCAACCTTACAGGTTTGTGTGTGTGTGTGCGCGCGCGCGCAATACACGTTACCGCTGTAAATCAGAAACCTTGAGTTTAGAAGACACCTTGCAGGTCAGGCTCTCGCTTCTAGGGGTGGTGATCAGCTAGAAAGGAAAGGCCGTTCGCACATGAAACAAAGGTACAAAGCAAGCGTCTTCCACTCAGCCCACAGCAACTTGCTCTGAACACTTCCCTGTACCAGGTTCTTGTTGACATAAGGGGGTGGGCTGGGGGGCATCTTGAGCAGAGCCAGGCAAAAAAGAAGGCACCACTCCAACAAACCTGGGCAGGCTGTGCCATGCCTAAAGAAGGCAGCCGCTCCAAGCTTTGCTTCAGCTCGAAACTGGCTGCTAAATTTACAAGGCCATTGACTCCCTGGCCTGCATTCAGTTGCCAAGTTCAGGCTTCAGTTTGGGTCTCTTCCCCTAAAAGCCTTGGGCTTCCCAGAAGGATGCTTGCAAGAAGAAAGAACATAGATGCATTTGTCAACATGCATAGAGCGGAGTCCATTCTGTGCTGTGGGGTGGGGGGGTGGCGATGGTGGTGGTGAGAGCCTACAAGCAACAAAAGTAGAATCCTGCATTCAGCATGGATTGTGCAAATGGGGTCTATTCTCACTGAGAGCAATTCTGCAGATCAAAAGGAGAGGCGGAATTATTGGGCAGCAGTATCCAAGTTTTTGCTGCCTCCAAGAAACTGGACCAACCACAGCCAATAATGAAGACTTCTAGAAAGCTGCAGACCAACACATGGGCAGACTTCATTGGGAAACACTGATTTAGACTGCCCAGGTGGTTCAATTCATTTCTGCTCTAACAAGTCGCCCTTGCCTACTTTCAGACCTGTCATTGCACACCTAAGACCTAGCAACTTGACAGTACACAACAACAACCTGCCCACAGTGTCTCTGTCTCTCTCTCTCTCTCTCTCTCTCTCTCTCTCTCTCTCTCTGTGTGTGTGTGTGTGTGTGTGTGTGTGTGTGTGTGTGTGTTCATATGCACCAATATGAACAGTTCCAGCTGTGATGGGGCCAGAGAAGTTGTTGGCTGCAAAGCACCAATAGTACAAAATGACCCTAGCAAAGGATTCTTCACAGCTAACAGCCCTGATATTTATCCTAAATATTACCAGGTTTGCACAGTCTTGTACAGTGTCACAAACCACTTCTGAAGAGTTTCCGAAGTATGGAAAACAAAACAGTGGCTCAGAGACTGAAAACATTCCACCTTCATAGCCACTGCAAAGAGACACCCAAGATTGCAGTAACAACAGGACCGTGAATTTAATTTCTCATGCAAATAGGACAATGGTCAAGATTTAGCCACAAACACTTTTACTATATAAATGCCAGATGTTCAAGGTAAATATTCAGAAAAAGGAGATGCCCTAGATCATATTCAAATATGCACTGGGTACTCTGTGTGTGTGTGTGTGTGTTGTGTCGTTACAGTCGTGACCGACTCTTCCTGACCCCATGTCCATGGAATTTTCTTGGCAGGAATACCGGAATGGTTTGCCAGTTCCTCCTGCAGGCGCCTACAGCACCTGGTATTCTCTGGTGGTCTCCCATCCAAGTACTGACCAGGGCCGACCCTGCTTAGCTTCCGAAATCAGGCAAGATTGGATGTGCTTAGGGCATCTACGCAGCTGCAATGGGTACTAGAAGTAATCAAATAATTTCAGAGACAAAATGATGCTATACTTCAGAAATCATAGCAATGCTTTCGGCTACATGGCTCATAAAAACTATGACTAATTCTAAAACAAACACACACAAAAGAGTGTGCCCAAACAGTTGATCTTCCTAATATGACCTGTACTATGGGTGAGAGAGTATTATTAGGCTAGATATAAAGAAATATTATCAATGTGCATATTTCCCCCCCCCCAAAAAAAATCTGTAAGCATAATATATAGCATATGGAAACAGACCTGAAAAGGCAGAACTCCTAGGAAAGTTGAAAACAAAAGTTTAGGGGAGAAGGAAGACACAATTAACTCTACAAAGGAACCATAGTTTTTAATTTGCAAGAGCTGACGATAAGATCTTTGGGAGTTTAATTAATTGTTAGGGTCACAATAAGCTGAAAGCAACTTCATGGCACACAAGATCTCTTCAGCAGTCAGTCACCACCAACTGAGGTCTCTGGTGTGTGTGTGTGTGTGTGTGTGTGTGTGTGTGTGTGTGTGTGTTGGCCTCAATTCTTGTCACTTAACAGGTACCTGCATTTCCTGTTCCAATGCCCATTCTCTTAGCGTGGAAACAGACTTTTGGAGTTATCCACGATCCCTTTAATGTCATCACCTTAATAATGTAGTGTCATAAAGAAACACGACTATCTCACTGTCCATCTCTAGTTCCATATTATTTACGAACAAATTAAAAAGCACAAGTCTGTTACAATACAGATTCTTGGGTGGGCCCTCTCTCCATTGTAGCAAGTGTCCATTTATTTTTGCACTGTTTTTTTTTGTTCTTTGAACAGTTGTCAATCCCTAAAAGAACCTCTTCTCTTACCCACAGCTGCTAAATTTGCTCACAAGTAGGAAGTCTTGACAAATATTGTGAATTCACACTTAATTATCAAACTAGGAATTCTTGTCTCCCTCCTGCCCCCAAGTGGAGGACTCCTGCATTACAACTCTATCTTACATCACTTTTTCCCAAGTTTGGCAGCCTTAGTTCTCAGGTAAACCTGAATGAAGAAAGAGGCACCAGGGTAACAGCATGCCTGGAAATAAGAGATGGGCATGAATTGCAAAAATTGTGATTTGTCGTGATTTGCGAGTTGTCAAGCAAACTGCAAATCGGGGGTTCATGAATTTCTTTTGCAAATAATGAACTGATTTGTTGGTTTGTCTCACTCAAAGTCCCCTGCCAAAAAACCCCAAAGTCTCTCAAAACTGGACCATCCCCACCAAAAAATGGCAATCAATAACTGCTTTAAAAAACACCATCGCTTCATATCCATCACAGACATCACCTTGGACAAATATGAAGCAATGCATTTTGGATGAAACATCTTTTTCTTATAAATATCTTCATAGGTTTTCAGATTCGTGCCCATCTGTGCTGGGAATCTCTATCTAAACCTTAGATAGAGGAGGAGGATTAATCTACAGTAGGACCCCCGGTATCTGCTGGGGATTGGTTCCAGGCCTTCCCGTGGATAATGAAAACACTGGGTAAGAGAGAACGCCTGCCCCCTCACCTCCAAACTGCTGTTTCCAGATAGTAGCTTGCTTTATGACTGCTGTTTTGAGACAGTGGCTTGCTTTACAGATGCTATTTGTGACAACAGCTTGCTTTGTGGCTGCTGAATTATTCAATTATTTTCCTCTGCCAACCGTGGATAACTGAATCAGTGGATACGGGGGTCCTACTGTATGTTTAAGCAATGGGGAAGGAAAGGACAATCTGAATATAAGAACACTGTCTCCATCAGGTTTCTGGGCACAGCACTGGAAAAGGAGTGATATTAAGCCCTGCTCCCACCCTTCCTTCTCCCTAATCCAGGCATGTCCAAACTTCGGCCCTCCAGATGTTTTGGACCACAACTCCCACAGTTCTTTGTCATTGACAATCTAAGCTTAGAATTCTGGGAGTTGTGGTCCAAAAACATCAGGAGGGCCGAAGTTTCAACATACTTGCCCTAATCAGTCGAGGAACCATCCCTCTGCATCTTTCCATATGGAGCAAGTCGAGTTAATCCTTTGACAAGGTGCCCTGCCCTGAAATGTGTCAGGCTTGCTTTTTGCTACAGCCTTTAATTAGTGCATAGGTGTATCTACCCATGTATCTTACAGCTACTGAGCCTCAAGAGTAGAAAATCTACCCTGTTGCGCAGTGGTTCGCCTCATGGCGCAGTGGTTAAATGCCTGTACTGCCGGTAAAACTGTACTCATGACCTGGGTTCAATCCCTGGTAGCAGGCTCAAGGTTCACTCAGCCTTCCAGCCTTCCGAGGTCGGTAAAAGGAGTGCCCAGCTTGCGGGGGGGGGGG
>JAHTLZ010000213.1:3856586-3892112 GCA_023846285.1 Phrynocephalus versicolor | reverse complement strand
CTTCTCTTCTCTTCTCTTCTCTTCTCTTCTCTTCTCTTCTCTTCTCTTCTCTCTCTCTCTTTCACACACACACACACACACACACCTGTACCCAATACCTGTTTCCTCTCTGTTTGCTTGGTTGGGGGGGGGGGGAGAAAGAATTCTTTAAGAGATGCTCCTCCTTCCCTTCCACTTTTCCTATCCAAGATGTGCCGGAGATGTACAGCCCTCTTTTCAGGTACATTTTCTCTGGCCTTCTCTCTCTCCCTCTCTCTCTCTCTCTCACACACACACACACACACAAACACACACACACACACACACAGAGAGAGAGGGGGGTTAGTCATGTTAGTTAGTCCTTTCAAGAATTACAGGCAAAAATAAAAAATAAAACAAAACAGAAACAAAAGACACAAAACGTGTGGCACCTTAAAGACTAACTTTCATATTTTAATGTAACATTTCTTGGACACATCCACTTCTCCACAGAGAGAGAGAGAGAGAGAGAGAGAGAGAGCTATCCAAATCGGATTACTTTGGCATTAAAAGGTGAATCTAATTTGGAGCTGCCACCCTTTGGCAGGCAACCCATTAGCTCCCTTTGTGTGGCTTCATCTCCGCTCTCCCAGCAGGCAGCGGAGCCATGCAGAAGACAGGAGGGGAAGCCCAGCAGGGAAGAGGGGGTGGGCCGGGCCTGGGCCTGGGCCTGGGGGTGGGGGGTGGGCTGGTGGGTGGGTGGGTGGAGGGGAGCCTTGCTTGGCTTGCAAGGCCGCCGAAAGCGGATTTAGATCCTGCCTCTTGGAGGCAGCTGGGGACGGATGGGAGAAACGCTACAGCAATTAGGCAGTGGGGCAATATACATCACGGCTGAAACATCTGCTAATAATGTCTCTGGTGAGCCATAAAAGCCCAGGGCTTTAGCCCAAGAACATATAAGGAGAGGCGGAGAGGAGGGGGGCTGTTCTCTTCCCCCTTGCAAAAGCGTTTTCTCTATAGCCAGTTTCCTTGGCATTCTTCCGCTCTGATGGAAGAGGAGGTTTCCAAGTGCTGGGGGTGGCTGGATGGGGGTGGAATTTTAAGTGGTAAGAGCAAAACAATGTATTTTTTTTTTAAAAAAAGAAACAACTGAGGGATGCAAGAGAAGGAGGAATGAATGAAAAAAAAGAGGACCATCTGTAAAACTCAACGTAAGAACATCTTTGCCACTGTAGAATTTCAGCGCCCTCTGGTGTCAGGCTCAAGTTATAACAGCAGTTTGGGACCATTATTTTTTTTATGTTTTCACATGGAAACAACTCCCAATTTAAAACAATTCTGTTGGAATCTTTGGGGAGCTTACTTCTTGTCACTCCAGAGTATTCCGAGAGGTTCCTGCATTAATCTCTTTTAGCCTGCATAAGAAAGAAAAACAATAAACACAGGAGTACACACGAACAGATTTATGTCCGTGCAAACTTTTGTGAACTACAACCTTTTTCTTCACGCCGGTGAGAAGTAGCAGGGCACAGGTTTAGATGCAAAGAAGAGACGAGAGTGAGACCCAATTAAATGGGGAAAAGATACAGTGAAACGGGGGGGGGGGGGAATTATACGAAATGTCTGAAGACTAGAGATGGGCACGAATAAAAAAACGGCGTTTTGTTTGTCGTTTGTCGTTTAGGGGGTCCGTTTCGGTTCGTTTCTGTTTTTCGCGATTTTTTGCAAAAAATTCATTTTCGCTTTTGTTCGTTTCGTTACCATTTATTTCAATTTTTTGTGATTTTTTTTTTTTAGCATTTAAAACAGTTCAATGTATAGCCGTAATGAAAACGAAATGGGACGACAAAATTTCTGGTGTTTCTGTTCGTTTCATTTCATGAAAAATTGTTCATTTTGTGCCCATCTCTACTGAAGACATGGTTTGTCATCCGTTAAGCTCACTTTGTAGCAAGACTTCCTTTAAGGTATGACAACACAATTTGTGCAGCCCATGCCACCACATGGGCAAACCACACCTGCACTCTGAAGTCGTGCATCTCACACAATGCCGAACCATCTTTCCTCCTGTTGCGAGAATTAGACCACAAACAAAAGCCAATAGCCGGTAGCAAAGACAGGCCTGTCACAGTATGAAAACAACCGTGATAAGGAAAGCCAGAGAGGGAGATTACATGCTTTGATCCAGATGCTTTTGTTTGCACTTTATGTACGGGCCTCAACGACAGAGGAGCAAACCCGCCTTGCGCAATTACTGACACGGGGATATATGGGTGTCCCTGTGCACACACACCACCGCCACAGCTTCTCTCTTTTCCACTTCAGTTTTCTCAGTGGAGTGTTTAAAGAGAAAGAAAAACTTGCCGTTGTCTCTGCTCCACCTCTGCGTGCCACACTCTCACAAAATTCCAGAACTAGGGGACATCCACTCAAACGGAGGGCTGGGAGCGTGAGAATAGACAAAAGATTTTCTTTTTAACCCAGCGTGTTGTTAGTCTGTGGAATTCCCTGCCACAGGAGGTGGTGATGGCATCTGGCCTGGATGCCTTCAAAAGGGGATTGGAGAGATTCCTGGAGGAAAAGTCCATCCCAGGTTACAAACCATGATGGAGTTGTGTCATCTCCAGGCTTAAAACCAGGGTACTTCAAGGGCCAGATGCAGGGGAGTGGTATCAGGAGACAGAGATTTAGTCTCATGTGCTCCCAGATGCATCTGGTGGGGCCACTGTGAGATACGGGAAGCTGGACTAGATGGGCCTTTGGCCTGATCCAGCATGGCTCTTCTTATGTTCTTATGCAAGCCACATTATTTTCCATATCTCTTTGAACAGATCCAGGCAGAGTATTGAGGAGGAAACTCCCTGACCTCCAAGACTACCTTTTCTGACCTTGGGTTCATGGCTAATTACGCTGAGGTGGAGGCAAGTCAAGACTGTGGCTACATCAGACAGCAGCTCTTGGCAGAGGGCAGCCTGTGAACAGATCATGAAGTGCTTCACCCCAAGGTATCTAGCTGGCTCCTTCCACCCTCCAGTTATATACCACTTCCTGTATGGCTCTTGTAGAACCAAGAGGCCGGTGGGCATTTTAGCGCCAGCTTCTCCAGAACGGGAATGAAACCAGAATCTCTCATCCTAAAGAAAGGCTTCATGAGAGCTTATTGTTGTCTACTCATTACGAAGAAGCAGTCTTGAGCGGTTATCTGTCAAGACACCATCACAGCTATTATGCAATACCCGAATATTCACTGGAAGGACAGATTTTGAAGCTGAGGCTCCAGTACTTTGGCCACCTGAAGAGGAGAGAGGACTCCTTGGAAAAGTCCCTGATGTTGGGAAAGATTGAAGGTAAAAGGAAAAGAGGACGGCAGAGAATGAGATGGTTGGACGGTGTCATCGATGCAACCAATATGGATTTGACCAAACTCCGGGAGGCAGTGGAAGATAGGAAGGTCTGGTGAGCTCTGGACCATGGGGTCACGAAGAGTCGGACACGACTGAACGACTGAACGACAACATAGGGGAGTATCCAGTCAGGTCACTGGTGCATCTAGGTCAGTTTTGTTTACCTCAGCCCTGAGACCCTCCAGTTGTTTCAGACTATAACTCTGATCACTGGCCAGTAATCTGGGTGGCATCTGGGATCTTAGACAAGATCTGTCCCACTCGTAAGCTGGTGATGCTGAGGACTTATTCTGGGAATGTTAAAATGCAAAATCCCTCTGTGACCATCAACAAAAGTTCTTTCCCCAAAACTGAAGAAACTGCCTTATAGAAGGCTAGACTAATTTTTTTCTCCATCTCACCCCCTATTGTCTAGTTAGCTCTTCAGATTCCAAATAGCAATCTTCCCAATGCTTGCTATATAAAATGTGAGGACCTGAAAAGAGAGCCTTAGTATGCATAGAAAACTAAGAATTCTTCCAACTAATGGTCAACTACAGCCCCTTTCAACAACAAAAAAAAGGAACAATTTACTGACCACAAATGTATATTCTATCTTACAGGTGTAATGTTTAGCTGATAGGCCTTTCCTTTAAGGAGGCTATTTCACCATTGTTGCTGTTGTGGCAGTGCGATTACCCCCATTTGTCCTCACAACAATGTTGTGAAGTAGGTTAAGCTGACAAGCAACAGCTGGGCCAAGCTCATGCAATGAATTCCAAGGGTTAGTGGAGATTTGAGCCATGAAATCCTAATCCAAAACTAACATAAAAGAAGGAAACAGGTCCCTGCTGCATTTTAGGTGCCTACACACTAAGGGTGTGGCGACACTGCCATTTGCCTTGCAGTTTGTGCCAGAGTTGACATGGTTAAATTCAATGTATTTTGCATTGACGACATGACATACAGCTAGCTACCAACAGATCTTATTCAAAGGCATACACCCCCTTGGTGGAGCTGCAGAAATTAATTATCCAGCTGCTCTTAGAAACAGATAGATAAACACTGTGAGCTGTTGTAGACAAGTCCACTTCATCAGACATAAGAGCTGATGTCTGCTTGCTTAGTAATGGAAATGCACTTTGATGCGGCAACAGTCCGTGAGGCCACAGAAGTTTCATAACAATAAAGTGTGTCCTTGGGGTACCATAGGGGTGTGGTGGCTCAGTGGACTAAGGCTTCCGAAAACTGTCAGCTGCAAAGTCGGCAGCTCAGCGGTTCAAATCCCGGGTGCCACGCAGCGGAGTGAGCTCCCGCTGTTAACCCCAGGTCCTGCCAACCTAGCAGTTCGAAAGCCTGTAAATGCAAGTTGATAAATAGGTACCGCTGTAAAAAGAGGGAAGGTAAAACAGTGTTTCCTTGCAGCCATGCCGGCCACATGGCCATGGACTTGCACAACACTAGCGCTTGGGCTTGAATGCGGAGATGAGCACCACCCCTAGAGTCGGACACAATTAGCACGCATGTGCGGGGGGAACCTTTACCTTTTTACCTTGGGGACGCAGGAATAGCAACAAAACCACGGGTCTGCAACAAAATACAGTATATTACACATGCAAAGTGGACGTGGGGGTGACGGCCTTAGATTGGGGTGAGGCAAGGACCTCCTTTGACTCCTACAGATATTCAGACATACAGTCAAGTCCCCTCCACTCCTCCCAAAAGAGGGAAACATTCCCCCATTTGACAGGAGGTGGTGGTGGGAATAATTTTTGCCATCCTCCCCCCCTTGACCCGTGACTCCAAGAATCTCTTAGATAAATCATCTCAGCAACTTTAAGCCATTATGCTGGACAGGACAGGCAGAGGGGCTCGGAACGTGATGGAGGGCGCAGGGAGCCGTGAAGAATGGAATTCTGTCGAAATCAGAGCCAGCTGCTCTCGGCTCTTGCTGACAGGGAGCAGTCAACTCCTGGGAGAATCATTGCTAACATTCCTGCACTTCCCAGGGTTCTTGGCTTCACTCAGCCACAACAAAGGGCAGGCCGAGTGCCCAAGATGAAGAAGGGGAAAGAAAACATACAAAGGTTTCCCCGTCTCCCTCTATTCCCAAAGCCTTACTGCTGCCCCTTCCTAAGCGTCACCAGATGACCAGGGTGTGTGTGTCCGTGACCAGTGGACACTGTTTTGTTGCTCCTCATTATTCCTTCTAGATGATGAGTGACCTCCCAGCCACATTGCTGGTTTGGTTGCATCCCTCTTCACTGTTTCCTCACCCCCAACCCCTAGCAAGCCACTGTCAATCAGCACAAACTACCCAAGTGTAGGTCTACGCTGGCTAGATCAAAGCAGCACATACAGCCTGGCCCTCCATGTGCCAAACTCGGCAAGCTTTGCTGTTGATTTGTAAGTTCTTGAAGCAATCGACACCTGGCTGCTTATGTGATTGCCTCTGAGTAACCAAAATGGGAGAGGGAATTAATTAAGGGCATCTTTTTAGATAATGGGCAATAAATCCACCCAACCACCCACCCAGCTATCCATCCATCCATCCATCCACCCACCCACCCACTCACCCACCCACCCATCCATCCATCCACCCACCCACCCACCCATCCACCCATCTAGTTGAGGAGTGGCCACTATGGCCATCCAGATGCTCTCCAGCCTACAAGTCCCATTATCCCTGAACACGACAACTGTCGCTCCAGCAGACGTGTAGGGCCACGGTTGTTATCTAATCCGTCAACTGATTACAAAATCAAAGCCCACTAGTAGGAGTTCTTAAAGGCTAAGAGAGTGGAAACCTGAACATTTTAAGGAGAGTCACTGGCCAGGATGTCAAAAATAGATGCCAAGAGGTTTGAGCTGATCAGTCTTGGGAGTGTTTCAGAACAGGTTTTTATCTCATTATCCCACCCTCCTTCATTCACTGAATTCTATATGCACTCCAGATGATTCTGTGCTTCACTCATTGTCCTTCCTTGATATTCCATAACAAATTCCACCTTTTTTTCTTACCAGATAAAACCTTTCAAGGAGAATACCAAGAGCTGCACAGTGCCTTCTAATTAAAGAGCTCTCGTCAGGCTAGCAATTAGATATCCCGAATTTACCATCAAGCATCAGTAAGTATGTCTTCACAGGCTGCAGTAGAAGATACAAATCCAATAAGTAGGCCATCACATCTGCTGAGATACTGGCTTCTTCTAGTTTTTCTCTGAACTGTTTTGCTTGCACATGATCAATATCAAAACCTCTATTTCACTTTTAAGAACTACTCGTATTTTTCCATCGATAAGACGTCCCATGTACGAGACGACCCCTACTTTTCCAGCCCAAAGTGACAGTGTCTCAACTATGTGGTTCACTTCTCGGCTTACTTCCATGTATAAGACGGCCCTCAATTTTAGTCTCACAATTTTAGACACAAATACTGTATAGTCTTATACACAGAAAAATGCTATGATATCTAAGTTTATTCCCTTCTTCTTCTTCTTCTTCTTCTCCTCCTCCTCCTCCTCCTTCCTCCTCTTCCTCCTCCTCTCTGTATGAGTGTGTGTATGAGAGAGGGAGAATAAAAGAGAGTCTCGTAGATTGTAAACCCGCAAGCAGAAACACTCTTGTTTCTACTAATAATAATTATGTAGTGACAAATCATTTTCTGAGCTATGGTGACTCTTTTCACTGTCAAGTGGCCTCTGACAAGATTCAGCAGTGGTTTGTTTTTGATGGTTGCATACAAAGGACTCAAGGAGCATTTGGGGTTTTAATTGGGAGTTTAAGCAAGAATTTAGGGAGGAAAAAGTAAGTAAATAAGCAAGCAAACAATAAGGTGGTATCCACCGCCAAAAGGTTGCTGCTAGCTCAGACTAATGAGGAAAAGACAATCCCTGTGTCTGTAGCAGCCAAACAGAATGTCCATGCTGAGAAGTAATGTTTGATTTACTTACGTTAAATATTGATACAGAGAAGGAATTTTTGTTTGTTTTGGACCCTCATATAACAAGCAGTTTGTTTCACAGAAAATCCGCTTAAAGGAAAAAAAATTCCAGAGATAGCGGGAAATTGCTTAACAGAATTGCCTATGGGACAAATCCGTACAACAGAAAAATGGTCGCGATGAGGGATTAATCCGTTTTCAATGCATTCCTGTGGGAAATCTGTACAAAGGAAAAATTGTTTAGGAGAATTTTGTTTGGAACAAATTAATTCCTTTATACAAGGTATCCGTACCTTGGAAGTGATGTCCAAGAAAACCACCTCAAGACATGTTATTAAACTATTAAAAACTAACGGTCTTGGGAGAGGAATATTGTTCACCAACTGTGAGCATTCTGGAGGTGGGGGCCAGTTCTTTAAGGAAGCAAGGTAATGAATGGGAAGTGGGTAATCCATGGTTGACGTTTCTTGTGTTCCTAAGCTGTTATAGATATGCCATCACCCTCCCACAATGGGCAGCAGATTAACCTAGCTAAGGTTAATGTGACAAACAAACAAATAAACAAACAAACAATGGTCCGCCCAAAGCAAACATCACAAATAATCAGGAATAACAACAAAAAGATGTGTAGCCAAAGAAAGCAGAAACTCCAGCCAAGGTCTTTGCTGTGTGACACAGTCAAGGCCCAGATGGGTCTTCTACCCTATAAATGTTTTGTGTTTTTCAGAAACAAGTGAAGGGGAGCCAAGTAAAGGTTACAGAAGTCTCAAACAAGCCAGGAAGGAGAGAATGTTTTCCCATTAGGAAACTGGCCAGACTTCACTCTTTCACTCCTCTCCTCAACTTGCACAACACAGGCTCTTCGGCTTGAATACGGAGATGAGCACCGCTCCTAGAGTCGGACATGACTAGCACGCATGTGCAGAGGGAACCTTTACCTTTAGAAGCTCAGTGGGTGTCAAGGACCAACCTACAGCACAAGGCTGTCACCAGGCCCCAAAACTATGTACGAACACTCCAGCTACTTGGAGAAAAATCAGTCTATAAATATAAGAATCATAGAATCAAAGAGTTGGAAGAGACCTCAAGGGCCATCCAGTGCAACCCCCTGCCATGCAGGAACCCCTAGTGAATTACCCATAAGGAAGGCATATGGGTAATTCACTAGCTGCCACATGGCAGGTGCCTTTACCCCAGTGGTGTCCAAACTTCGGCACTCCAGATGTTTTGGACCACAACTCCTACAGTCCTTTGCCGTTGGCAATACAGGCTTGGAATTCTGGGAGTTGTGGTCCAAGGCATCTGGAGGGCCGAAGTTTGGGCACCTCTGTTTTACCCTGTCTTCAGGTGACAAATAATGCTGCAGCCCTCTGTCTTGGATGCTGGTAGTATATCCAAAGAGGTGGTATACTGCAAAGTGGTATATCCAAAGAGGTGCAACATTCTGCCTGCCTACTGAAGAATCCAAGCCGGGCTCCTTTCGCCTTAAGAGCTACTGACAAAACAGGGACTCCCACAGTCAAGATCTGTCTGGGTATGCTGATAATAGCTACGACAAAAGGCTTCCTTGGCTGGCTGTGTTGGCTCCTACTGCAGCGATTAAAGGTCACAGGAGCTCTGCCGGAAAGAAAAGTTGGCAACTTGGGGCACTAAGATCCTTACTGCTCTACTGCTGCAATGCAGATGTGTATCCCAGGAAGACAAGAGGAAATGTATCCTAGTCGAGCCACTACCAGACACACAACCAACCAACCCCCACAACCTCTCTTAGTTTCTTCCCACCCCCTCTTATGCCCCCCCTCCCTCCAGCATTCCTGCAAGGTAACGCAAAGTTAGGAGCAAGCAGGAAGACAATATGAGGACTATGCAAACCTCCCTTCCACCAGATGTGCATTAATAAGGCAGCTGCCCTCGAAGCTAATAAGGTCAGTCACTGGCTCCAGCGAGACGAGCAAACAAGCCGGTTTTTGGCAGCTGTACAGCTCCGGCTTGGCACTCGCTACGCGTCGGCTTCCTGAATTCTTGAAGCATCAAGAGCGGCAAAAAAATAAAAAATAAAACGGGGAGGAGGGGGGGGAAAGCGTGGTGAAAAATAAGCATCCTAACAAAACCCCAGCCGTCTCCAGGCTCACTTGCCGCCACCGCCAGTTTTTCTTCCCCTTGGCCTCTAAATAAGACGCTTCCCTTAAACCGCAGCGAGGAACCTGGCCGGGATTCCAGCTCTGTGGTTTTAAAGCTCCCAAAGGAAAGAGAGAGAGAGAGAGGGATCCTGGATGGAAGCAGAGGCCAGACAAGGGAAGAACCCTTCTGTCCTCGAGGCTGGAGACCAAAAGTTGATAAACACGTTGGGAAAAGAGAAAAAGGAAAGAAGAGGAAAGGAAAGGAAAGTTTGCGCAGTTAAGAGTAACAGAAGAACATAAGAAGAGCCATCATGCTGGGTCAGGCGAAAGGCCCATCTAGTGCAGCTTCCTGTATCTCACAGTGGCCCCACCAGATGCCTCTGGGAGCGCACGAGACTAGATCTCTGTCTCCTGATTTCACTCCCCTGCATCTGGCCCTTGAAGTACCCTGGTTTTAAGCCTGGAGATGACACATCTCCATCATGTTTTATAACCTGTGATGGACTTTTCCTCCAGGAATCTGTCCAATCCCCTTTGGAAGGCATCCAGGCCAGATGCCATCACCACCTCCTGTGGCAGGCAGTTCCACAGACTAACAACATGCTGGGTGAAAAAAAACATTTTCTTTTGCCTGTTCTCACTCTCCCAGCCCTCAATTTGAGTGGATGTCCCCTAGTTCTGCTATTCTGTGAGAGGGAGAAGAGCGCCCCTCTATCTACTGGACTCATGCCCTGCATTATTTTGTACGTCTCAATCATACCCCCCAGGCGCCTTTTTTCCAGACTAAAGAGCCCCAAATGTTTTACCCTTCCTCAGAGTGCGAAACCCGAGTTACATCCCAAGAGTCATGATTAAATTTGAGGCTCCGTTTTGGGCTGCTCCTCTACTCCCTGCTCTTAGCATCCTTTTATTATTTCCATTATGGGTATCCATTGCAAGGCAAAGTGCTCAAGATTAAGAACCCTAGAAACCCGTCACCACTATCAAAACCTGATCCTGGAAAAATACAAAGACGTAACAGGGCGGAGCGCCTCTGAGTATGTGCAGAGTGTTTCCTCTTCTGTAGTACACCAGGGCAGGCAGTCCCTACCCAAGCTGAGAAGCACTTCTAGATAGATCCAGGGTAACTTTCCAGCAAGGCTCCCTGAACTCATTTACCTTAATACAAGTGGCACCTTGTATAAAGGAATTCATTTGTTCCAAATGAACTTACGTTAAGCAGATTTTCCTTTATACAAATTTCCCATAGGAATGCAATGAAAACGGAGTGATCCCACTTTCATGTTGTACGGATTCTCCCCATCGGCAATTCTGTTAAGCAAATTTCCCCTATCTCCGGAATTTTTGATGTTGTCCAAATTTTATGTTATACAAACCGTTTTGTTATACAAGGGTCCACTGTACCGGGTTTTAATCAGTTCTGTTCTGATCCACGTCTGTGTTGCGGAGATAATGTGTACAGTTATTATACATTTACCAGTCTCCGGAGGACAAATCCAAACACACACACACACACACACACACACACAAAAATATATTTTAGGTATCTGGGCTCAACCTTGCAACAATGCTAAGTCCCAGCCTCAAATATTCTCTTTTATCATCTTCCAGATATGCTTTCCTAGTTTTTTTTTCCCCCCTGGAGATGTTCTCCGTGCTTAAGCAAACAAAACAATGCAGGATAACAAAGATTCTGCCTCCAGGAACATTAATAATGGAGCAAGAAAAACAGGATTCTACAGTCAGTGTAATGAATGCATATTAAGTTAAGGCTTACAAATTTTCTTATTTCGCATTATAACCTTATGGGTTTACGTTGACACTATGTTTTGCATGTTAGTTTCCATCACTCATAACTTTTACACAAAATTTTACTCTCTTTTTAACTGTGTGCATTTTCTTGTAGCGGGACTGTATATTATCCCTCATTACTGTAAGCCGCCTTGGGTCCTTTCCAAGGAGAAAGGCGGGGTAAAAAATACTCTAAAATAAATAACTAAATAATATCTTTTTCTGCATAGGCATCATCAACAACCCTTGAGATACCGCAAACAATACCTATTTATTAATTTATTTAGAGTATTTTTTTAATTCTGCCTTTCTCCTTGGAAAAGGACCCAAGGCGGCTTACAGTATGGAGGAACAATATACAGTCCAGTACAATTAAGACATATTCCAGTATTGAGAACAGGGAATTGACGGCCATCTCACAGCAATAAAAGACAATAGATGGGCACGAAATGACCATTTTTTCGTTACCATTCTCTGTTATTCGTTCCGTTACGTAACGGTACGAATAGCAACTGTTGCGATGGGGCGTGCACAGAGCTCCGGGGGTGGCAGACAGCGTGGCGGATCGGTCCTTGGGGAGGGGGCCCAAGGGACGGCAGCGCTCAGCAGTGCTCCGGGGGTGGCGGCCTGTTGGGGGTGGTGATCGGAGCAGCGCCCGGCTCCGGGAGGACTCCCCGTGGCCACGGGATCGCTCTCCCGGCAGGCTTGCCACCGGCTCCGGTGGCGCCCGGCCCTGGGAGGGCTCCCTGCGGCCGCAGCTTGCCGCACCCGAAAAATGAAGAAACGGAAACGAAGTGGACCCCGGGCCCCCGAAAAACGGAACCGGAACGAAGTGGCCGCCAGTGCCCGAATAACGACCACGAATCGCCATTTTGGCATTTTGTGCCCGTCTCTAAAAGACAACATGAAAGCTACAAGAGAACACGGGCCATTAAAGAGAGAGTAAAAATTCCATGTAATCATGCACGGTAGACCATCCAAAAGTTATCAGGGATGGAAACTAACATTGAAAACATTCATACATGTGTACTCTCCTCCCCCTTATACTCTCCGTTCTCCTCTTTTCTTTCTCTCAACTTACACATCCCATCTGAAACGTCACCAGTCATGGCCCGTATTTTTCAATCTATTATTGCCTCTTAATAAGCTAGAAACATGTCCCCGCTCCCCAAACTGAAAGCTGTTGTGTTCCTTTCTCTTGTGTTCTGACCTCTGCATGCTGCAGATAACGGATGATTTCCCAGCTATCTGAGCGGAGTGTATGCAAGAGAGAGAAGGGGGAGCAGGCACTCTGCACGTGCTTAGAGGGCCAGACTTCTTGGCTCGGTGGCAACCTGTTCCCAAATGTTGAACATAAAAACATAAGAAGAACCATCATGCTGGATCAGGCCAAAGGCCCATCGAGTCCAGCTTCCTGTATCTCACAGTGGCCCCACCAAATGCGTCCGGGAGCGCACGAGACTAGATCTCTGTCACCTGATGCCACTCCCTTGCATCTGGACCTTGAAGTACCCCGGTTTTAAGCCTGGAGATGACACATCGCCATCATGGTTTGTCACCGGTGATGGACCTTTCCACCAGGAATCTGTCCAATCCCCCTTTGAAATTATCCAGGCTAGATGCCATCACCACCTCCTGTGGCAGGGAGTTCCACAGACTAACAATGCGCTGGTTGAAATAATATTTTTCTTTTGTCTGTTCTTACCCTCCCAGCCCTCAATTTGAGTGGATGCCCCCTAGTTCTGGTATTTTGTGAGAGGGAGAAGAGCGCCCCTCTATCCACTTGACTCATCCCCATGTGAAGCTCTAGGAAGCACCAACTGTTGGTCTCACAGCCCGTTGGGCAACCATTCCACACTGTAGGTCCCAGTGGCCTCCTGGCGTTGGGTATCTGGCCTCTGCACCCCGAATGCTTCAGGATGCTGCTCAGTCTGAGCTTACTTTATTGGCCCGTAAAAAGCTCTCCAGGAAGGGGGAATGTCTCCTGTTATCACTGCATATTTTCCCAGCAGTTTCACCTCAGCCAACAGCCCCCAACCGCTGCTCACCCCCACTGGCGGCGCCTGCAACTCCCTTTGTTTTAAATATTATAAAGCAAGCCAGATGCTGGGCCTAATCCTCCCAGCTGGCGAGGATTTGCAAACACGTTAGAAAAAAAGGCAGCACGGTTCCCAGCCAGCCCCTCCAACGCTACTGCAGCTCTCGCCCGGCACGGCCTTCCCCATCTGCTGCCTATGAAAGGGTATCCCGGCCTGTAATTGACTTCTTATGTCCCAATTAGGAGCAGACAAGGTGTCTCTCCTTGCACATGTGTGTGCACCTCCGTGGCCACCGCCATCTGTGGCCTGCGTCAGCCCTGGTGATCTAACTCCCAAGAAGAAACTGGCCCTGGAGAAACGAAAGAGGGGAAGCTACGGAGGAAAAGCGGGTGCCATTTGGCTTAATGGTCAGCAGCAAGCCCTCCTTTATTTAGTAAAGCATAATCTGTTTTGGGGGGCGAACAAGTTGGCCACTCCAGCATCCTCCAGATAAGCCGTTTTGACACACCGGCTCCAGCAGTCCATCCAGATGGGCAACTGGAAGAAACGCAGGATTTCTAGCAAGCAGCAGACAAAAACAGATGTTGCAGCTGAGCCAAGACGGTTGGTCTTGGAGGTTTAAGCTGTTCGGGAGAACCACAGAACCTTGAGAGGGATAACAAACGACAAGGCATCCATTCCAACAGGGCAGCACAACCCACAGGGACAATGAACCTGGCCTAACAATGGGGAGAAAAACTAGGGAGTGTGGTTGAAAATCCCTATAGCAACCTACAGTGGACCCTCATATAACTAACGGTTTGTATAACATAAACTCTGTACAACATAAAAAATTCCAGAGATAGGAGGAATCTGCTTAACAGAATCATCTATGGGGGCGAATCCATACAACGTAAACATGGTCGCAATCAGGGATAGCTCTGTTGTCAATGCATTCCTATGGGAAATTTGTATAAAGGAGAATTTGCTTAACAGAATTTCATTTGGAACCAATTCATTCCTTTGTACAAGGTACCACTGTACGAGGGTTGATTGAAAAGCAACACCTGCATTCCCAAGGTGTCGTGCTCATTGGCTTCTTGGAAGAGGAAACCACAATAAACACACACAAAAAATGAAATAAATGGTAACGAAACAAATGAAAACGAAATTTTTTGCAAAAATTCGCGAAAAACTGAAACAAAACGAAACGGACCCTACAAATGACAAACGACAAATGAAATGCCATTTTTTCGATTCGTGCCCATCTCTACTCTCAACGGTACGTGAAGACATTGGAGAAGGTCCGTGCATGGTTGTGCCGCCTCCAGAAGGATTTGGACCCTGTTCTGTAGCACGAGAATGCCCACCCGCACACAAGTCGCCAAAAACACAAGAGGCATTACAGCGCCTGCAGTTCAAGAAGGTTCTACCGCAACCCGCCATACAACCCCAACTTTGTGCTTTGTGACTTTCACCTCTTCCCAAAGATGAAAGAGCACCTTAAGGGACATCGCTTTCATTCTGACGACAAGGTGAACGCCGCCATTCAATCCTGGTGTCGACCACGATGCCAGAATGCTTCTCTGACGGGTTTGCCCGACTAGTCACATGTTGGCACAAGTATGTGGAAAGGGTAAGTCCAAAAGTAAACAGTACATTACATGGAGGACAAATGTAGCCGTAAGTATTTTGAGAATTGGTTAACAAATAAAAAAGTTACCGCCATGGAGGCATTACTTTTCAATCAAGCCTTGTATAGTTATAGTTACTACAGTAGGAACCCCCGTATCCACTGATTCATTAACGACGGATTCAGTTATCCATGGTTGGCAGAGGGGGGAAATTAAATCAATCAGTCAATCAGCAGCAGCAAAGCAAGTGACTGTCACAAAAAAGCAGGTGTAGAGCAAGCTGCTGTCATAAAACAGCAGCCGCAAAGCAAGCTATTGTTACAAAACAGCAGCTGTAAAGCAACAGGTTTTTTTGGGGGGGGGGGGTTCTCTCTCATCCATGGTTTTCGTTATCCACCGGAAGTCCTGGAACCGATCCTCAACAGATACCGGAGTCCTGCTGTATTGTTGTAAGTCAATGTCTTCTTATGGTGACTCTCCCACAGTTCTATGGCTATAAGGTACTCAAAACTGGTTTACTGGTACATCCTCCTGGGGGGCATTCCAGAACCATGCCACGCAGCCTGCCCAACTCTGCGCAGGCAGCCGGTCATCTAAATCCCTGCCGGCCACATACTCCAGGTTCACTCAGCAGGGATCCAAATTTCTGGCAACTTTGGCAGCTACCTCTCTGCAGCAACCCTCCTCAGTTATACCAGCACCCATTCCACTTATCTTAAATCCCACTTCTTGAGAGCTGACGACAAGCCTGTCTCCTAACTCAATGCGCCTTGGAATGTCAAATGAAGCTCTTAGCCATTTAGCTGCTGAGAAGAAATTCATGATGACTGTTGCTGAGAAAGCTTAAGTATGAGAAAGAGCCCGAGGGATGATGACGAATAAAGGACACCGGTTGAAGTTTTAGCATCCCATACGGGATCCATATTTGCCTTGTGGTGGTGCAGCGGTTAAATGCCTGTCCTGCAGCTAAAACTGTGATCATGGACTGGGGTTCAATCCCAGGTAGCAGGCTCATGGCTGACTCAGCCTTCTATCCTTCCGAGGTCAGTAAAATAAGTACCCAGCTTGCTGGGGGGGGGGCAATGTGTAGCTTGCATAATTGAATTGCGAACTGCCCAGAGAGTGCTTTGAAGTGCTATGGGGTGGTATATAAGCAGAACACTTTGCTTTTTTGCTTTTGCCATCAAGTATACTACGACCTTCAATAAGAAAGTGTCATCAATCCAGACAGCCCGACACATGCAGTTGTGTAGAACATGTTCGCAAACACAGCTATTTGCAAGTGGCTGCAAGACTGAAACAGAAGTTAGACCAATGTTTTTGTTTGTTTGTTTGCTTGTTTAACTTCAGTTCTCCGATTCTGCTGGCCAAGGTAGCTGGGAGGCACCAACAGTTACTGTGCCCCCAAAACCTAACATTCAAACTCTGGTCTGAACCAAGCTCGTTGCAAACTAAACTCCACCAGAGCTGTCATGGTGAAAGCCTGCCAGACCCCGGCCAGATCATCACTACTGTATCTGCTCCTTTTCCATCCACAAATGAACCTTCTTAACAGCAGGACCACTCTTAAAAATCTGTGACAGCTTAACTCCAATGTCCTCCAGATTTTAACATTGCTCGGTTTATTCCAGAAATGGCCCATATCCACTGCTACTTCAAGAGATGTACCAACTGCGATTTGTGCACGCATGCACGAGCATGCGCGCGGGGACACATACACACACACTTTTTTTCAAGGGAGGAAGAAAAAAGAAAAAAGAAAAACCCAACTGTGGTATGTTAATAGACTGAGGTCAGCAAAAGGCTACCCCCTGTCATTATTGGAGGGGTGGGTGCAAAGGAAGATTCTCTGGCTAGCTTACAGACTAGTAGATAGAGAACACCACAACAAATGTCTTATTCTCTAAGGCGGTTACTTCATGTCCTGCTTTGTTCCGCGACTAGTTTTGTACCATGACAGCATTGGTCGCCATCACATGGTTTTGTCCCCGTTTCAGTGTTCCCATGGCCGTGATAACTTGTCTCGTGACAAGTGTTACCTCAAAGTCTTGTACTGTGACAAAAACTGAATTTGTCTAACTTCCTTTTTCCTTTTTTTTGGGGGGGGGGGCTTAAAAATCTTTTTCAATATTACACTTCTGAAAAGTCAAAATAAAAAACAAACAAACCCAGACAAAGTTTTCTGAGAGAATCGAATGTTTTGTTGTGTGACAGTCGTTACTACACGGTGTCTTGTCTCGGAACAGAAAGCGGGAACAAAGAGTGACAAGGGAAAACCCTATCCTAGCACCAGGTACAGGATTGCCACACCCGTTCTGGGGGCGTGGTCGAGACAAATTTCAGTAATTGCGCAAAGGATGTGAAGTAACATTTTTTGTACCGCTCCTCAGCGCAACACTAACAGAGATAAAACAGACATGAAGTAACCACCTAAGACAGGGACACATCATAGCAACCAATATTTTCTCTCTCTCTCTCTCTCTCTCTCTCTCTCTCTCTCTCTCTCTCTCTCCCCGGGGTGTGCTAGGTTAGGGGGGGGGGGGGCTGTAGGCTACATGCAGTCTATAGCAATGATGGCAAACCTTTGACAGACCAAGTGCCCAAACTGTAATTCAAAACACACTATTTTTTTGCAAAGTGCCAATACGGCAATTTAACCTGAATACAGGTAGCTGTGAAGGGGCGATGTCGGGTGCCCACAGAAAGGGCTCCAAGTGCTACCTTTGGCACCCGTGTGTAGAGGCTACATGTTGCCCTCCCTGGCTTTACAAATGAGATTCTAATAGATTATAGCAACACCCGCACACCCGCACACACACACACACAGACCTCAGGCCTTGAATCCTACCAGTGAAGAAGGGAAATCTGTTGCCAGCTGTGAAGGAGACGCCTGAACCAATGACCTCTGAGAAGCCTGTGTGACTGGTTTGCATTGTCTTTCTGTCCCACTTCCATCTAGAGTATGAAAAAAGTGGGGTGGGCACATCAGCAGCAGCGCTGGTGGCCGTTTGACACTCCAAACAATGCAAATTAGGTGGACTCACACACCTGCTTCTCCTCTAATCTGTGGTGAAAAATCTGAGAAGATGGAGGAGGAGGAAGTTACAGAGAGAAGCTGAAGTAAGGCCATCTCCCGAGCAGTGCAAAATGAATTCAACAAATCTTCAGAAATGTACCATCATCCCACACACTCAAATCGCCCAGGTCCTCCGTCTTCTCATCTGTCAAATGGTAAGGATTCAGCTTCAGAAAACATACTACAAAGAGCAGTTGCTACCACCTCAGGCTGACTTTCTCTGATACTGAGAAGACGGACTGACGGGCAGCAAAAAAGTGACCCAAAAAGTCTGGTGGCATCTAAAAGACTAATTGGTTTTATCTGTGGGAGAGCTCAGGGGTCCGGGCACCCCACTCCCCACTGTGCCTCCTTGATATGGGTTGGACTTCCACATTATGAACATAAGAACATACGAACATAAGAAGAGCCATGCTGGATCAGGCCAAAGGCCCATCTAGTCCAGCTTCCTGTATCTCACAGTGGCCCCACCAAATGCGTCCGGGAGCGCACGAGACTAGAACTCTGTCTCCTGATACCACTCCCCTGCATCTGGCCCTTGAAGTACCCCGGTCTTAAGCCTGGAGATGACACATCTCCATCATGGTTTGTAAGCTGTGATGGACTTTTCCTCCAGGAATCTGTCCAATCCTCTTTTGAAGGCATCCAGGCCAGATCCCATCACCACCTCCTATGGCAGGGGGTTCCACCGATTAACAACACGCTGGGTTAAAAAAAAAATTTCTTTTGTCTGTTCTCACTCTCCCAACCCTTAGGTTGGGTGTTCAATTCCCCGTTGTGCCTCGTTGACAGGGGCTAGACTGGATGATCCACAGGCTTCCCTCCAGCTCTGGAGTTCTAAGATCTGGCAACAACTTTTATAGAGAGGCACGTGGCGCAGTGGTTAAATGCCTGTCCTGCAGCTAAAACTGTGCACACTACCTGGGGTTCAATCCCAGGTAGCTGGCTCATATGTGACTCAGCCTTCCATCCTTCCGAGGTCAGTAAAATAAGTACCCAGCTTGCTGGGGGAGGCAGGCAATGTGTAGCCTGAATGCTGTAATTAAAAACTGTAAACCGCCCAGAGACTACTTGAAGTGCTATGGGGTGGCATATAAAAGCAGAACACTTTGCTTTGGATGGTCACCCACTTCTTTGAAACTCTTCATCCGCTTTGCTGCAAAAAACAAGGTTACGCCACTAGAAGTATGTCTGACGTGGGGAAGCCAACACAGTACAAAAACCATACAGAAGATAAGCCAAGTGCAGGAATAAATATATATTTACAAGTATGAATGCTGGAAGACAGAACAGATGAGACTCGAATATATTTTAAAGACCAGGAAGGAAAAAAAACGGGAAGAAACCAAGAAAGAGAGGGGCATTGAACACCCATGTTTTGAGTGAATCTGTATCACCACAGTTCATTTTTTAAAGGGGGAGGGGAGGTTAAGGGGTGGGTATGGGTGGGAGGGATTTATTGATGACCCAAGTCATTGAACATTTTTTGGCACGCCTGCCCCCGGGAACACTGGCCAATGGCCCAGCGGCGGAGCTGAACTTAAACAAACTCCTGTTGCAGCCATCTGCTTGATTTTAAAATAAGTCAAACAATCTGTTGAGCCGTGGGTGATCAAATTTCCATCTGTGCGGACGCCTGCTCGCCTGCCTGGAGCCTCCGCTTGCCTCTACCAGCCAAACGCTCCCAGCAGCATGTGGCTGCCCTAATTCCTCCAGGAAAAGAAGAAACCGGACCTCCCCGCCCGCAGCCGCCGCCATCCGTGCCCGGAGTTCTAACTCAAACCAATTGCTATTTTTACAACCACCCGCCAAACATAAGAGTTTAAAGAGGGGAAGTCGAGGAGGGAGCAGGGAATACAAGCAACACAGGGCGGCCTCAAAGGTCTCTCTCTCTCTCTCTCTCTCTCTCTCTCTCCCTCCCCCCTGACATGAGGAATGGAAGGTCTCCGCTCTGCTGTAGACCATGCCTGACCCTTCCATGTCACAAGACAGGTGCCAGCCCTCCAAATGCCAATGGTCATCACACAACCGGACTGGTAGAGAAGAACCTGGGGAAAATACTCTATGGCGGTTACTTCACGTCCGTTTTGTCTCTGTTAGTGTTGCACTTGGGAGTGGTACCCAAAAAAAAAAAAATTACTTCACATCAGTCGCGCAAGCACTGTACTGAAATTGGTCTCGACCACGACCCTGGAACGGGTGCTAAGCGTGACAATCCTGTACCTGGTGCTGAGGTAGGGTTTTCCCTTGTCAATCTTTGTTCCTGCTTTCTGTTCCGAGACAAGACACCGTGTAGTAACGACTGTCACGCAACAAAACATTCGTTTCTCTCAGAAAACTGTGTCCGGGGTTGTTTTTTTTTTTTTTTTTACATTTGACTCTGCTGCATTGGTGTATGAAACCCTGATCACCAGTAATTCGAAATATCGGAAAAGTTTTTAAGCGCCCCCCCCCCCCAAAAAAAAGGAAAAAAAGGAAGCTAGACAAATGCAGTGTTTGTCACGGTACAAGACCGTGAGGTAACATTTGTCACGAGACAAGTTACCACGGCCATGGGAACACTGAAACAGGGACAAAACCACGTGGTCGCGACCAGCGCTGTCATGATGCAACACTAATCGCGGAACAAAGAAGGACGTGAAGTAACTGCCTATATAGCACATCAGGCCACAGATTGACCAGGGTGAGCAAAAGCTGCATACAACCCTACTGAAAAACTCCAGGGCAGTAAATGGGTTTTTTTTAATTACTCCCAATACTTGGACCATAGCCAGCAGTTGGAATGAAGGCTTTGTATCAGTCACTTATCTCTCAGCTTCATCCCGGTTCACAGCAACAAGAGCTGCATCAATCTGTGCCACTGTTTGCAGCTCTGGTGGTGTATCTCAGAGTCCCAAGTTAGAGCCTCCTAATATGAACAGATCTGGAGTTGGTACTGTACTGGCAAATGTCAGGCACATCAGGGTGTAGCTTATGGAGCGAAATAGACAACTGACCTTTTCTAACCAGCCAGCATTCTGCATCTGGTTTCCTACTGCCAGCCACCTCTCCTTACCCAGGCAATTGCTGGTAAACCTTCCTGTTCTAGGGGATGATCACCAAGAACAGCAGCCGGCAGTCCTGAGCTATCCTGTGCCCTTCCTTCGCCCACAACATTATTAGCCGCTTAGAGTACACAATGTAGATAAGCGGGGTATAAATGCAACAAATAAATAATAAATAAATAAATAAATAAATAAATAAATAAATAAATAGTTATTCTACCAGACAGTGGTTCTCATGGTGCTACATAGGGAAAGCCTTTCGCACCCCCTTCCACTAGATCAGGCATGTCCAAACTTTGGCCCTCCAGATGTTTTGGACCACAACGCCCACGGTCCTTTGTCATTGGCAATCTGAGGGTTGTGGTCCAAAACATCAGGACAGCCAAAGTTTGGACATGCTTGCACTAGATTCTTCTGGCTAAGAATGAAGGGATTCAACATGGGACGTTCAAACTCTACCGTTAAACTGCATCTGTTCTGCCTGCTGCCTGCACCATGCAAGAACCTCAGCACCACACCACATGCAACAGTTGACTGCCAACAATGCATCATCACCATCCCCCTGTAGCCGATAGCTCCTGCAGATAACCACGAAAGAGATCTACCCCGAAACATGGAAAGCAAGCAGCGGAGGGAAAGTTGTGTGAAGCTCCCAGGAGAAAATATTCTCCCACCCAGAAGGCACAGAAACGCATCCCGGAAATCTTTCCATGTAATTTATGATGGAACAAGAGACGGCACCATACCACCTCGGTGTTTGAGAGACTACACAAGAGGAGACAGATGTCACCCCAAATAGCATGCAAGACTCCAGTGTGGTAGAAGCCAACCCAGAATGTGTTGCCTCTGTGTTTTGCAGCCAGATGTGAAGGCCAAGCCATGCATATAGGAAGCGCAGTGTCCTTGCTGGGGCAGCGGGGAGCAGTAGGGAGTGGGTGGAGAGATGAGCTGCTACAGCAGTCTAACCAATCCTTCAGAGAGAAGGGTCTAAGCTAAGGAATACGCACCAGAAAACAAGTGTCAATCACTGGGGGGAAAGGAGGCAGTGGGCAGAGGGAAAGAGGTCATTAGAGGCCATGGGAAAATATGCCCTAGAGCAGTGATGGTGAACCTTTGTCACTCCAGATGTTTTGGACCACAACTCCCAGAACCCTTTGTCATTGGCAACACAGGCTTGGAATTCTGGGAGTTGTAGTCCAAAACATCTGGAGTGACAAAGGTTCACCACTCCTGCCCTAGAGGATGCATGCTGACTGCTTTTGTGCAGGATGATCGTTGGAAAACCTGGGTCCTATCCATCCCCAGGCATCCTCTAATCCTGTGTAAATGCTTCGTTGGCTTTCCCCCCAGTCCTTTCTCCTTGAAATTGCATCTTCCTGCCTTTGCTTTTCTTCCCTCTTACATGTTGCACCTTTTCCGCTTTCACTCAAGCCCACTTGACCCTTACACAGCGGCTGCACCTGTCTCTGTCTGTATTCCCACCAGCATGAACCTCTGGACTTGCGCTTATGCCTTTGGCACCACTGCTACGCTCTTCTTAAGGCCCCGAGTTTCATTCAGCCATCAAGGGTGGAGGAGTGTCTGTCACTTGGACTTCAGTCTGAGTCCAAATCTACCATGAAGCTGCTACTGGCCAGAGCAATGCACCTTGCCTCACCAGAGAACAGTGCATCCCCAGCGGATACTGGGGTCCTACTGCAGTCTATTATTCTGGAGTTGCCCCAGTTCCTGTTTTCATTTACCCAGCCATTCATAAAAGGAGCACTTCATTCATCAAATAAATCATGTTATTCACCCCCTGCCAATTGAAAACCTATGGACATTCTGAGATTGCCTGACGTAGGAAATTGGGCAAGGGGGCATCTTTTGGGCGCACGTGCACACAGCTGTGTGTGTGTGTGCACGCACACACACACACACACACACCACTCAGACTCATTTTGCACAACAGAAAAGTGTCCATACAAACTGGAGGGCAATCCTTCAGCAAAAGCCCAATGATGTCAATGTTCTCCTGATCTGGAATGCAACTCCACGCTGCTGTCCAGCTGATAATTGCACCATTCTTGCCTATTTGTTCACAAAGGTGCTGACTGCACTGAATACATGGAATGAGGGCAAAGAGCAGCCAGGCAGGGGGCACTTTTTCAAATGAGAAAGGGATGTTCCTCGATCCAGATCCAAATCAACAGATTACACTGCATTATTTTATGACCAGGGAATTACATCTGTATATGAATTTTAATAATAAAAAACCCCATGAGATTCCAAATCAAGAAGCATGTTTTCTTTGTTTTTAGATGAGGCGGCGTATGCTTGCGCACGCACGCACACACACAAGATGCTGCCACAGAGGGTGGTGGAATCTCCTTCTTTGGAGGTTTTTAAGCAGAGGCTGGATGGCCGTCTGTCGGGAATACTGTGATTGGGGGTTCCTGCATGGCAGAGGGTTGGACTAGATGGCCCTTGAGGCCTCTTCCAACTCTATGGGTGCTTTTACACGACCTCTAAAATCCGCCTGCAACTTAAATTCGGACCAGAGATCATGGGGGTTTGTCACTCTTCCTGTGTTCCCACCCCTTTGCACTCCATTGTTCCTGTCTGTGTGAGGGGAGGGAGAAAAAAAGGGAGGAAAAATGCAGGCTCATCTCTGTCTGCCGGTCGAAGCAGCCCCAGCAGCCCTGTCGTCATGATTCCCGTCTCTTAAAGGGGCGGCGGGGACAAAAAAAAAAAAAAAAAAAACAGAAAGCGAGGGAGCCCAGCATTCACAGCCTTACAATGCGCATCGGAAGATTTTTTTACCTCCTGGAGGCCAGGTACTTGAAAAGTGCGCTGGGACGTGCTTAGGTGGGCGTGGTCGTACTTAATTTTTTTTAAAGTCCGGAGCTGGTGGGGAAAAAATTTTAAGCTCCGGATCTGGGAGCCCTTTGCCTTGGATTTTATGGGTCCTATGATTGTAGGATACAGCAGGAAACATTTAAAAGGAGGCATTGGTCCTCTGTGAGAGACGAAGGAGCAATGCCTTCTTTTAAGACTATATTTGTCTCATGCAGACACATTGCTATTAAAATTAAATTCTGAAATAACCCATATTTCCCAATTGATCGGCACCTCATAGAGAGCTTTTCAAAATAAATCCATCTCCATGATTAATCTGCGACAAAGTTGTCGTGAAGATAAAGCAGGAGAAGACCTGTGGTCGAGGGCAAAAGAAAAGATGAAAAAGGAATAGGCAAACAAGCCCATAATTGTTGCCATCTCCCTAAGTCATCTTGAAACACAATTTTACGGCTGACTGAATTTGAAGCCTGGGTGGGTAAGCGTGTCAAAAGTCAGTGGGTAACAAACAGCAACAGCACAATTGTGGACAAGAGGATGGTGTGCTTTTATAATTTAAACAGAAAAACAACAACCACCCCAAACGAACAGGCAAGAGCAGATTCCATAGCAGGGCAGAAAGGAATGCAAGAGGAAAACACGATGACAGATGGGCTTTCCGATTTGAGTATTCTTTCTTGGAAGGAAAAGGGAGGGGGGGAAGGAGGCAGGCAGGGGTTGGGAGAGGGGAGAAAGGGGCCTCAGGATCAGGGAAAACTCCTTTCTGGCTTTTCGTTTTAATTTTCCCCGGAGCAGACAAAAGGCCTGGGTCGTGCCGCCAGCCAGTCCCAGGCACCGAACAGCCTTGGCTCCATGCTGCTCAGAGCCTGGGCCAGAAGCAACGCTGGAGAATAAACATCTCACAGTGCGGACATGGGACAGGAGCCAAGAGCCACCCAGCTCTTGTAAACAGCCTCTCCCTGACCAGTTATTGGGCAGCCAGGGAGTTGGTACTTTGCTGGTAGTGAATGCAAGGGGGGGGGGGGCAGGAGGCTTGCAGAGAGAGAGAGAGAGAGAGAGGATGGGATAGCTTTGCCAGACACCGAATAAGCTGCATAGAGTCCCAAAAAAGGCAGCAGCAGCAGCAAATTATCAATGAGCAACCAGATGAGTTTCTGAATTGCAGGCATCAGTGGGTTTCACAAGTGGGTTGTGTGTGTGTGTGTGTGTGTGTGTGTGTGTGTGTGTGTTGCGTCGTTACAGTTGTTTCTTCTTTAGCTGAGCTGAGTGCCCTGCTCTCTCCCCCAGGGCAATGGTCAGGCTGAACTATCAGGGCAAATGTGTGGCATTGTTACACTCGTGACCGACTCTTTGTGACCCCATGTCCATGGAGTTTTCTTGGCAGGAATACTGGAGTGGCTTGCCACTTCCGACTCCAAGCTCCTGCAGCACCTGGAATTCCCTGGTGGTCTCCCATCCAAGGACTAACCAGGGCCGACCTTGCTTAGCTTTCGAAATCAGGCAAGGTCGGATGTGCTTAGTGCAGTGTTGGTGAATCTATGGCACGAGTGCCAAACGTGGCCCTCGGAGCCTTTTCTGTGGGCACCCAACATCGCCCCTTCACAGCCACCTGTATTCAGGTCAAATTGCTGTATTGGCACTTTGTGAATGATTGGTGGCTTATGAATCACAGTTTGGGCTCTAAATGGTTCACCATCCCTGGCTGAGGGCATCTAAGGCAGCTTCTCGGGTGGGTTAGGATCTATGAAATCAGACTTCAAGCTGATTTGGCCTCCTGAGGAGGACAGCAAGCAAGGGCGAATCTTGTGCATGCCATAACACCACTGTTCACTGATCTCTGATTCTGAAGAGGAAATCACTGTTTCCAGTGGTGTCACAGATGGCTTCTTATTCCTAGTTCCCAGTTCCTCCCAAGCACAAAACTTCAAAATACTGTCACATACAGTGATTTTTGCTGACTTAGGAGTGGATAGTTCCCTAAACCCCAAAATACGTTTTGAACTAACTATATCATTCTGATCAGGTAACCATCCCTTACTGAAGGGGAAAACATATATTTCTGGCCAATATAGTCATTTTTCGTGAATACGTGGAACCCACTTGCAAGGAAAATCAAGCTGATTGGGCAACCTTTGTGTGGGCAGCCATGCCCTAAGCACATCTGATCTCGCCTGATTTCAGAAGCTAAGCAGGGTCGGCCCTGGTTAGTACTTGGATGGGAGACCACCAGGGAGTACCAGGTGCTGTAGGCGCCTGGAGTAGGAACTGGCAAGCCACTCCAGTATTCCTGCCAAGAAAACTCCATGGACATGGGGTCACGAAGGGTCGGTCATGACTGTAACGACACAACACACACAACAGACTTACTATAAATGGCTGATGTGTGATAAATACTTTTAAACAGAAGCAAAAATGTCAGTATATACTGTGACCCCAAATGATTAACACAAAATACGTTGGGGGTCATTCCAAATTATACTTCCTTCTTTTTCCAAAAGCCACAGCTGAAATTGGGGTAATCAACATACACGGCAATGCAGACAATTAAAGCTGTTGTGTGATGCGCTTTTCTTGGAAGCAAGACCCCTTGAATTCAATGAGACTTATGTCATGAGCCAAGATCCACAGTAATGTGCTGTAAAGGCTTGTTTGCAGTGGCATACCATCTTATCAAATCAATTTTTAAAGAGTATCAGCGACAACACCTCAGTTGTGTACAGTCAAAACACAAAGCTCTGATCAAAGTGAGAGGTGCAGCAAGGAAACCATGGAAAATGAAGGGTTATGCACTTTCACTGTAGTTCATATCCAAGTGCAGTGGTGCCTCTTAAGACAAATTTAATTTGTTCTACGGGTCCATTCGTTTTAAGAAAAACTCAACCTACGAAACGCAGTTTAACGTGGTTCTCATAGGAATGCAATGATTTTGTCTTGTGAGTCATCCCGTAGGAAAAAGTTCATCTTACGAGGTTTTCCTGTTTACGGAAATTTCATTCATCTTAACAAGTGTTAAAGTTTTCAATTAAGGGGCATTCGTCTTACGAGGTACTAGCGTAATGTGTCATGGAGTACAAAGAAGCAGAATTGTTATACATAATGGTGCTTACTAGTTTTCAAAAGGGTGCTTCTGTAGCAGACGCCTGCTGGAAGTCACACATGCTCTAACCCAGGCATGTCCAAACTTTGGCCCTCTTGATGTTTTGGACCACAACTCCCAGAATTCTAAGCTTAGATTGCCAATGGCAAAGGACTGTGGGGGTTGCGGTCCAAAACATCCGGAGGGCTGAAGTTTGGTCATGCCTGCTCTAACCAACAGATTTAATTAACCATTCAAGAACAGAAATTCTGCAATTCCTTCAAAAATCGGAGTAAGCCCAATGAACCATGGCTAGCTAGCTTACACAAATTCTCTCTCTCTCTCTCTCTCTCTCTCTCTCTCTCTCTCTCTCACACACACACACACACACACACACACACACACACACACTTTTAGTCTTGCACACCCAAGAGGAAACACTCCACCACCGACACTTGCGACTTGTGGGAGAGGCTGACAAGCAAATGAAAAAGTTGGACGAAAACCAGGCCTGCTTGTTACTTTGCAGATGTTCTGGAACTGAAAAAACAGAAGTGCGGAGAGCCTCTCCCCACCATCATCATCTCCCTCAGCTGACACCGCAGCCAGGATGTCTGGAGTGTATCTCCACGTTGGATCATAATGTCCCTGTTCCAAACACTTCTTCCCTCCCAGGGCAGGCATTAAAAGGAATGCCGACAAACATGTGATTTTTTTTTCCTACTAGGAATGATAAATATACTCAGTGCCACAAAGTGGGAACATGACCAGAAGGCCAAAGAACCCAACCCACAATGTGCAATACACACACACACACACACACACACTGGTAAAATTAGTCGGCTCTTCGTGGCACAGTGGTTAAGCTGCTGTACTGCAGCCAAACTGGGTTCGTGACCAGGGGTTCAACCCCAGGTAGCCAGCTCAAGGTTCACTCTGCATTCCATCCTTCTGAGATCACTAAACTGAGTACTGTACCCTGCTTGCAGGGGGAGGCCAATGTGTAGCCTGCATAATTAATTTGTAAACCATCCAGAATGCTTTAAGACTTTCAGGCATGTCCAAACTTCAGCCCTCCAGATGTTTTGGACCACAGTTCCCACAGTCCTTTGTCATTGGCCAGACAGGCTTGGAATTCTGGGAGTTGTGGTCCAAATCATCAGGAGGGATGAAGTTTGGCCATGACTGCTCGATTATGGGGTGGTACATAAGCAGCACACTCCCCCCACCCCACTTTTAAAGGCCAAAGCATGCCACTGAAGAAACAATCAGTGAACTTTAGCAAGGTGCTTGCAAGACAAGCCACAGATTAAAAAACGATTCAATTAGCAAGCCAAGCTTTCATGTTAGAGGGAAAGGGAACTGTCCTTCCACTGCAGATGTTTTGGACCACAACTCCCACAGTCCTTTTGCCATTGGCCACACAGGCTCGGAATTCTGGGAGTTGTGGTCCAAACCATCTGGAGTGCCGAAGGTTCAGAGGAGATGCCTACCGCCAAAGCTGTGACCATAAAGATAAATGAGCAAAGCATGTGTCCTAACTCTCTACTTTGCAAGATCAACAAGTGTCTCTTAGGTTTCTCAGGTAACACATTTGGTGGAAAGGTGTGTGTTGAATCCACTCCATGGATAAGCAGATGACTTCAGTTCATTCCCCTGCGACAGAGAGCTATACTGCAGCCGTGTGCTTACATAATACAGCAATGCCAGAGGAGCACTTTAAAAAACAACGGTCCAGAGAGACATGTCAATATTTTATTGGCAAGGTGGACCATCCATCCAGACAGCTTCCTTGCTGCAGCAGCGTTTTTCTCTGCTTTCTTTCTGTCCAGGTAATCTATACAAACGAAGGACGCTTGTCACCTCTTTCACTTAAGTAAACCATTTGTAAAATAAACAAGCAGGAAAAAAAGGTATATGCATGACCTCAATGAGACACACACACACCCCTTTAGAAGCAAACATGCAAAAGGGTACATTCATATACTGTATTTGGTGTTTCATGTCAAAAGCTAGCTATAACACTGGTAATTCCTCTTGTCCCTGACTCCTGACTACCAGAAATGATCATGTTCATGTTCAGTTATTTTTCTGGCACTTGAGATATCTGGGAGCCTCACACTCACACACTCATAAGTATATCTTCCCTAGTACAAGATCTAAAAACATGTATTTAACGGGAGTTTTCTGCCCTGTGCCACATGCTTTATTTTGCTGCATACACACAAAGAGACAGGCATAGCACTACAAACATACGCAAGATATGCCATTTTAGTTTTAATGTCCTACTTCCACCATAGCTTGCAAAAATAATTTTTTTTGGGGGGGGGATTCCACAGTGCTGGCTTTGGGGGGGATACTGGGAGTTGTAGTTGAAAAGCCACATTCCCCCCCCCCCCAGGCTAAGCCTGTGATGACCGACTCGTTCTTGCCAGGTCCCATCAATGGCAGACCTCAACCAAATCAGAGTCCACTTAGACCCAGCCTTTGGATCATCTCCCAGTTCCAGCTGCTGGAGAACGAAACCCCAGCCCTACTGAATGCATAAAGCAGTGTGGGGTTTTTTTTGACTCCCCTGAGCCAAAAGTGTCAGACCGACAAAGAGGCCCTGTCCCAGGCTGGAGCGGCTGCTGCACGCAGCTCAACTCGACAATGACATCACTGGGGAAGGTCAATTTCTCCCTTCAGCTCCATATGAATGAAGAATCTGTCTCCTTGCTTCTGCATCAGCTGTCCTTGTCCCAAGCTCTTAAGAATCCACACAGGGGGAATCCTGTCCCAACAAGCTAAGCAGCTGGTTAGGAAAAGATTGGCAGTCCCGGATTAGGTGGACTGCAGAGCTTGGGGGGGGGGGTTACTTTTACAGACTAGGAGGCCAAGAAGAACCCTGCAACCAGCAACAGTCACGTGGGGATTCTGTAGTAGTCCAAAACATTGCCAGAATTGGTTTAGAACAGGCATGTCCAAACTTTGGCCCTCCTGATGTTTTGGACCACAATTCCTGATGGAGAAACGGACTAATAAGATTGGAATGTATGTAAAGGAGGAATCAAGCATGGTCAATTCATCATATCCCCCCTCAGGTGCCTTTTTTCCAGACTAAAGAGCCCCAAATGTTTTAGCCTTTCCTCATAAGGGAGTTCCCCCAGCCCAGTCATCATTTTAGTTGCTCTTTTTTGCACCTTTTCCAGTTCCACTACGTGTATTTGAGATGCACTGACCAGAATTGTACACAATACTCCAGGTGTGGCCTCACTATCGTTTTGTACAATGGCATTATAATGTTGGCTGTTTTATTTTCAATCCCCTTTTTGATGATGCCTAGCATGGTATTCTGGAGTAGGAACTGGCAAACCACTCCAGTATTTCTACCAAGAAAACTCCATGGACATGGGGTCACGAAGAGTCGGTCACGACTGTAACGACACAACACAGCATGGAATTGGCCTTCTTCACTGCTGCCACACACTGGGTGGTAGACTCTCAATACCATTTGCAGGGAATCTTAAGCAGTTGAAGACATCTGCTTGGGAATACCCTGGACAGGATGGTCTGTGGCCTGTTCCAGCAAGGCTGTTCTTATGTTCTTACGTACAGATGGGCACGAACCAGAAATCCCATGGTTCAGGTTCGTCTGGTTCGGGCCCACCTTTGGTTCGGTTTGGGTTCGGGTTAGAACGAATTAAAAAAAAATTGTTTGAACCCGAACCGTTCGGGTTGGGGTTCTTACTGGTGCTGGCGGCGGCAGCAGCAGCGGATCCTGGCCCCTGCCGCAGGGGCTTTTTGAGGCACCAAAAGTTCGTTTAGTGCCCATCTCTATTCTTACATTACATCCATTACAAATAGGATTGCTAGCTCTAAGTGAAACTTAGCAGTTGCTTCTCTTGGCTGCAGCCATAGAAAAGCAGAATCCCAAAGAACCCACAAATGCAACACACTTGGCATCATTATCCCCAGATGCTCTTCTTTTTCTGTCTTGCTGCTAACACCCGCCCCCCAGGTGCTCCGTGACCTTCATGCGTGCCCTCCCCCAGCTGCTCCACATCGGCATGCTTCCCCCCACGGCCCGCTTAAGCCAGCAAGCCGCCATCCATCAGAGCGCCGAGATGCCTGTAAATGCCATGCCGCGGCGCTGGGTCCCTGCAATGGGATGTCCGCAGGGTCTGTCACTCACCCTGTCCCTAGGCAGGAGAACCTGCCAAGGAATGCCAGCTATGAATGAGTGCCTCCCTCCTCAAGCACACCCCCATCACCTTTGCAGCCAACGCAGCCTGCAGCTTAGCTGCACTGAAGGCAAGCACGGTGACGCATTCCTTTGGCTGAAAGCTAATCGTGGCAACCTTTCCTCCTGTGGGTCACACCAAGAGCCCCCTCTTGAAAACCCAGACAAGGAAAAAGAAGGAAAAGAGGAAGGGGGGAGAGAAGGTTTAAGAGGAAAAAAATGTCAAATACACTAAAGGTATTTTATTTTTATGGTTGTATGCTTGATTTAAAGCTGACTGATTTATACTTTATTTATTATTTTTTCTAGTGGAAAGAGGAAATGCCCCAGTTCACCACTTATCTAGGATGCTGAAGTATCTATAGTTGGACCCCAGTATCCGCTGGGGATTGGTTCCAAGCCTTCCGGTGGATAATGAAAACCGTGGATAAGAGAGAACGCCAAAATGTTCCCCAAAACTGCTTGACGGCTGCTGTTTTACAACAGTAGTTTGCTTTACAGCTGCTGTTTTATGACAGTTGCTTACTTTACAGCTGCTCTTTGTGACAGTAGCTTGCTTTGCGGCTCCTGAATTATTTATTTATTTATTTCCTCTGCCAGCCGTGGATAACTGAATCAGTAGATAACGAATCAGTGGATACGGGGGTCCTACTGTATTCATCATTACACAAGCATGATGAAGATGGATCAAAGTCAGAAATAACATTTTTATCACAAGCGTGTTCCCTCTTTCATCTAACGGTCCCTCTGAACCTGGGCTAATTGGGAAGGACCTGTTTACTTGGGAAAATACACCACAAGAGTCTTCCTATGGAAACTGTTGAAGCATGTTGTCTTAAAAAATTGAAACAAGGTGAAATTCCAAACAAGCAATTGCTTAATTTTAACTCCCCAACTCACTCCAATAGCGTGCATGGAATCTTTTCAAGTGTTAACAAAACACAGTACAAAGGCTAGACCAAAAGGAATGGGGAGTCTTTGGCCTTACAATGTCCCAGCATCATGGGTTGAATAATTTTTTAAAAAGCCACATTATTCCGGTTTTTGGCCTCTTCCAGACTGAAAGAAGACTTAGGAGTAAATTGTTTTGAGCCACCTGTCTGGTTTGTATGGCACTAAAAAAGATTCTTTTTTTTCTTCTTCCTTCTTTTTTGCAGGATTCTAAGAGACAAGCACCATCGACAGAATAGCAACCATAACAGGGAACAACAGAATGGCCCAATTAGTTGAAAAAAGCTCTCTGAAAGAGCTGAGCTGTCTCAGCAACAAAATCTGGAATTTCTGACATTCCAGCTAGGGGATGCACTGAAAAAAGAGCTTTTAAAGAGCAATTATATCTTGTGGGTTTAGCTGAATGCTGGAGCCGGACCATATCTGACTGGTTGCTCACCTCTTGTGTTATCCAGCACCTAAAATTTCGATACTGGCTTCTAAGAATCTCAGGTATTTGTCCTTACGAGACCTGATACAGAAAATTAGCTATCAAAGGTGTCCTGATCCTGCAGCCAAGATGCTGACTGAGCATTTATTTGAATCGATAGGTTCACATAGACTTTGTGTTTATAACTTATAACCTTGTAGCTTTAATGTAATGTTGTCTATTAATGCTATAAGAGGTCCCTCAATTCCTTGTTCTCAAGTACTTGAACACGTCTTAATTGTACTGGACTGTATATCATCCTTCATTACTGTAAGCCGCCTTGGGTCCTTTTCCAAAGAGAAAGGTGGGGTAAAAATACTCTAAAATAATAAATACAGGGGACCCTTGTATAACAAACAGCTTGTATAACATAAAATCTGTACAACATAAAAATTCCGGAGATAGGGGAAATTTGCTTAACAGAATTGCTTATGGGGCAAATCTGCACAACATAAAAATGGGATTTCTCCGTTTTCAATGCATTCCTATGGGAAATTTGTATAAAGGAAAATTTGCTTAACATAATTTCATTTGGGACGAATTAATTCCTTTATACAAGGTACCACTGTAAATAAATAATAACTCCCAGAAGTAGAGGACACCAAAGGCAACATTTTTGTGCTATGAATACCAATGCTGTTTGGGTACTGGGGAGGCAGACTGGGAAATGTTCCACCCGTCCACCTATCTCAACTACAGTAGTACCCTGGTATCCACTGGGCATTAGTTCCAGGCCTTCCCGTGGATAATGAAAACCGTGGATAAGAGAGAACGCCTGCCTGTCCACCCCCCCAACTGCTGTTTCCTGACAGTAGCTTGCTTTATGACTGCTGTTTTGAGACAGTAGCTTGCTTTATGGTCGCTGTTTGTGACAGTAGCTTGCCTTACAGATGCTATTTGTGACAATAGCTTGCTTTACTGTTGATTTTTATGACAACAGTTTGCTTTACGGCTTGCTTTGTGGCTGCTGAATTATTTATTTTTCCCCTCTACCAACCATGGATAACTGAATCAATGGATAGTGAATCAGTGGATACAGGGGTCCTACTGTATACAAAGAGGCAGGAGCTATGAACTCAACCCAGGCATTTTCTTCTCTTTTTAAAACGAACACTGTGTGCTCCTCCGGCATCCACTCCCCATTCTTGTCATTGCGTGGCACTTCTGGAGCATTTCCCACCCACACCAGCACCTTTCGCCCTTCTCTCGCATCCTTCATGGGACCGAGACGAGGAAAGCGGCAAGTTCAGGACTCTGAGTCAGATGACAGCCAAACTGGAAGTTTTTCCATGTGCCGTTCTCGAAGCAGATGCTCTCCGCAGTGCCAAAACAAGCAGGAACTGCTGTTCGGCAGCACAACAGCACGCCAGAAAGAAAAGGGTGGAGAAATCACAACCCTAGGACACAACAACTCATTCTTTCTCCTAGTTTTAACCCCTCCCCATTCTCATCAGAGCCAAGACCTTTGCCGTTATTTGGTAAGCAGAAAGCACCATGAATAGAGAGAGGGCTACCTGAACTCGTACAGAAGGACTTGGGTGGCAAGTCCTTAAATGACATGCAGAGCTCTTCTTTCACCGATACCACCCATCACCTTTTTTGATAACAAACATTGCAAGGAAACAGATGTGTACATCTCCTGCTGACATTTGCACGATGACAGATGAGTTCTGCAATACTTCACATGTGAATAAAACACTCCAGCAGCACCTGTTCCCTCTCCTTGCAGAGCACACACACACACACACACACACACACTCAGCGAACTAGTGACATTAGTCAGGGTAAGAAAGAAAAGCCCAGTCTTAAAAGAAGAAATAAATTAAAATACAGTACAGTATAGCAGAAATTGGGTAATGAAAAAAAGGAGCCCCCAATTCCCAGTACCTTTAATGTAAGCCAGAGATACCCAGAACTTAGAAAAGTTTTGGGACAACTCTTAGATTCTCCCCCTGTTAACCATGGTCAATCATGTGAATTGCACTCTGAAAACGTAACCTTTCTAATCTCATGAAATATAGAGACCTCCACAGCAAAGAGAAGCAAGAAGCACTGTCCACCTCTGGACCTCCTTGGTAAAAACAAAAGTAATTCATTCCACATACAACAACTCAATTGTAAATGAATTAATAGTCACCATGTATTTCAGTATGCCGCTAGCTTAAATCAGTCTCATTCCTAGCACATTTTTGCTCACCAGAAGTTGTGGGTGGTGGGCAGGCACAAATATTTTTCCCATTTCCCGGTCACGTGCAATAGCCTTCCCCTGTAATTCACCTGCTAGATATTTTGCACCAACTGCTATCAGCCTTAGGTATCACGGTAAACTAAACAGCCAGTATAATGGGCTAAATAATAAGTATACTGGGAGTTTTCGTCCCAAATTATCTAAAAGGTTAAAGACTACGGAAGGCTAATTTGCAACAGGCAGAAATTGGCATGAACTATCAGGTAAGTGTCTGTACAATGCTGATTTAATTCAAGTCTTCTCAATGCAGAGACAATACTATTTACAGGAAAATAATGGAGTCTGGGAACCATCCTGCCAGAGAGCAGATCCGTGGAACCCAGATCTGGATTTATAGTACCACCTGATGGCATGGTCTTCCAAGTATAAATGCATAACACTGTGAGATGTAATAAGCACATATCGGTGACTAACGTCTACCAGTTATTCCATGAAGTCCAACCATTGTACTTTTCCTCAGTCCCAGAAGTCCAGGAAATGAAATTTCATAAAGTGCAAAGCATTTTCCATTAGAAATTCCTGACAGGCGTCAGAGAAAAGGTTCTCCCAAAATTCCACGGATGAGTACGATGTACAGCGTGCAAAGCACAAAGTCTGTACATAAAGGTCTTGCTGCAATCTCACCTTTGACTTATTTGTGGCCTCTTCATTGCACAGTTCACTAAAGCCACAAAAGGAACAGCTTTCAGAGAGTCTGTGAAGATTCTCAGTCATCCAGGTGAGTTTATCTGGAAGTTGAGTCATGGCTACTGGAC
>JAHTLZ010000213.1:3817425-3852925 GCA_023846285.1 Phrynocephalus versicolor | reverse complement strand
TTTCTTTCTTTCTTTCTTTCTTTCTTTCTTTCTTTCTTTCTTTCTTTTGGGGGGGCATCTTGGAACTAACAGATGAACTTCCAACTCTGTGTCATAACAATATCACTGAGAGCCCTTTTACACGACCCCTAAAATCCGCTGCAAAATGCTCGCAGATGCGGAGCATAAAATTGTTTTCCCACCAGCAGCGGACATTAAAACAAAATAAAGTACGCCCACGCCCACTTAAGCATGCCCTAACGCACTTTACAAGTACCTGGTCTCCAGAGGTAAAAATATTTCCAATGCGGATTGTAAAGCTGTGGATGCCGGGCTCTCCTCGCCTTCTGTTTGTTTTTGTAGTCCCTGCCACCCCTTTAACAGACAGGAATCCCTACGGGGCTGCTCCTCTGGCAGCAGGCGGAGGTGAGCCTGCATTTTTTCTCCCTTTTTTTCTCCCTCTCCTCACCGCAGACAGAAGCAACAGAGTGTGGAAGGATGGGAACACAGAAAGAGGAACAAAACCCACATGATATCTGGCAGGGAGGATCCAAATTTAAGCTACCAGCGGATCTTAGGGGTCGTGTAAAAGGGCTCTGAGTGTATAAAACTCAGACTCAACTTCTTCCTAGGGATGGGACTCAAGGTGATTCAGGGGAATCTAATACATACATTGATCAGACACAGACCTGCTTCACTTCATGAAACTTGTTGGATGACCCACCTTGCACACTTCCCCACACGTATAGGAAGAGACAGTGTGATGCACATCATTTTCCCTTTCTGGAAACTCTCCAAAGAGACATCCTTTAGAAAAGACAACAGTCTGTGCCACGAACTGCTGGACAGCTCAGTAGTTTGGGAATATGGATGGGCATTTCGTTTCGGACCCAGTAGGTTACGAAACGAACCACGTGAGCCCAAGTGGTCCTCGGAACCGGCTGATACACGGAGATCCAATTGCTTTACCTTTCTCTGTCTTGCACAGGGTTAAAATCCAACGAGGAAGCATGCTGCAGCATCGTCTGTGCTAGATCTGTGATGCTGGCCAATCAGGAGCTGTGCAGGAACAGGCATCATCCTGCCTCCCTCTCTGATTGGCCACCAGCACAAAGCAGGAAAGATGACATTGCTGCGTGCTTCCTCGTTGGATTTTTAACGAGTATATATACAGTATATCTCACAGCACTTCTTCCCACGCACCCTCACAACAACCCTGCAGGCTCAGTAGATCCTGAACGAAAGAACCACTGGTGCAGAAATCATCTGGAGAGTTCCATGATTTTAATGGGAACAAGGACTGAAATCTCCCAAACCACAGCCCTTTAATTTAACTGCTATAACAGGCCTGCCCAACAGGTAGACTGTGGGCTACTGGTAGCCCGCGAAGGGTTCAAAAGTAGCCCGCCAGCCATCAATTTAAAAAGTGAGGGGATAAGTTCTCCACCCCTCCCTGCCCCATACCAAAAACCACCACTGCCCCAGCAAAGTTCTGGGTCTGCCAGCCCACTGTCTCAGCCGAGCAGGGCAGTTCAAAGGCCATGGCGCATTGAAATCTCTTCCCTCCAGAATAGATTTGTTGGTTTACAACGCATTCCTATGGGAAGCCGCTGCTCTACTTACAAAAGATGTTACTTATGACCATGTGCTCGGAACGGATAAAAATCGTAAGTAGAGGTTTTAGTGTAGTAGACCTCAGGCACTTTGGGCCGGAAAAAGGAACAGCCCTGTGCTATACCATACCAGCTCTGCCAAAATCTGCACACAACATAAGGTAAAAAACGTAGCTCTTTGCTCAGTAAGCAAACAAAACAAGACAAGACAAAACAATAAACAAAGAAAGAATCCCATTCAGGGAAGCGCATGTTTGGCAAGTTTACATACTTCTGGCCTGCCACGTGCTTCTGCATATACAGAAGGCAGCCATTCTGTGTGTTCATTGTGAACAGCCTGCAAACTACTTTTATCTGTTTGTTTTTAAAACTGTATCAACCACCTTTGATCCAGAAGGGACTTGAAACCAGTATATGCAACATTTTACAGTTTTAAAAAAATGCAATGTTAGCCCCCCAAACAACCAAAAAGACTCAATAAGGCACTGGTAAACCACTGCCAGTCCACACACAGAAACTGGAATTGAATTAGGATTAGGATTAGGGTTAGGGTTAGGGTTAGGGTAGGTCAAACAACTGGATAAATCTAAACTACCACCCTATATATGAACAATAAAAAGTATTATAAACTGCCTGCCAGATATTGCCTGAGTTCTTGTATTTGGATGACTAGGCAGATATAGTACATACAAACACTGGCTCTCTCTTTGTTTTATCTTTTATGGTAAACATTCCAACCGGCCTAGTATGGTATAATGGACAGAATAGGGCTCAGATGACTTGGGTTCGAAATCTCATTCAGCCGTAGAAGCTCACAGGGGGTGGGGTGGGGCTAAGGGCAAATCCCTTCTGGAACATCTGCTATCAAAAACCCTACTAGGACCACCATTAGAGGGAAGTGATTTGACATGGTGCACTAAAAACAGAAATAGGGAAGAGGGAGTGACTGGCCCTTATGTGTCTTGAAATCGGTACCAAACAGCCTCAGGGTGGGGACGTGTGTTTGTGTGTTGTGTCATTACAGTCGTGACCGACTCTTCGTGACCCCATGTCCATGGAGTTTTCTTGGCAGGAGTACTGGAGTGGTTTGCCAGTTCCTACTCCAGGCGCCTACAGCACCTGGTATTCCCTGGAGGTCTCCCATTCAAGGACTAGCCAGGGCCAACCCTGCTTAGCTTCCGAAATCAGGCGAGATCGGATGTGCTTAGGGCGTTTAGGTAGCGGGTGGTGAGGTAACAGCCAATAACTTTTGTCAATTTCCTTGCAGGACATCTCAGTAAGGAATCCAAACCACAAGAGCAGGCATGACCAAACTTCGGCCCTCCAGATGTTTCGGACCACAACTCCCACAGTCCATTGCCATTGGAAATACAGGCTTGGAATTCTGGGAGTTGTGGTCCAAAACATCAGGAAGGCCGAAGTTTGGTCATGCCTGCACAAGAGGTAGAAAACATGGCAAGGAAGTGCTCCCTGCCTGTTGAAAGTAACAGGGTCCGGTGCATGACCACCAAGGAACTCATTGTGATCTGGGGAGGCCTACCAGGCAGCCACAGACGGCCGCGGCTCAGCTTTGGGGGCTCCTCCAGCCATTATATCCAAACAGCGCCGGATACATGAATTTGGGCCATGAGGTCAGGGAAAACCCGATACGCCCGTTATCCAACGCCACCTGAGAAAAGGAAAAGACTATGGATTACAGGGAGAAAGCCATGTTTTCTCAACCCCCCAAAGCCAACAGGCAGCTAATCCCTGGAAGGATTTAGTAGTAACAGGAGTGGAACAGCACCAAGGTTAGAAGGACGCTCTTGTCAGCTTCTGGTCTTGCGTGAGCCACCTGCCCGCGAGGTGGCTTTCCAGAAGCCCTTGTTTGCTTTGGAACACCAGAAATGGTGTCGGCTTCGCCGCATACCTTGATACCGATCTCTCTCTCTCTCTCTCTGTGTGTGTGTGTGTGTGTGTGTGTGTGTGTGTGTGTGTGTGTGTGTTTAAAAAAGCAGTGAGGTCATTGACTCTGGGGTGGATGTTTTGCTAGAACGCACCCAGCTTGGCGTGTGTGTGTGTGTGTGTGTGTTGTGTCATTACAGTCCTGACTGACCCTTCATGACCCTATGTCCATGGAGTTTTCTTGGCAGGAATACTGGAGTGATTTGCCAGTTCCTACTCCAGTTGCCTGGTGGTCTCCTACCACCTGGTATTTCCTGGTGGTCTCCCATCCAAGTACTAACCAGGGCTGAGCCCGCTTAGCTTCTGAAATCAGGCAAGATTGGATATGCTTCCTGCCAAAGCTTCCATTCTCCCCCACTGCCCCCAAAGAGAAGCCAGAAGCCCTTCTGGAAGGTTGCCCGAGAGCCTTACCTTTGGAAGGGAAACCGGTGCCATGGCCGGTGGTGCCACGAGGTCTCGAGGCCCTGCCGTTTTGCCCGCCAGCACCAGCATGGCACACTCGGCACATGCTCCGAGAGTCAGCTGCTTACCATCATCCACCGACAAGCTACTGGGCACCCGCAACGAGCCCAGAAAGACAGGCAGCCGGGCGACTTGCACGGCTTTTAATCCGAGGCATCGTTTCTTCTCCTGCCTACAGAAGAAGCAGACAAACGTCTCCACTTTGTACTGCCTGGACCAGGCGCTGCTGGGATGGTGAGAGCTGGTGCTCTCGTACTGCAGCCACTGCCCCAAGAGGTCATGGTAGCAGAGCACACACGTGGCGACGATCCCCGTGGAATCGGCAGGCCTGGCCCGAGGAGCTGGAGGATACACCGTGAGGAAGGGGAAAAACGGTTCTTTCTCCCCAAAGCGGCCCGGCGGGTTGACACTCAGCTGGAACTCTTTGCCTGCGCCCAGTTCCCCTCCGCAGATGTAACAAACCGACACCAGGCCTGCTTTGGCCAAACTTGCCTGCCTGGAGGAGCCCTGGCCGGACTCTTCTTCGGTAGAAAAAACCTGGTGGTACCTTCCCAAGAAGCTCTGGACCGAAGTGATGAACTCCTCATTGTGGGAAGCCCGGTACATGGCCCACAGATCCTGCAACACCCCATAACACTTCCGGCAGCTTTGGACTTCCCAGTGCTTGTTGGGACCTTTGGCATTGGGCGGGCAAGGGAGAAGGCCGAGGAGAGGGAAGTGCATGGTGGTTTTGGCGTTCCCGTTAGGGATCTTGGCCGAGACCACCAGCCTGTGATCCTTGGTGCAGTCCTCCCCGCAGAGGTAGCACGCTTCCTGGAAGACCGACCGGTGAGGAGGGAGGGGTTCGTCTCTGGGGGGAGTTTCTCTCTTCCTGGCGGTGGTGGGGGCGTTCAGAGGGACGACGTAGAGCCTCTGCAGCACGGGCACGTGGGCCAGCTCGAAGCTCTGCCACTGCTGCATGAGCGAGGCGAAGCAACAGGAGCACACCAGGGTGCTCCCGGCGGGGCTGATGGGCAGGGCCCCCGGGGGTGGGCTGTGCAGCCACAGGAAGGGGAAGAAAGGCGCCTTGCAAGCCTTCTCTTGCTTCTGCACGTGGATCCGGTGCTGGGAAGCCGCCGTCAAGAGGGAGCCGCACACGTAGCAACAGAGGGATTCCCCCGACGACACCCACGACGCCGTCCCCTGAGGAGCCCTGGGCGCTGGGAGGCCGCGGGCGTCCTCCTTCTGCTCTTCATCGCTGGTGATGTTGATCTCGCTCTCCTCCGACGAACCGTAGCCGGGAGCCTCCCGGGCCCTCTCCTCCTCCTCCTCCGAGGGACGCTTGGCCGCCGAGCGATCGCTCCTTCCCAGGTCTGGGGAGATCCCCGGCGGCGCTTTGGCGCTGCTCCCCAGGGGCGCGCCGGGCGCGGCTTTCCAAACAAGCGCGTCGGCGCCCCAGAGGCGCGCTCGCCGCTGCCGCTTCTTCCTCGGCTTTTCGGCCAGTGGCAGCCCGTTCCCTGGGCGCAAGGGGACGGTGGCCGACTCCGCGGGGGGCGGCGGCAGCGGCGGATTCCAGCCGCGGTAACTCTCGCGGCTGCTCATGGGCGCGCTGGCCACCACCGTGAGCTCCCGGGCACTGCAGGAGCCGGCGCCGGCTCGGGCGCGGTGGTCCCGGCTCGGGGGTCGCAGGTCGCTGTCCGAGAGGTTCTCGGCGGCGTCGGAGAGCGAGGAGAGGTCCGTGTCTTCCCCGCCGGCACCGCCTGCAGCCTCTCCCTCCTCGTCCTCGTCCTCTGGAGGCTGGCTGCGGCCGCTGCTGCTGCTCGGACGCCGTTCGTCGTCGTTGGCGCTCAGCGCGTAAGAGAGGTTCCACTCTTGGGTACCCCGGCGCAGGCCCCCGGGGCCCCCGGGCCCGTCGCACTGGTAGGGCCGCTTGAGCCAATACATGCGCTTCTCCACGGGCGTGCGCGTCCGCTCGAAGGCGTCCCACTGTTCGGCCAGGAAGCAACGGCACACGGCGCACACCAAGGCGCAACCCTCCGGGGTCACCTCTTGCGCCCCGGGCGCCGGCTCCTGGTGCTGCAGGAAAGGGAAGAAGGGCTGGTGGTCGCGGGGAGACTTCACCTGCAGCTTGAGCTCCTTGCCCCGGCTGATCCCGCCGCCGCAGATGAAGCAGCAAAGCGCCACGCCAGAAGAGGAGGAGGAGGAGGAGGAGGGAAGGGAGGCAGAAGTGGCGCCCGCTGCTAGGGACTCGGAAGCGCAGCAGCTGCTGCTGCTGCTCCCCGCCGCCGCCGCCGCCGCTGCTCCTGCACACTCGTCCCCGGACCCAATCGCGGCCATCAGCCGCCGCTTGCGGGAGATCGGCGCCTCTTTCTCCAGATAATCGCTCATTTTCTCCTCGGGTCGTCGTCGCCGCCTGGGCGGTGGTGGCGAGGGCTGCGGGAGACTCCCCAGGGCTGATCGCTCATCCTGCAGGCGCCGGGTGGCCGGACACGCTGTTGGAGAGAGAGAGAGAGAGAGAGAGAGGGCTTGCCGGAGTTGGCTGCGATCAGTTGGTTCCCCTCTGCAGACTTGCTGCTGCTGCGGCCGCCGCTGCCGCCGTCACTTTGGGAGTTGGGTGGGAAGGGCGAGGGCGAGGGCGAGCTTTTTTGGAGAAGAGGCAGGGAGCTCCTGCGGGCGAAGGCTGGAGCCGGGAGCCGCCCCGCCAGCCGCGGTGCCTCGCTTCAGAGCGGACTTGGAGCGTCGGGAAGAGTCGGAGCCGCTGGCGCAAAGTTTGGCGGCGAACTCGGCAGCGCCATCTCCCTGCTTGCCTCCCTCCCTCCCTGCCTCCCTCCCTGGAGGTGGGTCTCCTCCGTGCCACCAGCGGCGGCTTCCACAACAAACCGGCCCCCTTCCCTTGCCGGAGCCTGTCTCTTCCACCGCCGCCGCCAGCAGCCAAACACCCCCCCCCTCCGCGTCAAGTTCTGCAGTGTGTGTGTGAGGAGGGGGAGACGGCCAGGACTCCGGCAGCCTTTCTTGTTCGGGCGCTCCGCCAAAGCGCAGAGGGAGAGCGCCGCTTCGGAGCAAATTCACGCCTACCCAAGCCTCGCATCTCTCTGAAGGCGAGAGAAATATACATTTGGGGGGGGAGGGAGAGGAGGAGCGAGACGGCTATACAGAGGATTTTTAAAAATATATGTGTACAGCATGTATACAGTGGACCCTTGTATAACAAAGGGTTTGTATAACATAAAATCTGTACAACATAAAAAATTCTGGAGAGAGGGGAAATTGGCTTAACAGAATCGTCTGTGGGGCAAATCCGTACAACATAAAATGGGATCACTCCATTTTCAATGCATTCCTATCGGAAATTTGTATAAAGGAAAATTTGCTTAACATTTCATTTGGGACGAATTAATTCCTTTATACAAGGTACCACTGTATATTTGGAGCTGCCGCCATCAAGTTTTCGCTTCCACTCCAGCGCCTGGAGAGTCAGTCTCAGCCCAAGGCTCAATTGTGTTGGCCTCTGCGGCTTCATCTGTAAAATGGGAATATACAGACCAGCATTTTTTTTTTGAACTTCACTTCTAATTCCGTAGGGTTAAATTGCTGGCGTTTTTCACTTGGCCCCGTTAGCACCAGGGGAGCACTTTCTAAAAGAATACAGAAGAACGTGTGTCATCAGTGCGGTTCTAATGTGATCTTCACCACCAACACCCCCATGCCAAAGGCAGCATGCATTGCTACTGACACCGCAGTAATCGAAGCAGAAAACTTACTATTTATTTATTTATTTATTTATTTATTTATTTATTTATTATATATCCCCTCTCTTCAAACACAGTAATGGAACGACAACAAACATTTGGCCTTCTCGGAAAAGCAAAATGTAAACAGTTGAAACCTAGCAAACCGACTGATTGCACAGTGTGATGCCCTTTTTGGAATGACTACAATTACTATTACTGAAAAACCAGTGGGAGATCTGTGACCTCCTATGGTTTGTGAGCCTAATAAGAGACTAGGATTAGGGGAGGTGGAGAACAACAACACCCATGAGTTGCTTGGAGGGCAGTGCTTGGGTGATTTAGTTTCTCACCCAGGTAGTATCCACTCATGTCAAGACAGCTCAGCCTCTCTTGTGGGGCTTTTGCTTCTGACGACAGCTGCATTGCATACAGCACCGGGGAGAAATGTAATTGCCCCTGGGGCTGCAAGTATGACCATTGGCTTTCTAAAAAAATCACACCAATTATATGACAGCTTAGAAAACTCCCAAGGGAGGAACGCCTGATCCTCTTGCTATGATGGAGACCTGTTTTCTTTGTAAGTGGCACCCACCTTCATTGATAGGATGAGAACATGGATATGCAAAGTACAGTGGTCCCTCGGATAACGACGGTAATTCGTTCTCCGAGGTTAGTTGTTATCCGAAACACGTCGTTATCCGAAACGCAGTTTCCCATAGGAATGAATGGGAAACCGTTTAATCCGTTCTGGAGCCTAGGAAAAAGGCACAGACACCTGGTTTTTTGCTCAAAACTCTTTAAAAAGTGCACTTTAAAGGTACAGATGCAATGTCACCTGGGATAACTTTTTTACTGATGCATGCTGGAAATTCATTATCTGAGGCAGGCCATAGGGAAAATTCGTTATCCAAGGCAACCCATAGGAAGATTCGTTATCCAAGGCAGCCCATAGGGAAAATTCGTTATCAGAGGCAGCCCTATACCCGGAAATTTTGCAGTTGTTATCCAAATTATTCGTTATCAGGGGCAGTTGTTATCCGAGGTACCACTGTATTAGACTTGGGAGGTTACACAGACAAATGTAGTCTGTGATGGAGTTAAGGCCTTTCCCAAATACTGTATTGTGATTTATATGTTATGTTTTGTGTCCCACCCCACCCCACCCCCACTGTCAAAGAATGGAAGTCAGTTGAATTTTGCTCCGGATCTGAGCCAATGACTGTAGAGAGCTCCTTGCCTCCATTAATTCAGTTGGGCAATTTCATAAGCTAAATGACCTTCAACTTCTGACACATCCCAGGCGGGTTCCTCTGCTCACCCTGTCGCTGGCCCTCCCATCAAGCAGCATTGCCTTTCAAGTTTCAACGTAAAACTGTGAATGGAAATGCAGTATCCCAGGTTGGCCAGCAGGGTGCTGCAAGGCATTTTTAAATATACAAGGTACCTTGTATAAAGGAACTAATTCGTTCCAAATGAAATTCTGTTAAGCAAACTTTCCTTTATACAAATTTCCCATAGGAATGCATTTACAACTGACTAATCCCTAATCACGAACATAGACGATTATGTTAAGTAAATTTCCCCTATCTCCGGAATTCGCCCCATAGACGATTATGTTAAGTAAATTTCCCCTATCTCCGGAATTTTTTATGTTATACAGATTTTATGTTATATAAACCGTTTGTTATACGAGGGTCCACTGTACACAGTACTCCTCTCTCTCTCTCTCTCTCTGTGTGTGTGTGTGTGTGTGTTCATGTGTGTGTATCATTTACAACTACAGTGGTACCTTGTATAAAGGAATTAATTCGTTCCAAATGAAATTATGTTCAGCAAATTTTCCTGTATACAAATTCCCATAGGTATGCATTGAAAACAGAGTGATCCCATTTTTATGTTGTATGGATTCTCCCCATAGGTGATTCTGTTAAGCAAATTTTCCCTATCTCCGGAATTTTTTATGTTGTACAAATTTTATGTTATACAAGCTGTTTGTTATACAAGGGTCCACTGTAGTAAATTAGTATTACTGTACTACCATATCAATAATGAGGCCACCAACATGGCTCAGAAACACAGTATAACATATGATCTTAAAAGTTATAGGTTAGGAAGTTCGTACAAAATGACATATAAGTCACATTAAAAAGGTAAAGGTTCCTCCTGGGCATGCGTGCTAGTCGTGTTTGACTCTAGGGGCGGTGCTCATTTTCGTTTTTAAGCCAAAGAACCACTGTCGTCCCACTGCAAAGCACATCAAGAACTCTAAATTTGCACAGACTTAGTCCAGTTAAAGAGACCTCTGGGAAGACAATGGGGCATGTCCCAGGAATCCGATACATGAAGGCAGTATTGCATCCACAGAAGTTCAGCCAGAGCATCCGAGCCTAGACGTGAGGGCGAGCGCTCCAGAAAGGGCGTCTTTCGTTAGTGTGAAAAGTCGTGCCGAGGTCATCCGTTAATATTTATGAGGGAGGAAAGCTGAGATCCCACCGAGGTGAAAAATAGTGGCAAACAGGTGGTGCCATTTGCTAACATGGCAGCTGGCTTGGGAAGGGACATGCTTTTAATAAACAGAAACAAGCGCAGGTGGCTTGCTTTCCAATGGAAGGTGGTCATTTCGCTCTTCAGATGGTTTGTCTTATTGCATCTGGAGTGCATATCTCTCCCACCCACCCCTGAGCAGTCAGTGTCTAAATTTACTGCAAGCAAAGCTGTCGGCAGGCTTCATAGCTTCATAGCTTTGTCTCCTAAAGAACAGCCTGTTTTTCGAGCTGAGCTATAGCTGTCCGACAGAAGAGCTGGGAAAGTTTTCTCTCTGGGATCCTGGAAAGGTGCAGCTGGGCAGCATAAAGACGACAGTGTAAGACCGACCATTATTAACAGCAGCCCCTTAAGTACTGTATATACTCAAATATAAGCCTAGTTTTTCAGCCCTAACTTTGGGCTGAAAAAAGGGGCCCTCGACTTATATTCGGGTAACTTCTTTTAGTCACTGAGGCAAGTGCTTGGGTTGGTGGCTAAAAGTCATTTTAAACATTGCGTGCCGCTTCTCATGATCCCCCTCTGCATCACGGGGGAGCGGTGTGCGATGTTTAAAATGACTTTTAGCCACTGACCCAAGCACTTGCATCAGTGGCTAAAAGTCATTTTAAACATCACACACTGCTGCCCCCAGCTCACAAAGGAGGAGCTGCTACTTGGGCAGGCCTGTGCTAGGCCCTGCTGCATTTCCCACCCTAGACTTATACTCGAGTCAATACGTTTCCCCAGTTTTGGGGGGTTAAATTAGGTGCCTCGACTTATACTTAGGTCAACTTATACTTGAGTATATACCGCAGGCATGTCCAAAGTCAGGCCTGGGGGCTGATTCAGTCTTCCGTCCTTCCGAGGTTGGTAAAATGAATACCCAGCTTGCTGGGGGGGGGGGGACAATATGTAGCCTGCATAATTAAACTGTAAACCGCCTAGAGAGTACTTGAAGTGGTATGGGGTGGTGTATAAGTAGAATACATTGCTTTGCTTTGCTTTGCATGTAAATGCAAGTAAATAAACAGGTACCGCTGCAAAAAGCGGGAAGGTAAAACAGTGTTTCCTTGCAGTCATGCCGGCCACATGGCCACAGACTTGCACAACACTGGCTCTTCAGTTTGAACACACCCCTAAAGTCAGACATGACTAGCACGCCTGTGCGGGGGGAACCTTTACCTTTTTAAACAGGAAAGCAACATAAAGTCTTGAGCGCATTCTTTTGAAAAAGACTAGGAACGGTAGCACATCCGATCTCACCTGATTTCAGAAGCTAAGCAGGGTCGGCCCTGGTTAGTACTTGGATGGGAGACCACCAGGGAATACCAGGTACTGTAGGCGCCTGGAGTAGGAACTGGCAAGCCACTCCAGTACTCTTGCCAAGAAAACTCCATGGACATGGGGTCACGAAGAGTCAGTCACGACTGTAACGACGCAACACACGCACACACAGGCCATGTAATTATATAATCTGTTCATCAACAACATCTGCATGGAAGTACTTCATAATGGAATGTGTAAAGCACCATCAGCAGATGGATCAAGGGAGACCATCCACCAGCAGGTATGAGAATCAAAATAAGGACCATGGATCCGATTTCACAATCAAAATCATCCCAGATTTATTATAGCTCCTGTGTTTTGCAAACCACTCCAGTATTCCTGCCAAGAAAACTCCATGGACGTGGGGTCACGAAGAGTCGGTCACGACTGTAACGACGCAACACACGCACACACAGGAACGGTAAGCTGGAGATATTTTTAAATGGTGGCCTTCCCCCACCCCCCACCCCCAGCAAAGAGAACAACCGAGAAGCTGAGTGCGAGGAGGCTGCAGCTTAAGTCGCAAAGCCACCAAGCGCCAACAGCATCAGCACAACCAGGCACCCTTAGAGGAAGACTTGAAGAGCTTTGGACGAGTGTGTGTAGATAAAAGGCCTGTGAGGGGCGATGCTTCCCCCTCTCTTCTTCAGAAAGGCCGAAGGTCAGCACGCAGCTGTGACTCACCTCGTGGCATCCTGCCCCAGAAGGCAGGCGCTGGCCAAGTGCCTCTGTACGGTGTGAGGTTTTGAAAACTTTATCTCCCCAGCGCCAAGTTCATGTGCCAAACGGCTCCGTCCGAGAAGAGGAAGGGCCAAGATCCTTTCAAAAAACCAAGGAACCTCTTCAAATCTTCCCAAACGATAAACTGGGGGGAAAAACAAAACACCATAACAACTAAGAGGATTATAATGCTGTCAGGTGTTCCATTAAGATAAATAAGTTTTAAAGTTAGGCGTGAGAGACAAGAAATACTTGGCTGATAGGTTGGTCAACGAAACAATCTTGAGAGGCAAGTGCTGGACTGCTTTGCACGAAATGCCCCTGTGACCCTGGTTTAAAAAAAAAAAATCTGGTTAATTACCCAGACAAAACAGATAACTAACAATCAAAGACAAGGAATGACAGGCGATATTTCAATGGCTGTTGACAAAGAGTTTTCAGTGTACCTTGGCTTGCATGGTTCAATCATTTGTATATCCCTGTATATATCCCTGTAGATACAGTAGAGTATATACAGTGGACCCTTGTATAACAGACAGCTTGTATAACATAAAATTTGTACAACATAAAAATTTTTGGAGATAGGGAAAATTTGCTTAACATAATCACCTATGGGGAAAATCCATACAACAGAAAAATGGGATCACTCCATTTTCAATGCATTCCTATGGGAATTTGTATAAAGGAAAATTTGCTTAACATAATTTCATTTGGAACGAATTAATTCCTTTATACAAGGTACCACTGTACAAGAGCAAACCCACTGTTTCCTCACAAGGGGAATGGCTTCATACTATTTGGGGAGAATGATTTTGCCGTATTGGGTGGCCTAGACAACTACATTCTATGCATGCTCTTGGGAACAAGACTACTGCTTTGTCCTGGGGTCCTTATACATATGTAAATGTGTAGCTTAGAGCCTAGATAGCTATATCAGATACAGTGTCCAGAGGAAGAAAGGCGGGGAATCCATGACCTACCAAGAGGGGCCAGTGTGTTGAACCACCAAACACCTAAAGTGGTGGTAAATAAATTGGGATAAACCACTAAACCAGCCATTCATGCCTATCTCTCTCTCTGTGTGTGCATGTAGCGTTGTTACAGTCGTGACCGACTCTTCATGACCCCATGTCCATGGAGTTTCCTTGGCAGGAATACTGGAGTGGTTTGCCAGTTCCTACTCCAGGCACCTTCAGCACCTGGTACTCCCTGGTGGTCTCCCATCCAAGTACTAACCAGGGCCAACCCTGCTTAGCTTCTGAAATCAGGTGAGATCAGATGTGCTTAGGGCATCTAGGCAGCGTGCCTATCTCTAGTATTTAATAACATCATTGTAAACAGGAAAGCAACAGAAAGTCTTGAGTGAACAGTAGGATAACAAATGTTTCTATAATCAAAGGGCAGCGAGACATGAATATGCAAAAATCATTGCTAGTTTTGAATACAACCGCAGTTATAGGTCACATGGATAAAGACTGTGACAATCTGAACTTAGGGTTTGACTGTATGAGGGAATTTGGAGTGATCTGAGCTGTGTATAAGATCACAGAATCATGCATCTGGAAGGGATCTTGTGCAACCCATACAAATCAAAGGGTACCTGCCAGGTGGTTGTCTAAATTTATTTTGGATGCCTCCAGGAGCACCTACCATCTCTCAAAGTCATTGGCTGCCATACTGCTCTAACAGTTAAGAAGTTTTTTTCCTGATATTCAGCTGAAATCCGGCTTCCCATAACACGAGCATACAGTAGGACCCCAGTATCCACTGGGGATTGGTTCCAAGCCTTCCCGTGGATAATGAAAACTGTGGATAAGAGAGAACGCCAAAATGTTATCCAAAACTGCTGTTTTGTGATAGTAACTTGCTTTACAGCTGCTGTTTTGCAACAGTAGCTTGCTTTACAGCTGCAGTTTGTGACGGTAGCTTGCTTTACGGCTGCAGTTTTATGACGGTAACTTGCTTTACAGCTGCTCTTTGTAACAGTAGCTTGCTTTGCAGCTGCTGAATTATTCATTTATTTATCCTCTGCCAACTGTGGATAACTGAATCAGTGGATAATGAATCAGTGGATATGGGGGTCCTACTGTATTGTTTCATGTTGCCTGTCATTCCAAATGCAAAAAGCCATTCTTCAACCTTTCTCAGGGTGCAATGTTTACAGAAAAGAAGAGTTTGTGGAGTTGTGTCTTCTCTTCCAATAGACAGAAATGTTTAAGAGAGTACATCCTGGTACATTCAGAGGCTCTCTACTACTGAACAGCACAAATGCAGAAAGCTAATCAGAAGTGAAATTGCGAGTGGGATCTCATAATGAATCACCTTATTGGTATTCAGATCTGGGGGAAGTGAGTGGTTTCTTAACTGAGGAAATTTGAAAGCCAAGACCACTTCCATTCTTAGCAGGTTCCTTGCCTGTCTGCCGCTTGGGATATGAAAGATGGTGTCCAAAGGATTCTTCAGTGAGCTTCTGAAAAGAATTGGTGGAAGTCTTTGTTTAGAAAGCTCTGTTCAAAGAGAGCCAAGTTTACACATACAGGATGCCCTTGTACAGAACGGGCCCAGGTACATATCACTTGCATGGTAGGATATTTCCAAGCGCTGGTAAAGCACATGAGTTTGAGAAGGTCAAAGTTCAAGAACAACTCAGTGAAGGAAAAAGATGCACAGGATTCCCAGCGATTCTTGAGTCGTAGGAACTGCATGAATTTAAAATACAGTAGGACCCCGGTATTCGCTGGGGATTGGTTCCAGGCCTTCCGTGGATAATGAAAGCCATGGATAAGAGAGAACGCCTGCCTATCCACCCCCAAACTGCTGTTTCCTGATAGTAACTTACTTTATGGTTGCTGTTTGTGACAGTAACTTGCTTTACAGCTGCTGTTTGTGACAACAGCTTGCTTTACAGCTTGCTTTGTGGCTGCTGAATTATTTAATTATTTCCTCTGCCAACCGTGGATAACTGAATCAGTGGATAATGAATCAGTAGATATGGGGGTCCTACTGCATCATGCCTTGCCCATGATTACTTTCTGCCTTTACTTAATGATTACTTTATTAGACTGACCCCCTTTTCACAGTGCTAGACGTACACACAAAACTATCACCAATACATAAATAGTAAATTCTATTTCCGGTTGTTTAGTTTCCCCCTAAATTCTCTAAATAACCAACATGTACAGCAGATGACATGTGTTTTATCATTGCTAATCTGAAGTGGGATGTTTCTTAATGCTCCTTTCTTCCATTGATTGTATTTAATTATTTTTAATTAACTGTATGTGTGTGTGCGTGTGTGTGTGTGTGTGCATGCACATGCATGTGTGTGTGTGTGTGCGTGCGTGCAAAAAGAGAGATAGGTTGTTAATATAGGAGGCTGCTTGATGGAGCTTATTTACCCAGAAAAAGTGCAAAATAAATATGAAAATGAGTGTCAATAAATAAATGAGAGATAGTTCAGAGGAACATGGATAGCTTCAGGAAACCGTTGCCTAGGAGACTGGTGTGTTGAAGAAAATGGCCGTGGAACTGTGGATTGTACAGGTTCCCAACTGGGGTGCAGGAAGAAATTCCAGTGGATACAAATGTTCAGACAGTCCGAGTTAGGAAAAGATGCTGACGCCATCCTCAACCAGCTTTATTTTGAATTTAAAAACCAAATAAATAAATGCTAATTATGACAACAACTGATAGCAAGCAGAAGTGGTGTAACTGCTTCAGTTGATATACTGTAGTTTATTGATCAATAGTCCTTGTTATTATTCAACTGCACATACAGTTGCAATACTCATTTTAACAACGTTAAAAGAATTAAGTATATGTTCAGGCAGCTCATCCAATATAAACTATAAGCATTCCTGTTCAGTACTTTGGTTGAAGAAAGAGTTGAATATGGAACTTTTTCGAAATAGAACCAAGAGCTTGGAAACATGCCTTTTTTAATGCCCTTCCCAGAATCCCCTGTTCAGCAGCATCATTAACCAAGCAGATTAAGCATCCTTAGAATACGAACCTTCCATATGAACCTACCCGGCAATTAAGATCGAGCCAGGGGGCCCTTTTGAAAGAGCCATCCCTCAAGGAGGTGAAAGGGATGGCTTGTAGACATAGGGCCCTCTCAGCAGCTGCTCCCAAGCTATGGAATGCCCTCCCAATTGAGATCCGCCTGGCGCCAACACTGATTACATTTCAGCGCCAGGTAAAAACCTTCCTGTTCCAGAAGTTTTTTAGTTGATACAATATAGACTGTGGCTCCTCTGATGACAATTTTAGGATAATGATTTTAGTGTAAGGTTTTTATTATTGCTTGATGATTTATTGTTATTCTATTTCTAACTATTTTAAATTGTTTTAATTCTTTTGATTGTAAGCCGCCCAGAGACCTTTGGGTAGCGGGCGGCATATAAGTTGAATAAATAAATAAATAAATAAATAAATAAATAAATAAAATAGAGTCATAATCTAAAGCATGTTTGCTCAGAATATAACAGTATTTATTTGTCTAACTCATTAAGTATGTTGATCTACAAACATGCATGCAACAGGACAGAATTAAATATGTCTTAAATATGGTCCCAGACCCATTGCATGTCACACTCAGGTCACAGAGAAGTGAGGAGCTGGCATCAACAAAGATTTGGTCCTAACATCAGCTCAAGGATATTGATGGCATCAGCATTAAAGACTCCTGAACCAAACTGCATACACTTCATCCATTGTGCTAGCCCCCCAAATGAGGTAAGATATAGGATCTCTTCTCCAAAATTTACATGGAATCAGCATTTTCAATAAATTTCTGAGAAGGAGCAGGTCAGGAGAAAAAGTAGACCACAGAACTCTAGTCTCCCACTCCATCCAAATTATATGTCAACACATCAGATTACTTTGCTCTCCACAGAGTTCCGTTACATGAAAACAATCCCAAAGACTCGTTTATTTTAAGTGTTCCTTTCTCTCCTCTTTCAAAATGGCTTTGGCTGGATGCCATCGGGAAGAGGAGGAATTGGGAGCACTTTATGCATCTCGGAAGGTCTCTTCCATTAAAAAAAAAATGTCTCCTGGCTTTCCAAAGCTTCTGCTACAAATCAGTTCCCAGCCATTCCCTTCCTGTACCGACCTGCTGGAGTCTGCTGTTATTCTTGGCAGGGCGCTCTGAAGGAAGAAAAAAAAATCAATCCCCCCACCCACTGGCCCCCCTCTCCATTCTCAACAGCTAGGGAAATGCTGATGAGATGACACCTTCCAACATCCTTCAAGGTCAGGAAGGGAAAGTTAGGGAACAGGCAGACACCCGTTAAGAGGGTTCTTTTTTAAAATATACTAGTTGTTTTTGCTATGGCCAGGCATCCCCCCTTTCAGCACTGCACAGTCATTTTTAACAACACAAAGTGCCATGGTTTTTAAACTGTTCCCTCTCTACTTTGTATCCACACTAGAGATGGGCACGAATAAAAAAATGGCGTTTTGTTTGTCGTTGAGGGGGTCCGTTTCAGTTTGTTTCCTTTTTTGCGAATTTTTGCAAAAAATTGTTTTCATTTTCATTCATTTGTTACCATTTCGTTACCATTTATTTCAATTTTTTGTGATTTTTTTTAGCATTTAAAGCAGTTCACTTGTATTGCCGTAACAAAAAGAAAACGCACGACAAATTTTCCAGTGTTTCTGTTCGTTTCTTTTCATTTTAGAGACAAAACTCGTTTATCGTTTCATTGCATAACAAAATGAAAAAACGGAAACGGAAACGGAAAATTGTTCGTTTCGTGCCCATCTCTAATCCACACCTCATAGCAGAGTAGTTAAATTGCTATACTGCAGCCAAAACTCAGCTCATGTCCTGAGATTTGATCTCAAGGCTACCAAAGACAGTGTCTGTTGCTGTCAACTCTCATTGCCTGTACAAAGGCATGGTCAAAACAAAATCCTTTCTCTCCTCCCCACCCCCACACCCGTCCACTTTCTGCTCCCTATCGAATGCAACAAAGCATCCAGCCACTGAGTGTAACAGGAGCATAAGAGGAGCCCTGGCAAATGGACTGGGGTTCAAGAGATGAATACTGCTGTACTGCAGTGCCCACAGATTTCAATTCCTCCAACAAAAATAGCACTTGCAGCTCTAGGCAGATCGGCATTTGGGAACATCCATCACTGTGACTGATAGATGACATTTCCTACGTGGGCGAGTTTGTCTCTGTTGCGCTGCCCAGCCTTAAGAATTTACTTTCAATTGGTCAACAGTAGGAAAACTCCCTCTGCCCCACAACCCCAAAAGGATATGTAGGGAAGAAGATCTATAGGCAGACTTGCTATCACTGCTGTGTCGTTCAAGTGGAAGGTACGGCCTTCCGGTTTGCCAAAAGAGGTGAGCATAATTGTTCTGATTGATTTGTTACTGCTCTCTCAAAACAGGCACTGTTCTGTCACATTTCTACCATGCCCGTGTTTAGAAATGGACATCCCTTAGCGTCACTTCCTAAATGATTTCTTCACAGACTGCAAGCAAGAGACTGGGGGTGGGGGTGGGGGTGGGAGAGGCATAATAACACCTTAATAGCTGCCATTGGCAAGTCAGGAGAACTAATTTACCCATTCCATCTCAAATTGATTGAAATAGGAACCGTTCCTTCATCAGAGCTCAATAACTGACTAATTGGCTGTATCAGGGAGTATTTATAACTTGCTTGCTTGCTGCAAAAAGGATGTTTGGACAGAAAGACAAGACGGCATTTGGAATTAAGAAAATTCGCTTCACGCTGTGTGTCACTCTGTTCATTGCAGTCCTTCGAGATTCCTGGATGATTCCTACACCGGTTGAGCATAGATTTGCTGTGTCACCTGCTGCATCCTCTTTTCAAGTGGCAAATAATATTTTGGTTTTGTTTTTATTTGTGTATTTATTTTTCTAGTTGGGAGCATGTTTTCTTCCAAGGACATTGAAATGTGACAAGGCTATCTGGATGTTTATTTATTTGGGCATACCAGGTGCTGTAGGCGCTTGGAGTAGGAAGTGGCAAACCACTCCAGTATTCCTGCCAAGAAAACTCCATGGACATGGGGTCACAAAGAGTCGGTCACTGCTCTAACGACACAACACACACACACACAGAGGGAATTAAACCATAAATCACAGTATTTGAATCCTTATCGGGCCTTTGGCTGTAAAATAAAATTGATTGAGTATTTGAATCTAAGCATACTCTTTTTTCACCAGAGTCAGCCAGTGATGCTTCAGCCTGGATGAATTTCCTAGCATGTATAGACTGGCAAATTAGTCTTTCCAAAAGATCATTTTCAGCAAGACTTATAAAAAGGCATGATAGGATCCAAAATGTGTGCCTCTGAACTTCCTGCAGTATTGTAAATGGAGGTCAAGGTGCTGTTCTAAGACCTGTTTTTGTTGTTGTGTTGTTACAGTCGTGACCAACCCTTTGTGACTCCACGTCCGTGGAGTTTTCTTAGCAGGAATACTGGAGTGGCTTGCCGGTTCCTACTCCTGGCACCGACAACACCTGGTATTCCCTGGTGGTCTCCCATCCAGGTACTAACCAGGGCTGACCCTGCTTAGCTTCCGAAATCAGGCGAGATCAGATGTGCTTAGGGCATTTAGGCAGCTGTTCTAAGACCTAGCAGAGCAATATAAAACTCCAAGGAAACATTGACATCACCCAGCTATTTGATAACAATTCAATGCAATGGCCCAAATCCTGTTGCTTTGCCTAGCAAATCACACTAGAGTGCAGCTGTTGAAATTTGGGGATTTGCTGAGTCAAATTCTCCATAAATTCCCCTAATTCAAGTGGGACTACTCTTATTATTAGAGATGGCACAAAACGAACAATTTTTCATTTCCGTTTTTGGTTTTTCATTTCGTTACGTAACGAAACGACAAATGAATTTTGTCTCTAAAATGAAACGAAACGAACAGAAACACCAGAAATTTTGTCGTGCATTTTGTTTCCGTTACTGCAATATGAGTGAATTGCTTAAAATCCTAAAAAAAAAATCACAAAAAATGAAATAAATGGTAACGAAGCGAACAAAAACGAAAACGAATTTTTTTGCAAAAATTCACAAAAAACCGAAACGAACCGAAACGGACCCTCCAAACGACAAACGAAATGCCATTTTTTTGATTCGTGCCCATCTCTAGTTATTATACTAAAGCAAGTGGTATATACTATAGTGTAGTAAGAAACAGTTTGTGTAACAGCATCTTTGTAACAACACAGACGATTATGGGACTCCATCTCTTGCAGCTTATTGGGAGATCATCCTATAGGTTTAATTGTTTTCAGCCACATGCCATCGCCAATACCACAAAGAAAAGGTAAATAAGTCTGCAAATGAAAAACAGTATTAGGAAATGTGATAGCAAAATGCTTGAGCAAACCTGGCGGGCAACCCTTTTTGTACAGTAAGCAACACCTGAGACTTCTTAGCTTCAATTCTTAGCTGGAATTCTCTTGCACACTTCAATTCTGCCCACACTCAGGCTGCCTAGCCAAATGCAATACCTCCAGAAGGAGGCCACTTTTACTAGAGTGAGGTTTTGGCATCTGAAACAGATCCACGTTGCTTCAAGGAAATGTGTTTTGGGGGGTGGCATATGTGGGTGTATGTAATCCTCTAAATTCATCCATTTTGGCTCCGGTTATATTGCTCCAGCCAGCCCAACCCTTTAAAGAACTTTCCACAGATGTTGGGAGGAAGCTGTAAAAACACCCTTTGCTTGACATGGAAACGTCACCTGGATCTTGTTGGACTGGTCTCCTGTGACAGGTGCACAGCTCACCCAGGTGGTGTTTGGCAGAAGGTTCTGATAAACAGCCTGTACTGAAATTTGCAGCCTTTGCTACCATGGCAGTAGACCGATCAAAAAGAAGCATTGAAATAAATGGATGGTGTCACAGAAGAACAGACAGCATAATGCATCTGTCAGAGACCCCCCCCTTTTTTTTTTGTTCTAGTACGTAATGCTTCCTCTACAGAATCTGGAGAACAGTGATAAACATTTGATAGCTCAGAGTCAAGTAGTTAGTTACAAAGAGGCCTAGACAAACCCAATCATATGAATTTTAATATCCAATCATAGTTTTACATTTACACATTATTTTCAGAGAACAGCTCTTAGTATCCTTCCCTCAGTCTTAGTCAAAATATACCATATGCAGTTACCAACATGATGCTAGAGAAATATTTCCTTGTGTAAAAGGGGGGGGGGAGAGATATGAGGTCTTTTTTGACTCGTGGCACCTTGAAATCAGAGGGTGTGGTCAGAAGGACATTTCTCCTGTGCTTTCATCTGGGTTGGAGATGGGTTGGTTTGCTCTTTTTCTAGGGGTATGGTTAATTTTTGCTTGTAGATGCAAGAATCACTCCTAATGACATAATGATTTTCACCCCGAATGACATAGGTGGTTACTTCACGTCCTTCTTTGTTCCACAACTAGTTTCATACTGTGACAGCGTTGGTCGCGATCACATGGTTTTGTCCCCGTTTCAGTGTTCCCATGGTCGTGATAACTTGTCTCGTGACAAGGGTTACCTCACGGTCTTGTACCGTGACAAACACTGAATTTATCGAGCTTATTTTTCCCTATTTTGGAGGGGCTTAAAATTCTTTTTCAATATTTCGCTTCTGAAAAGTCACAATAAAGAAAAAACCCGGACACAGTTTTCTGAGAGAAACGAATATTTTGTTGCGTGACAGTTTTTACTACATGGTGTCTTGTCTCAGAACAGAAAGTGGGAACAAAGAGTGACAAGGGGAAACCCTACCCCAGCACCAGGTACAGTATTGTCGCGCTTAGCACCCGTTCTGGGGGCGTGGTCGAGACAAATTTCAGTAGTTGCGCAACGGATGTGAAGTAACATTTTTTGTACTGTGCCTAAGTGCAACACGAACAGAGACAAAATGGACATAAAGTAACCAGCATAGTGATTTAGGGTCATCTGATCACACCCAAAGGTTTTTTTTAAAAAAATGGCATAATTTTTGCAGAGTCCAGTTCACTGCATTATATGATGGACTGCTTTCTCAGTTTATAGATGATTATACAAATGATAATAATCAACAGGGTGATTATTAGCTTAACAGTGACCATTAACAAATAATAATTGGGTGATACCCCTAGCATTCTAGCATGGACATATAGTGTGGTTATTTAAAAAAAAACTGAGCAAGCTAAAATTGACAGAAAGCTCTTGATAATCTCAGGAGGTTTGATTGCCCCCCCAAAAGGGGGGGGGTCTGGTGCCTCCCCTGTTCTCAGCTGACAGGGAACTTGTCCGTTGAGAAAATGGAAAAATCTCCTAATCGCTAGCTTCTACTGACAACATATTAATAAAAAGGACTCATTATGCACTATTATAAAGGGGCTAGCTAGTCACTTATCCGTCCTAAGACCAGTATAATCATTAATATTCGCTTTTTCATCTCTCCAAAATGCAAAAATTCCTGCCTATAGCAGAGAAGAGCCCCTTCCCAGAATTCGTGTCCAGCCACTTTCAAAAACAACCTCTCCCATTCTTGTCCTGCTTTGTACCACCCTTTCTTTGTGCATCTAGCTGCTCCTCAAAAGCGACACAGTGTGCCGTTTTATATTTGCTTACATTTCAATGAGTCAACACATGCAAATGGACAATGGCTGTTCCCCGCCACCCCCTCCCCTCAGCTCTGAAAGGCAGCCAACTCCTTTGCTTTTGGGACCAGCCTGCTGACAGGGGGCCAGGAGAGAGGGCAGCCGTCTGAGGGCATGAACTGCTCCAGAGAGTGCGGCAGGAACAGGAGAGCTTTTTCTTCTGTCCCCTGAATCAGCTGCTATTAGCCCTTTGTTTGCACAGCTGCCAGGGTGGCACTACGCCCCTTGCACATGCTCCGAGGCTGGCAGAGCAATTATGCAGGCTTCTGTAGCTTTGGCCCAGTTTAGCCTCGGTGAACTGAGAGGGTGACACCAGCTCAAAGACAAGTGTTTTCTCTTGAGGGGCTTTAGGACAAAGACACATCCTCGGAGATACACATGTGCACATACTCATACACTTGGCTCTGGTGAACTGTAGCTTGCCCAGTTCCCTGGGTGTTAGTGATGTGACGGTCCAGTGCGAAAAAAGACACGGCACCAGTTTTCTCCTAGACATTTTATTTCCATCAAGAGGGCTTGGTCTCCCTTGGATGAGAGAGCATCTGAGACTCCTTTGCTGGCCATGGCATCACAATAAAGATATTGCTTTTGTGACTTAAAGAGACTTCAGATCTTGCAGCAAAAGTGGGATGTGTGTGTTTATGTACAGGCAAGGAGCAACTTGCAGCGCAAATTTCCAGATCTGTGTATACCTCTTGGCCTTTGGGTCACAATGAACCTCAGCATTCACCAATTTCCTAAATGTGCAAACATGTTCCATTCTCGCACATACACAAGTTCACAGCCAGAAGTATGAGGCTCTAGGAACAATCAGGGCTTTTTACTGTATTTATGCAGTATATCCACCAGGGTACACCACCGCCACTCCTGCTACAGACAGAAAGATAAAGTCCGAAGCATACAAATAAATAGGCAGTAGTCCAGCTCAGGTTTGAACTGTCAGCTCTGTTATTTGGCTAGATCCTTCTTGCTGCTGCTGCTGCTGCTGCTGCTGATGATGATGATGATGATGATGATGATGATGCTGATGATGATGATGATGATGATGACGACGACGACGATGACGACAATGACAAGAACAACAACAACAGTTAATAAACCAATATATTCCTCCCTTTGGTTCTGTTCTAAAACACTTCTCAAGCACTTGACTCTCTGGAATCAGTTTTGCTAGTCTCTAAGGACTTCTAAATTCTCTATCCCCTGTGGACACATATATGTGTGGAGCCAATGTTAATTAATGAAAAGGGGCTTAATGCAATCCATTATTTTTAAACTACCAGCTGTCTCCTCATTTTATAACTCAGTTTAAGACTAAGATATTTGATCATTAGGTAACTAAGAGGGTTAGCAACGTAAACGTTTTCATATGAATTGCTTATCCAGTCCTGGAACTTAAAAGCCCAGACCCTACTCTCTGAAGTCCTAATCCATCGCACCATCCAGTATACCACACTGGGACAAGGGGCATATAATAATGAAGAATATTTAGACTAGACATGTCCAAACTTCGACCCTCCAGAGGTTTTGGGCCACAACTCCCACAGTCCTTTGCCATTGGAAATACAGGCCTGGAATTCTGGGAGTTGTGGTCCAAAACATCAGGAAGGCCAAAGTTTGGACATGTCTGATTTAGACAGTCTGACTTGGCCTTTTGTGAAGGGAGCTAATGAATGTTTCTTTGAGGGCACTCTTTGCTGACTGTCAGAAGGATAGCAGGCGGTAATAATTGGGAATAAATTAATAGGCATCTAATATGGGCCATGTAAGCTGCCTAGATGCCCTAAGCACATCTGATATCGCCTGATTTCGGAAGCTAAGCAGGGTCAGCTCTGGTTAGTACTTGGATGGGAGACCACCAGGGAATACCAGGCACCAGAGGTGCCTGGAGCAGGAACTGGCAAACCACTCCAGTATTCCTGCCAAGAAAACTCCATGGACAGGGGGTCACAAAGAGTCACGATTGTAATGACGCAACATACACACACACAGGCCATGTAATTATATAATCTGTTCATCAACAACATCTGCATGGAAGTACTTCATAATGGAATGTGTAAAGCATCATCAGCATATGGATCAAGGGAGACCATCCATCAGCAGGTATGAGAATCAAAATAAGGACCATGAATCCGATTTCACAATCAAAATCATCCCAGATTTATTATAGCTCCTGTGTTTTGCTCACTGTTAAGCAAACAAGCAAAACCACTTTCTGAGGAGGAGACATTACTAAGGGATCTGGAGGATGCCCATCCCCCCACCCCTGGCCAAAGTTAATATACATAAGAACGTAAGAACATAACATATAGCTATTTCCATTGTGTTTTCTATCAAATCCTGGTTTTGAAAGCCTCATAAAGAAGAAGAATGCTGAACTGCTTAGCTCTGCAGTTACGTTGTCCCCTCCCTAACCAAGTCCCAACATATTTTACTATTTCTGAGGAGAAAACATGGTATATGTATCTGGCAACCACCATCTCCTGGTGTGCAAGAAACAGCTGGTCCTCAGCCCAGGAAAACCTGGGGAAGGAGGTTGGAGAAAGAAGAGTGAGGAGGCCTTTACTTTTTCTTCCCAGCTGGATCAATTTCACCTTGGACATAAACAGAGTTTGTTTGTGATGTGGTGAACACTGCAAAAGGATCCGTCTCTGCTGAAGTTTCGCTAGGAGTTTTGCTTCCTTAGCTAAACAATTATAGAATCCCTCATCAAAGCTTTTCTCCCAAGACAGGAACTGCCAGTGAAAATGAGCAGAAGTATAGCATTCTCTGGCTGAAGTGGACTAAGTAAAATCTGTATACAGTATGTTTAAGTATTTCATTCTGAAATTTTGTTGCGACGTCCAGTCAAGTTGCCTCGAACTTATAACAAACTTGTGAAGGAGTGGCCTCCAAAATGACCTGCCCTTAACAGGCCTGCTTGGGTGTACCTTGAATCAACCCATCCCGTGGTTGATGTTCCTCTTTTCCTGCGGCCTTTGACTTTTCCTCACGTTATTGTCTTATGTTCTCATGGCGTGCCCAGATGTTGTCATGTTGACTTCTAGAGAGAATGTTCAGGCTTGAATTGATCTCTGGGATCCATTTGTTTGTTTAGTGTCAGTCCATGGTATCCATAAAGCTCTCCTCCAGCACAAATTTTCTTTTCTCTCCCTCCCCCCTGCCACCCACCATCAGCTTTCTTCACTCTCCTCCTTTAACATTTCTACATCGTCATTGAGAATATAATAGTGTGTAGATCAGGCATCACAAAACACAAATGCAAAATTAGGCTACAGCCGATACCTTTATAAGCTACTAATAAATATTAAAAAAAAGATGCAAGCTTTCAAGTGCAAAACACGCTTCTTCAAGGCAGGTCCCAAAAGCTCAAACATGGTAAAAGATGTGCTTTGCCAGGAGGTTATTCTTAAAGTTCTTGGCTAGATGATGTTCGCCAGGCAAGGAGTCTTCTTAGAGGCAGGACGTCAGAGGGCAGTTTCAAAAGCTGCATAAGCATTGGGTTTCACACCCATGTTCTTCAGCCAAAGGAACATGTGTCATATACTCACCCACTCCCACTCACTCACCCCTTATCTCCATTTGACTCTATGAGACATACAAGTCCCTGTTGGCTGCGTTCGGGGGTGGGGTGGAGAATAGGGTTGATGGGGAGGACCCATGTGCTTCATTCTTGGATTTGAGTAAAATTTAGTAAGCCTAATAGGTTTGCCTATTGAAGGTGTCAAGAGGTGGGGCTAGGCCAGTCAAATGTATAAAACTTAAATAACACTCACTCACTTCATTACTTTTAATTATTTTATGGTTATCCACCCATGTTTTGGACCAGTCGTCTAACTGGATAGTCCTTCCAAAGTCTTGCATCCATTTATCATGAAACATCTTGCCTCTGTGCACACTAGCTACTAGATATCCTTTCAGCTTTACAATGTCTGATATATTAGCAACAGTGCCAATTGTACTTGTCCTTTGCTCTTCCCAGTAGCTTAGAACTACAGTTTTGGTGTTAGAAATTCAGGCTATTCAATGAAAGTTATGAAAATCAACTGTAAAAAGGGGGGTAACATTCTCATGGGTTCGACGTGGGGAAACACTGATGGGGATATGCCATTTTAGGAGTTTAAAATCAGCTAGAATCATGAAATAGGTGTTTTCTATGAAACAGTTGTCCCCTGTCCTTTTGCAGTTCATATACTGCAGTCCCGGTATATCGCGGGTCCACAGTATATGAAAAAAGCCCCCCTGGGGTAAGGAGGAAAGGCCTTCCCAGGCCCGTCGGAGGCCCCAAAAATGGTTCCCCGCAAACCAGAAGTGACTTCCGGTAAACCAGAAGTGACCTCCAGATCACTAGAAAGCACTTTGGGGGCCTCTGGGGGACCGGAAAGCCCCTTGAAGGCTCGTTTGGGGCAGCGCCAGGCCTGGGGTAAGTACAAGAACCTCCAGAGAACCCACCCAGTCCCAACCTGACCCAGCGTCCGCATAGTGCGAATTTTTAATTATTGTGGGTCGGGTCGGGTCCCTAACCTCTGTGATAGGTGGGGGTTTACTGAACTACCTTTAAAAAAAGAAAGAAAACCTGAGCATTACATTTGAAAATACTGCTTGGAACACAGCTGCCACCCCAGCAAGTCCTGGGATGTGTAAGTGATAAGAAGATAATAAGCTATCTAAAGATAGCTCTGCTGATACATCTTTCATCGGAGCCGCAGACCAACCAGAGTTCAAAGAAAGTATAGGGCCCATTTTTACTAGAATTCTCACACTTCTCTGTTTTTAGGATTGGGAAATGGCCCACCAGAGATCAAAAACTTCACCCAACAAAACAGATGCATGGACACATTCCATAAGGCTTACCCTTTGGAGTCATAATGGCTGGAGAATTCCTGGCGGATTCTCTCCCATCCCCCCATTACAATAACTCTTCTCAGATGTGCTGTACATTCCGCAGCTTTTTTTTTTCCTTTCTAACTTCATCAGACGTAAAGCTTCTGACTGCTTTTAAGGTCCAAAGGCTGGCCTGCCAACTGTTTTGATGGCCAAGGATATATCCCTTGGTATAAAAGTTCTAAAATGACAAGGGATCCCTCAACCTTCTCTTTTATCATGAAAACAATTTATAAAGGATTATCTGATGGTGACCAGGAATGTATTACTTGGTATACATTCACAGTCCTCTGAACAACAACCTGCATGTGCTTTGACAGACTGTCCAGTGAAATGTTGGTACATTTCTGTAGCATAAAAACATTCCACACACTTTGTTTATTTTCAAGAAGATCTGTTTCTTACTCTTAATGGACAATATGATCATCAACAAACGTACGGCTCCCCCCCCTCTTTTTAATGAAATGTACAATAAGATCATCAACAAAGAATATGCTCCCTTGTTATATAAACAAGGACATCTGTAATGTTTAATTTTTTTGCATCAAAGTTAGGAACAGGCAATGCTCCCTAATATATAGTAGTAAAACATCAAAGAGCTGCCTAGATGCCATGAGCACATCTGATCTCGCCTGATCTTGGAAGCTAAGCAGGGTCGGCCCTGGTTAGTACTAGGATGGGTGACCACCCCCAGGTGCTGTAGGCACCTGGAGTCGGAACTGGCAAGCCACTCCAGTATTCCTGCCAAGAAAACTCCATGGACATGAGGGTCATGAAGAGTCGGTCACAACTGTAACAACACAACAACGACAACACATCAAAGACCAATGGCTTCAAACATCTGAGTAAATTACTAAGACAGCAGTGTTTCCCTTTTTAAATCTGTGTAGACTCCTTCTAACCTCTTATATTAGTGAACTATATTCTCAAATGTGAGTCAGTTTGCAACTTGCCTACCACTCTTTTGCCCCCACCGGACACAAACAGAAATTGTTAGGCTCCAACAGTTTAAAGAAGAAGTTCCTTGAAAACTCATTTAGAGATTCTGTCATTTGAATCTTCTTTTCAAAGTGGGTCTGCTTTCTATCAGCAGGACCTCTGCATCGTACAAATCATACTGCACGTTGCCTTCTGAAATGCTGTTGTTCGACTTGTTTAATTAAGGAGAAGAAGACGCAGTAGATTCATGTGTTCTTCCATTCATTTTTTCTGGAGCATGACCTGCTGCATGGCCAACGGAGGTTTTTTTCTTGGTACTTCCCCCCCTCTCTCTGAAGAAAGCCTTTCGTGGAAGAAGCTTCTCCCGAACAGTCTCCAAGTTTTCGTGCACAGCCAGAGGTTATTGTGACATTAGGGTCTGATGGGTAAAACAGATGTCAAAAATGAGCACATGGGAAAGCCATCCAGAGGTGCAAAAACAGACTTCCAGCATTCCAGAAAGGAAAAAGGTGATCTGGCAACCCCGACTAGAGCTCAAGGGGAGTTGTCATGAGGAATGAGATAAGAACCCAGGGGTTTCTCTTGAGAAAGAAAGAATAAAGAGGGGGTGGGAGGCAGGCAGTAGAGAGTATAGCCTGGTAATTCTGTGGTTGATGGAAACAATACAAGAACTGGCAGCACTTAATAGAAATAATGAATGTACCAATTGCCCATCCAATATTCCCTACCCCTTGTCACCCTCTCCATGTTCGACCATGGCCCTTTCAGACCCCAGTTAAGAACGCAAGGACTAAACCTTGATCACATTCTAACTACCAGTGGTACCTTGCATAAAGGAATTAATTCTTTCCAAATGAAATTATATCAAGCAATTTTTCCTTTATACAAATTTCCCATAGGAATGCATGGAAAACAGAGTAATCCCTATATTGCAACCATTTTTAGGTTGTACAGATTCACTCCATAGGTGATGCTGCTAAGCAAATATCCCCTATTTCTGGAATTTTTATGTTGTACAGATTTTGTGTTATACAAACCGTTTGTTATATGAGGGTCCACTGTACTCTCCCCCCCCAAACTTCATTCATTGGTTATAACTGTTATAAGTAATGTGCCCTCTAATTTTCATCCCTCTAAGCAGGGTTCTGTTGTGACCCAAACAAAAAGGGGTGTGTAAGGGTGGAAAAGCCCTGCAAAGGAGTCAGCCTTTTGGTATATCACTCATCACCTTTTCCTAGTTTGTGAAGAGCCAGCTGTGTCTCCACCTTATACTTGTCCTATACCAGTGGTGGCGAACCTTAGGTACCCCAGATGTTTTGGACCACAACTCCCAGAATTCCAAGCCTACTTCGCTCATGACAAAGGACTGTGGGAGTTGTGGTCCAAAACATCTGGAGTGCCAAAGGTTTGCGACCACTGTCCTATACCATTTACTTGTTAATCAGAATATCACAGGACACTTTGTGAAAAGCTTTGCTAAAGTCAAGAGAGCTACAGCATTCCACCATCTACCAGGGAGATTAACTGATGGAAAAAAATGAGACATGTCTAGCAGGATTTCTCCTTGATAAAAATCCATGTTGGCTACTAGTTTTCCTATGGGTGTTTGTAGACTGACCACTTTATAATTTGCTCCAGAATTTTCCCTGGTATTGATGCCATGCTGACTGATCTGAACTTCTCATGGTCTTCTTTCCCCACCTATTGAAAATAGGAACAATGCTAGTCCTCCTCCAGTCTCCTGACACTCCACTCATCCTTCATGATTTCAAGAAAAAAAAATAGATATTGGTTCTGTACTGAGAGGTCTTTAACCAGTTCCTCCAATATTAATCTAAATAATATAACATCACAACTTCACCTTGCTTTTCCTTACTTGTTCAAATCACTATTTCCATGATCATAGATTATGGGTCCTATTTGTATCAAAAATGCTGTATTTTTCCATGAATAAGACTATATATATTTTTACTAGAATTGTTAGACTTAAAATTAGGCACATCTTATACAAGGAAGTTAGCCAATGAGAAAAACACACAGTGGAGAAACTGGGCTGTAAAATTGGGAGTATCTTAGACAGAGAAATATGGTACCAAGGTTCATCTTAAAATAAATATATAACTACAATGCATTAATTGCTCTAAACATGCACACAAACAAACCTTACAGCACGTAAGGCAAAGAAAACTGACACTTTATTCATTATTTTGTATTTCATTGTCTGCTCTTCAACCAAGGGTGGGCCCTGGAAGCAAAAGTATTTTAGGACCTCCAATTCTCAGCCACTACAATGCTGTCCAAAGTATCTTTCAACCTACTTTCTCAGACTGTTATATCAGGATCTTCAACATAACATAAGAATATAAGAATATAAGAAGAGCCATGCTGGATCAGGCCAAAGGCCCATCTAGTCCAGCTTCCTGTATCTCACAGTGGCCCCACCAGATGCGTTTGGGAGCGCATGAGACTAGATCTCTGTCTCCTGATACCACTCCCCTGCCTCTGGCCCTTGAAGTACCCTGGTTTTAAGCCTGGAGATGACACATCTCCCTCATGGTTTGTAACCTGTGATGGACTTTTCCTCCAGGAATCTGTCCAATCCCCTTTGGAAGGCATCCAGGCCAGATGCCATCACTACATCCTGTGGCAGGGAGTTCCACAGACTAACAATACGATGGGTGAAAAAAAACATTTTCTTTTACCTGTTCTCACTCTCCCAGCCCTCAATTTGAGTGGATGTCCCCTAGTTCTGCTATTCTGTGAGAGGGAGAAGAGCACCCCTCTATCTACTGGACTCATGCCCTGCATTATTTTGTATGTCTCAATCATATCCCCCCTCAGGTGCCTTTTTTCCAGACTAAAGAGCCCCAAATGTTTTAGCCTTTCCTCATAAGGGAGGTGCCCCAGCCCAGTAATCATTTTAGTCGATCTCTTCTGCACCTTTTCCAGATACATCTTTATGGATTATATATCTGATGACAAGATTAATAAATAGCTTTTCATTTTTGTTAACTTGCATGCATTTCCTTTTCCTTTTTGTAATACTGTAGCTGTACATGAGCCCACACACCCATCTCTCCGCAGAAGCAGCAAACTTCTCCGGAAGAGTATCTTGTCTTCTAACAAACAGGGGTTGAACCATTTGGGCAGGTAGTCAATACTTAATCTGAGGTCTGGCCTTTATGCAGTGTGTTTCTCATTTATTTGGAAACACAAGCCGGATAAAGAAAAGGGCAAGGGAGATTTGTGCCCTTCTTCCTCCCCCTGTTCTTCAGCAATCTGGAGAGAGGCTAACAGACAGGCAAACCACTGTGCAGACACCGCCAACGGGTCAATGACAATAAAGAGACATAAATCAAGCAGCACAGCCCCAAGGCTTATGCACTTTCAAGACCTTGGATATGTTGTTCAATCCAGACCCTTGAAGAAGAATCTGCTTGCAGCCACTTGGAAAATGAATTATTGACTCAAGAGGATCAAGATTCATTCACCTAACACACGGAACCAACCCAGAAGTTAAGGAGGTCAATGCATCTCACAAGTTACATTTCCCCATCCCAGTTTACCTCCAATTATAGGTGTTTGCACTATAAGGCACTGAGGAGGGAAGGTGGCTAGCAGACAAGCTGTGAACAGCCATGTAAAGGTAAAAGTAAGGTAAAGGTTCCCCCCGCACATGCGTGCCAGTCGTGTCCGAGTCTAGGGGCGGTGCTCATCTCTGTTTTCAAGCCAAAGAGCCAGTGTTGTGCAAGTCTGTGCCATGTGGCCGGCATGGCTGCACGGAACGCTGTTTACCTTTTTCGACAGTACCTATTTATCTACGTGCATTTACATGCTTTCGAACTGCTAGGTTGGCAGGAGCTGGGGTTAACAGCGGGAGCTCACTCCGCTGTGCGGCACCCAGGATTTGAACCACCGAGCTGCTGACTTTGCAGCCGACCGTTTCAGCGCTCTAGTCCTCTGAGCCACCACGCCCCATGACCTCTGCTCAAGTCTTGCTTTGGCTGCAAACTCGAATGCCTTACTTAGGCAAAGGCACTGATCTCACCCATCTCCACTATAAGGAGAACAAACGGCTCATAACAACAAAATACTGCAGTGTGCTTTCCACTCCATATTATACAAACACTTATGTTCCAGTCAGTTTCAGTCAGTTTTCCAAGTAGGACCCTAGTATCCGCTGGGGATTGGTTCCAAGTCTTCTCGTGGATAATGAAAACCATGGATAAGAGAGAACGCCAAAATGTTCCCCAAAACTGCTGTTTTGTGATAGGAACTTGCTTTACAGCTGCTGTTTTGCAACAGTAACTTGCTTTACAGCTGCTGTTTGTGACGGTAGCTTACTTTACGGCTGCTGAATTATTTATTTATTTTTCCTGTGCCAACCGTATTTAACTGAATCAGTGGATACTGGGGTCCTACTGTACTGGGAAAGAAAGATTCGGTCCCCAGCATCTTTAGGCAGGCTTGGGAAAGAATTGTGCTTGAAAACCTGGGATATAAATTCCTATGTAACGATGCCCCACTCCAGGCATTTTTGGATTTCTGCTCCTGCAGCTCCTCACTATTGAGCATACTTGTTAGGGATAATGGAAGCTCCCCAGCCCACCCCAAATTATCTAGAGGGCCACAGTTGCATCTGCTCCTTCTATAAACTGAATGAATTCCCATTCCACATTAATGCAAAGTTTACATTATGTTGCTTTTGGAAACAAATAACTGTAAGTGTATACATTTTCGGAGACATCTGTAACATAGTGGGTCACACACCTTTGCATGCAACAGATAATGCTATGGTGATTTCTTAATTTATGGCAACTCGTGTCTAAAGGTTAAGCAATTTGCATAACTGTGCACCAGATTCCAGCCATTGTTGGAGTCTCCAGCAAGGGATGCCTGCTGGTGTCTTTGTAGGGAACTTCCTATTTTAAAAGCCCACACAGACAACAAGGCACTTTAAACAAGAACATTGGAATGTTCCTTGTTTAACTTTCTAGACACACTTGAGTTGAAAACCACATTTGCAGCATCCTCCAAAAGCCACTGCAAAAACATCTAGCAACCAGCCCTGATAATTCCACAAGTTGAATCTGTTACTTAGAAACAACTCTGTTTTCACATGTGAGGCTAAAAATAAATAGTAGCTACATATATAAATGCACATGCAAGATATAGTGTTAGAAAGATACAAAGTGTACATTTTTAAAATTCTGCATTACAGTCTAGCATAATCTAAAGCATAAACCCACTGAGACCTTTTATAGGGAAATGGGTATAGAAATGTATAGTCCCACGAGGAACTGTAATGTAAAAGTTGTTTGTTTGTTTTTTACCAATTTTAGCAGCAGTTTTCTGGAATTGCTGCTTTCCAACAAGCCTAAACATTCATTAGGAAAAGTTATCCAGAAGCTCTTGATTGCCCTCTCCTGGAGGTACACCTCTATATTTTCTGATAACGTAGGTGAGATTTCCCCATCCTTTTGTTGTAATAAAAAACAGATAAATGTTCCACCCACACATGCATAGTAGTCATGTCTGACTCTGAAGGCAGTGCTCTTGTCTGTTTTTTAGCCAAAGAGCCAGTGATGTGCAAGTTCGTGACCATGTGGCCGGCATTTCTGCACAAGGAAACACAGTTTTACCTTCCCGCTTTTAATCTATTTATCGACTTGCATTTACATGTTTTTCAAACTGCTAGGTTGGCAGGAGCTGGGGTTAACAGCGGGAGCTCACTCCGCCGCGTTGCACCCAGGATTCGAACCACTGAGCTGCCGACTTTAATACAACTAGCTAAAACAACTCATGGTTCTAGTTTTCACCTTCTGATGACCTCCAGAGGCGCCGAACTAGAGCTTTCATAACCTGTGAAAAATACTCAACACCGGCTTGTATCTTATGGGTGCTGGAGTCCAAAAGTCTGAAAGGCCTCAGGTTCCCTTATTAGCAACATTTTCATGTTCAGTGTTCCATAAATGCAACATAATGATTTTCATGTGTATAGCAGATCCCATATCCAGTGTGGTAGTGAATAGAGTGGACTGAGCAGAATCTTCTGCTCACTTATGGGTATGAACTTACCCTGGAAGCCCTCTGGTGGTGGTGGTGGTGGTGGGGCTATAAGCCAATCCCAACTCTACAGAACAAAACAACAATAGGAGTGTCAACCACCACAGACAGTTTTTTTTTAGCAGATCTAGAAAGGTCCAAAGCATGACAAAGAGAATAGAGATATTGTACAGCAATTTCATCTTTTCCTCCTGAATGAACTTCCACACAAAGATAGGAGTAGTGGAAGAAAAAATATAGGGAACTTATGATTGGGGGGGGCATTTTAGAAGCACCAAACATTTACATGCAGCTAGGGTTTCAATTTCTTTCCATAATGGCCTTAAAAATTGCTTTTTAACAGATTGCCCCTGTTGCTCCTTCAGAAAAAAACCAAAATAAGTTGCAGCCAACTACCAATTTATTGATAATTTAGAAATTCTTGCTCTGCACAACAGAAGAGCATAACTCATAGCACGTTTACGTTTGCTGGACTTTGGGCCATGCAGACATTTTCTTGAGAAGAGGGCACTGCCCATGAATTGGCAATTGTGTCCTTGCCTTCTAGATTTATAAAGAGGTTTTTTCAGAGGTACTGTATATTCTTAACACGGTCTTCTCCAAATGGCGACACATAGACGTAGGGAGGTGAGTCTGCATCTTAGTGTAGAAGAAGAAGAAGAAGAAGAAGAAGAAGAAGAAGAAGAAGAAGAAG
>JAHTLZ010000213.1:3798339-3817415 GCA_023846285.1 Phrynocephalus versicolor | reverse complement strand
AGAAGAAGAAGAAGAAGAAGAAGAAGAAGAAGAAGAAGAAGAAGAAGAAGAAGAAGAAGAAGAAGAAGAAGAAGAAGAAGAAGAAGAAGAAGAAGAAGATATTTATAATTGCATGCACAGGGATCCTCCATTCCCTTAAAAAAGCCAAGTTAAGTGTATACTGGATTTAGACTAAACTTAATCCTCAGACAGTCACTGTGAAGGACTTTAGGGCACACTGACAGGAACTGTCAGGAACTGCCCGACCAGCTGCAACACTATGAAAACAAGACTTCCTGCTGACCTATCACATTTGGACAGCTGGACAGAGAGAAGAGGGAGGTCTCTCTCTCTCTCTCTCCCCCACATCGCCCTTAAAAAAATACTCTTAAAAGTTCACTCCATGCCCTTGAGAAGCTCTCCCTTATCTTTAGAACAGCACAAGGCTAAGAGAAAAGAAAAGGCCAAGACTTCAGGGTAAGAGACACAAGCAGTGATAGTAGAGGGGAAAACCTGGGGGGAGGGGGAATGACCCCTGGGGCCTTTGTAAAACTGAGAGATTTATTTCAGCATGACTTTTCCCGGATTCTTTTTTTCCCCGGAGAGGTTCCCGTGTTTGTTGCTTTCAAAGACAACACAAACAAAGCAAACAGTACTGTGCCACCTTTAGGACTCAGCAAAAAAAAAATATTAAAAAATTCAGGGTGTGAGCATTTGCTGACATTAATCCATTTCTTCAGACTTCATCAAGTCAGACTCACACTGAAAAAATAAGTGTATACAGTAAATGCATTTTTAAAGACCTTAGAGCTGACTTGGGCCTGAGGTGGGGTGCTCTGCTATAAAGGACCACTCTAGTCTCCACCATTTCCATTACCTAAACATTTTTGTTTATTGCAACCTCAGGTAGCGTAAAACAGAATCAAGCCCAAAGAAGACTTGTTGTCACAATAATAGCAAATAAAAACAAGCAACATGAGATGAAGCAAAGCCGCTGACTTGTCTGATTGCCTGGCTCCTGGCTCACCTAGTACTGCACGTCCTCTAGTCTAAACAAATACTCATCATTTTGGTTAGAATCCAGAAATAAACCTGGATCCAAGAGACGGTTGCCCTTGGCAACCAACACCACCTGTCCTCTCACCCTCTTCCCATGGGTAATGGCTTTGTTGGTGGGGTTACCATACCAACTCAGCTTGGAGTGGCACCTCAGCGGCGTTAGGTGCAGCTGCTCTTTCTATCTGACCAGCAGCCTGCTTCTTGTTAGTGCTGGAAATATCCTGAAGGCTCCCTTGATTTCTGTAAACATGAATGTCATCCTTTCCAGGTAGGAAGCAACAGGAGTGGGGGGAGGGAGAACATGTCAGAGATACTAATGCTGGGGGGGAAAACACTCCTTACCAAAATGAAATCAGCTAATGTTACGGTGGAGCTCCTTTCCTTGCAAGCTTTTACAAAAATAACACACAACGTATACTGAAATTTCCTGGTATGTTGTTGCGAAGACGCTTGTGAACTCCGCTTTCCCCCTCTTGTCTTGCATTCTCTTTAATAAGAGAAACTAATACACTCTTGCCAGAAATATTTCTCCCTCTTCAGTTTAGACAGAATCTTGTTTTCAGAGATGCAGAAGTATCTATTCAGACATGAAAGTTGTTAGACCTTTTTAATTGTGGCACTGGTTCTTTTTGTCTGGCTCTCTGTTTTGCAATTTTTCTGCTTTATTTACAGAGCAACATCAGTGCTACACAATATGGCAATGATATAGTCAATAATAATGGACAAAGTGAGAGGGCTCTGCCCCAAGAGACTTGCCTAACTGATTTCTGTCTCAGATGAAATTCAGAAAGAGGAAGTGGTTGGGAACAAGCAAAAGCACCAAACTATGGAATTTTTTTAAATTTACGAGTATTTTCACCCTGCCTTTCTCCTTGGAAAAGGACCCAAGGCAGCTTACAGTAATGAGGGACAATGTACAGTCCAATACAATTAAGACATATTCAAGCTTAAGACCAGGGAATTGAGGGATATCTTACAGCATTAAAAGACATCATTAATGCTAAAAGAGAACATAAGCAGTTAAGAAAAGAGTATACACTCCATGTAATCATGTACGGCAGACCATCTCCTTGTATCCCACAAGGAGAGATACAGGCACAAAGTTATAAGTGGTTATAAACACAAGTCTGTGTAGCCATGTACGGTAGTCCATCGTTCATGGAAAGCGTGCCTGAAGAGAAAGATCTTTGCCTGTTTCCGGAAAGACAGCTTTCTGGATGTGAGTGAATATCGTACAGTTATGTGGGTTTATGTTCAAGGTAGCAACCATGGGGTTAGAAAAACAGATTTAAAGGTTGCTGTGGCAAAAGAAGTATTCAAAACCATGTTGTGGAACTTACATATGTTGGGGATGCAGACAGGTAAACAGAGGGGCACAGGGCGATATATTCATAACTAGCATGAAACATAATTTAGTGCATATGGGTTAGCTATAGTATATGCCTATTTGGTTGCACCAGACAGCATGGGAAAATAGGGCAGTAGTGACAGCTAAGTTTGTACAGAGCTAGGGTTGTATGCTTCAGAGGCAGCAGATTGTTGTGATGCCACCATTACACTTTCCACATCTAATGCATGAGTGATAATGTGGGACAGTGCTCACATAACAGGGGAACTATCCTAGGGTAGCCACACACCCTCTTTCATGGAGGACAGTCTTCCCTTTGGAGGGATGCTGAAGGAATATCCTTCAGTTGCCATCCATTTGAAGACCTCTTCCAATCCAACATAAAGAATGAGAAGGAAAAAAGTAGGATGTGATGTATTGTAATTCATTTTAAATCATATGTTGACAAACCTAAAGGAGACACAAAGAAAGAAAGCAAAATATTCCGGCACATTTAAAGACTAATAATTTTATTTATGTGGTATACTTCCTGTTTTCATCCCAAAATGTTGAGGCCTGGAGGTGGAAGGATGAAATAAAGCACAGAAAAACAACACATTTTGCATCCTTCTCTAGAGATACCCATGTGAAGATGATGGACAACGTTGTCACCAATGCAGAGAAATACTTTGGCAAATTCTGCAGTCTAATGGCTTCCTACACCCGCAAGATTGCAAAGCTCCGAGACAAGTCAGATGAGCTGGTCAAGCAACTAATGGACTATGGAAATACGGAGAATCCTGAGCTACGGACTGCTGTGAAGAACTTTGCTGAGGAATTGGCTAAGGTGCAGGACTACAGGCAAGCAGAGGTAAAAAGCTATCTAGATCAGCAGTGTACACATAAGCAAGGTGTGAGGGTTCAGTCCTTGTCCAGGCGTCCTGCCCTTCCAACTTCAAAGAAGGCATCTCACGTAACAAGGAAACAGAACTTTTATTGTGTTCATCAACAATAAACGAAGTTTTTCTTCTAACTACAGTTTCAACATCTTTACCATCAGATATAAATGGGTTCTTTCCTCCATAGGTTGGGGTTTCTAGAAAGTGATCAAGTTACCCACCACCACCTGTGGGAATTCGGTTCCACCACGGTTCTCCTCCTCCCTCTCCGAAAGCCTCAGCCCCTCCACCTGTATCCCAATCTCCTTCACGGAGGATTGGGGGGTTTCCACTTGTATTCCAACTTCTGAAGTGAATCTGGGACCACGGGGTCTCTGCCTGGGTGTACGTAAGGGGTAGTCGGGTCTCTTGGTCAAGTCTTCCCAGGAGTCCAAGGTCCTGGCCTCGATCTCCGCCCAGATCTTTACCAGCCATTTCTCCAACTCAAGATCCTTGCGAATCTCCTTCAGTTTATGGTTGTATTCTCTGTATTCTCTCTCACCCCAATAAGAGCACTTCTGGCGGTGTGCTCTGCGTCTGAAGCTTTCAGCATCTTTATGTGGCATCATCATTTGTTCCCAGTCTCCCGTCCATGGGTTCTCCATCCACACCCATTCCCATCCCCCTGGAAGCTCTCGCTTTGCCCCCTTTTTACAGGTTCCAAAACCTATATTTCCCTCACACAAGGAAATATAGGTTCCATGTGAAGATCATAGCCAAGATTAAAATGAAGGTTTGGAAAACACTTGGCTTCAATAAACATACCCTCTGAAATCAAGACTGTAGATGGCTTGAGTTGCGTTCTTCTTAATTTTAAGGAATAGAAAATGTCCTTTGCCTTTAACAACATCAACAACAAAAAGCAAACAAGGACAATCTGTTTCATAATGAGCTAAGCATGTTTGGGAGAAGCAACATGATCACAGAATCATGGAGTTGGTAGTGGCCTTCAAATCAAACCTTCTCCTCCATGCAGGAATCCAAATCCAAGTAGTTTTGACAGGTGGGAAGTATCCTATGGTCTCTTGAATGCCTCCAACATTAGAGTGCTCACCACCTGCTGAAGTCATTGGTCCCATTGTTGTACCACTTTTACAGTTAAGAAGTTGTTTCCCTAGATATTCAGTGTAAATCTGGCTTTATGTAGCTTGAGCCCATTCTTACATGTCCTGCGCTTCACTACCAGCCAATATAAGCAAGTTTCATATCCTGAGCCATTACTGCACTCACTAAGGCGGTTACTTCACATCCATTTTGTCTCTGTTAGTGTTGTGCTTCGGACCGGTACAAAAAAAAAAAACTTATTTCATGTCTGTTGCGCAACAGCTGAAATTTGTTTCGACCATGCCCTGGAGTGGAATCAGAGCATGACAATACTGTACCTGGTGCTGGGTTGGAGTATTCTCTTGTCACGGTTTGTTCCCGGTTCCTGTTCCGAGACAAGGGACCATGTGGTAACAACTGTCACGCAACGACCACTGTCCACCTAGTGGTCAGCGGCTGAAGCGGCATTCAACATTAGTCGAAACACCATGTAGCACAAATGTTTATTAAAGAAAGTACTGAAAATTCTGTAGCATTGACGTGCAAATCCCAGCAGACCAGTAAATCGAAATATCAAAAAAGTTTTATTTATGATATTTAAAAAAGGGTTAAGAAAGCAAGACAAGTTCAGAATTGTCACGGAACAAGAACGTGAAGTAACAGTCACGAGACCTGTTACCATGACCATGAGAAAACGGAAACAGGGACTAAACAGGGACAAAACCATGTGATTGCGACCAACGCTGTCACGGTACAAAACTAGTCGCGGAACAAGGAAGGATGTGAAGTAACCGTCTAATGAGTTGCTTCAAGCTCAATTCCAGTCCAGTCCCTGAATTTGCCCCACTGTTGCCAGCAGAGCTCTAATGCACCATCTACTTTTTAATTATGCTGCTCATGTTTTATTCCCTCCCCCACTTTCAGGTGGAGAGACTGGAGATGAAGGTCATTGAGCCTCTGAAAATGTATGGGATACTTATCAAACAAACCAAGGTAAACCATTGGATTCTATTTTCAAAACAGAAAAAGAACCCCACCCCCTAAGTTTGTAGCAGAATTAAAGTGACTTCCCAAACTGAGATTTGAACCTTAGGAAGCGGTGAGGGTTATGGATGACTTCCTGTAGGGAAGCAGATGAGCCATTTGAGAACATCATCCGGCATCATCATTGCCAGTGATGCTAAAAGGTCAGAGGGAAGGAGGGAGAAGTACCAGGAAAAAAAAATCCTTGCTCACCCTGGCAAGGGCCATTGAAATCCCAGGGTTCCCCATTCAAAACATGCTATATTTATCAGCATCACCTCCATTCACTCTGCAAAACAAAACATTTCTTATGTATTTCTCCACATCCCTAATAAGCAACACATGGGATGACATAACTTTGTTTTTAAAAGGCTACCCCTTTAGCTTGTCCCTGTTCTTTGTCTTCCCTGCTCCAGAGACCTGGGTTCAAATCCCATGGAAGCTCATTACGGGAGTGGAACTGGTACCACCATCCCTTAAATATCTCACATACCTTAGAAACCCTGCAAAGGACACTGTCAATCAGTTCTGACAGGATAATGCATTACAGCATTCTTTGCAAAAGAGTGCAGGGTTTAAGGAGTCTAGCATTCAGACTGTTATGCATTTCTGAGAGGGGGTGGATTGGTATTCTACTCCGCAACCAAAAGGCAAAAGGAAGAATGAAAGGGGCAGGGTGATGGGCAGCAAGGGGCAAGGCTTGAGGAAAGTAGCAGTTGTTTCTTCTTTAGCTGAGCCTCATCCTCACACCGGTTAGAGCGCCCTGCTTTCTCCCTCGGGGTCGTGGTTGAAGTACTGTATAGGGCAAAGTACTACTGAACATAGAGATGGGATGACTCTGGGGCTTGGGTCCTTATTTACAAGCGGGAAGCAAGGAAGAGGAAGGAAGGAATTTTTCACAAGACTGGAGGTTTTTTTTTTTTAAAAAAAAGGCAATCTACTGACAACCAGAACAAACCTTGTGTTTTAAGAAAATGAGTGCTGAAATCTGCTCTGTGTGTATGTGTGTGTGTGTGTGTGTGCACGTGCCTGCGTGCCTGCGTGCGTGCCTGCCTGCCTGCCTGCCTATCTGTCTGTCTATCTACTATCTGTTCCTTCACTATCCATCCATCCATCCATTCCCCCTTCCTTCACTATCTATCTATCTATCTATCTATCTATCTATCTATCTATCTATCTACAATTGCAGCCTCACAAAATACACATCGTTTTGGCTATAGGGCAAAGATCTCTTTCTATACCATCCTAGGTAAAAGAGAGAGAAATCTGACTACTGTGAATTGGTCCATCGGCCCCAATGCCTGATGAAGTCTTCTTTGCCTGGGTATGGGTCTCCAGGGTCAGCCAGAAGCCCTTCCCACCACCATGATGGTTTATCTTCATTAGAGTTACTGTAGATTGAACCTACAGCCCTCTGCATATATTCTCCTACCCAAGATTGATTCCCTTCCTTCTGATATCTCTTGCCACTCAAAACTGATATTACAGAGATGAGCACAGATGGAGTAGAGAGATTCGGAGCTGTTTTCAGTCCCTTTGGCAAACATAAGCTTGTGTTTCATTCAACAGGCTGAGATTAAGAAATTCAACAAGGACCGAAACCGTGAAATAAAGCAACTGGAGAAGCTCGAGAAGATCCGTCAGAAGTCACCATCTGACCGGCACATGATTGTATCCTTGCCAGCCTCTTAATGCTTCAACCTTTTCCCTTGCTCCTTCCAATTCACTTCTGGCTCCTTCGTGTCGTGGGGTCCTGGCTTTCGAACGTAGCCAGCTCAGGAAACAGAGAGTTATGAGCTTCCACCATGGGAGGCTTGTGTTACAGTGAGGTTTCCTCCTCGGTGTTCCACAGTGCAGTGGAATTTTCAATGAAACCTATTGGAAACAGACGTACATAGGAAACCCATCTCCTTGAATAAGTGAAAGCGAAATGGATTGTTGCAGGCTAGCAGCCGGCTCTCCAGGGAGCTTGCAGGGCCTCAGATAAATGAGACAAAAACTATAAAAAATATAATAATATTTAAATGACAAGCACAAGTCTCTCTCTCTCTCTCTCTCTCTCTCTGTCTCTCTCTCTCTCTCTCTCTCTCTCACACACACACACACACACACACACGCCTTTTCACAGAGCAGCAAGAATGGAAGTGAGTTAAAAAGTAAGTAACACATTTTCCAAACCCTCAGTCCTGGATCGTCTTTACTGCACATGTACTGGGGGCCAATCATGTGGGATTAGAGAGGTAGATTCCTAGACTGGAGAAGAATCGCCAACTTTGATACTCCCTAAACAATTCTTCTTTTAGAAAAATACAAGAAGAGTGGAGCAAAATCAAGTGAGTAGAGGTTTCAGTTCCCAAGGGCAGTGATTTGTCATTTCTTTCTTTAACGGCTGATATTCCAACCAAAGTATCCCCAACAGGTTACTAGCTTCAGTGTGCTTGAAATTTAAGAGACAAGCGGGAGCCCTATTTCTTCACATTTCTTCACCCATGGGATGAGAAAGAACTCCGTTGGGGAAAGAGGCAACATTGTAATCCAGGGAGGGATTCTTATATATACAGTAAATATAAAGTTCTCTCCTCTGTCTTTCTTCCCCATCGTAGCAAAGGCATTTTAATCATGAGCTTCAAAAATTAAACAATATTTTTTCCCCAATGGGAGATGCTCTCAGCAGAAAATCCTCAGGCAATAATCTTTAGGTGAGCGTTTGGTAGTCTGTTAGTTCCTGCTGTGCTAAACACAACAGTTGCTGAGAGGGCAGCTATAACATAACATTAGAAGGTTGCCCAAGGCACCTCTGCTGGAATCATAGGAGGCAGTGGCAGAAAAGTCCTCTCTCCAAGAGACACAGAGAAGAGTGTGTAACACACACACACACACACACACACACACACACACACACACACACACACGGAAATCCTGTAAAATGTTGACAAAACTGCTGGGCGTGCAGACTGATTGTGGTCAGGTCTCTCCCCCCCCCCCAACCTCAGGGATTGAGGGGATGGTGTAGGAAAGATCAGAAAGGTGATACTTTTTTGGGGTGACTGCTGCCATCATCCCTAAGGACCATGTTGGCTGGAACATTCTCAGAGCTGGGTCCCAAAGCTTGGTGTGTGTGTGTGTGTGTGTGTGTGTGTGTGTGTGTGTGTGTGTGTGTCTTGTGCCACCACCATTCAGCCCAGCCCTGCAACTTGTCAATGCTTGACAGAATTCACGTCACCCAGGTCCTTTCCTTTACTTCTGCAGTGGTGTGAGCTACCATCCACCGGTTGCTCCTGGACTCTTGTTCCTGTTGTGCCACTCATTATTGATGGTTTCAGGGACTAGGGGTTCTACAGAAACTCCTCAAGTATTTGATAGATTTCTCTTGCCTGTGAGATATTCTAGGAAGTGGGAGTGAGTTTAACATAATAACACTGGATCCTCTGGGTCTTGTCAGTACAGTCATCCCCTGCCATTTCACAGGTCATATACTGCGGTCCCAGTATATTGCGGGACCGTAGTATATGAAATGCACCCCCCCAGGGCATTGGACCTGCTTGAAGCATCTTGCACTTACCCCAGGACTGGCACTGCCCCATACGGGCCTCTGATGGGTTTCCCGGGCCTGTTAGAGGCCCCAGAAGTGGTTTCCGGTGAACCGGAACTCACTTCCGGAAAACCAGAAGTGACTTCCGGATCACTCAAAACGACTTCTAGAGACTCCAACAGGCCCTGGAAGCCCATCAGAGGCCCATTCGGGGCAGCACCAGGCATCAGGTAAGTGTAGGAGGCCCCAGATAGGCCCCCCAGTCCCGACCGGACCCAGCATCCGCATATTGCAGATTTTCCATTATCGCGGGTTAGGGTGGGTCCCTAATCCCCGCAATAGGCGGGGGATTACTGTAATATTAATTGTCCATCAAGGACCAGGCAGACTTCCAGATGCAGCTTATGCCATGCAATTGCTGCTCCATTCCAAAGACTGTTTGGAATTATTGTGGGGCGTTCTGGACAATATAATCTTCTGCTTATCATTTTTTTGTTATTGATTCATAACTGCACCATGTTTTCCCCTTGCTTTCCCCATCTTCCTCATTTCGAAGGATGGAAGGGAAGGGAAGACAAAGTAGCCACACAGCAACTTTTTGACTAACAATGCCAGAAAAGACCACAAGCAAAATTATGAGAAGTATCTTACAGTGAGAAGTCCAAAATCCTGTTACAAAGTTTTCCAAACTGTGCAGCTTTTCAAGGCAAGCTGCTGTAAGTTAAGGCGTCTTCATTGTTGCCTGTTGCATCCTGAGTTGCAGAACTCACGATGCAACATATGATGTCTACAGAGATTTCTTAATTGACAACAATCCAGTTCCAAAGCGTACACAATTTGCAAAACTGCCCAACCATGTCAGCACCAGAATCCCCCAGGGCAACATAGCCAGCAGACAGGCTGGGCAGGGGATTCTGGAAACATTAGACCCAAATGCAAGTTTCCTAAGCTCTCTCAGTGGATGATGGAGTTTGTAATCTAACATGCCTGCAAGTGCTGGTTGGGGAAGGCTGTCATACTATACACCAAACTGATTTCTTTCAGACTTTCTTCTCCCTTTGTTGCAAAAAACTTTTGCAACTTGTTGATGTCTTTGATTGCTCTCTGGTGGCTATATAAAGCATTGCAACCTTTGAGTCACACTATAGGTGTAGGATCTCTACTCCAGGCATGATACCATAGTCTTTCGAGACTGAAGGAGGCCAGTGATGACAAAATCTGTTTCTAGGATGAATGCTTTTCAAAAAAAAAAAAGATAGAGATCAAGCAGACACCCAGTCAAATCTGCTTAAATAAGATGTTCACATGAATCTGATCTTTTTCTATAGTCTCTGGTTTCTCTCTTGTTTCAGGGTTTCATCAGTTCCCAAATCTACAAAGGTCAATTGTCTTCCCAACTCCTTTTAACCTGTAGTGACTAAGAATTGAATGCAGTCATGTACAAGTAACTCCAAGTCATGTACAGCCAGTAGACCTAAAAGGTTTCTCAGTGAGGCAGACAAGAAACACACAGATGCTTTGTTCCTCATTTGCCTTCCTTGAGTCCTGTTCTTAGACACAGGTAAGGGATTTTTTTCTCTAAGGGTGAAGATGCCAGTCATGTTTATAAAATGAAGGCCAAGTCAACTGTGCTGGGACAAAGCAACTGTTTCTCATTAACTTCAAGAGAGACGTCTAGCTAGGTAAGATCACTTGGATGGCATTCATGTTAATTTAGTAATGTTGTCTCTTGAAGCAACTTCTGGACACTGTATTCCCTAAAATGTAACCTGGAAGCAACTAGTTGCAGGTGAGAGCTTATCTTTAACGTGTTGCTTTTTGGGCAACTAGCAATTTAACAAGTATTGTGACAGTAAGAGTAATATAAAAAGTTGAGACAAATTTGAGATTAGGTCTGTGTGTGTGTGTGTGTGTGTGTGTGTGTGTGTGTTGCAAAAGCTACTTTTGCTGTCAAATTCGAAACCAGCTTGTAGGTAGCCTAAAGGCCTTTCAAAGTCAGTGAAATATTTAAGGAGTAGTTTACCAGCATTACTCCCCAAGTGAATTTTCATGGCCAAGTGAGGTTTCTCACTTCCCCATTGCCCTGTTTCTCTCACTGCTGCTTGGAGCCAGCTAGGGTGCCTTTAAATGCAAGTGTTGTTAACAAACTTTTCTGCATTGACTTAAACAAAGCTGGTCCACCAGATCTTTCTGGACCACAACTCCCATTCAGCCATAGTCTGCATAGCCAATGATTAGGCATGATGGGAGTTAAGTTAGCAATATCCATGGATCCACACCTTGGATGGGACTAATGTACTTGGATGGGGGTTCCTGCATGGCAGGGGGTTGGATTGGATGGCCCTTGAGGTCTCTTCCAACTCTATGAGTCTATGATCCTCTGTAAACCTCTTTGTCCTTCACCACCATTCTCTGCTCACTCCCAGATGCACTGACTTCCTGGATGAGTACTATGCAAATATAAAGATTTTTCTGGGTTTCAGTCTCATAGAGATCACAGCCTCTTCTTTCCCTAGGCTGAATCTCAAGTCTACAAAGCCTCTGTGGATGCAAGCCGAAGCACCCGCCATCTTGAAGAGACCATAGATGAGTTTCAGAAGCAGAAACTGAAAGATATTCAGGTAATAAAGACGTTTTATTGTGCCACTCAGTCATGTCCTTTGGGGTGCCTCATGCCATGATCCTGGGACACTTTTAAGGCTATTGTCTTTTTCATATGTTTGCTTGGGGAAACGCTCCATCAGAGCTGGTGAGAGGCTTAGGGCCTAATCACATGGGGCATTTGAATCACTTTTAATTCTTCATTTACACTGATATACTGTATACAGTAGATGCCTAGATCCCCCTAAACACATCTGATCTCGCCTGATTTCAGAAGCTAAGCAGGGTGGGCCTGGTTACTACTTGGATGGGAGACCTCCAAGGAATACCAGGTGCTGTAGGTGTCTGGAGTAGGAACTGACAAACCACTACAATAATCCTGCCAAGAAAACTCCATGGACATGGGGTCATGAAGAGTCGGTCATGACTGTCACGACACAACACACACACACACACACACACACACACACACACACACACACACACAGTATACAGTGGCACTTCTACTTATGAGTGACTCTACTTACGAGCAATTCGACTTAAGAGCAGAAAACGGTTGGCGTTTTAACTGCTGCCTTACAAATTTTAGATGTGGTTTGCTCTACTTACATTTTTTCATTTTTTTTCATTTTTTCCATTCATTTTTTCAGTTGTTTAGATATGGCTGCTCTACTTACAAGTTGTACGACTTATGAGCATGGATTCAGGACGGATTAAACTCATAAGTAGAAGTACCACTGTATTTATGTATAGTAACATGGTTTGTATCTATATCTATATCTATATCTATATCTATATCTATATCTATATTTATCTATAGTATATATGTAGCCACATGGTGTGCGTGCTCTTAAAAGTGTCAGATCTACTGGATTGACTGGAATATATAACACGGAGGGAAACTTTTTTGCAATATATTTCCTCCAGCTTTTGTGAGGTCTTCCAACCCAAATCTTACAACTGCTTCAAGAAGAAGTTCACAAACGTGCATCATTCTGGTCTGGACTTTGGATTTTTTATTAAAGAGCAGTACTTGAAGTTTTTTTAAGAGAGGAAAGAAAGTGGATTTCCAAACTGGCCGTTCTGGAGAATAGAGAAAATGGACCCTTCATACACAGTTGGAAGTCAAGATTCTACCCTGAGCAATGTGATTTCAGAGATTTTAAGGGAGGAGGGAAACAATAAAGACTCACATACCAGTAAGTTTGTATGGTCTTCTTTCCTTACAGAAGATCTTCCTGGATTTTGTTACCATTGAGATGGTCTTCCATGCCAAAGCTCTGGAGGTCTATTCTAGCGCCTTCCAAAATCTTGAAAGCTACAATGCAGAAAAAGATCTCGAGGTACTACAAAGAGAAAACAAAACTGCATTTATTTTTAGTCTTTAGACCCACCACTGTACCCACAAAATTCACCCTCGGGGGGGGGGGGGGAAACAAGTCTTCACTCTGTCTCTTTCTAAAACACGCAGACAAGTATAGGCATTTGAAAGAAACAAACAAACACTCTATTTTATTTCCCTTCCCCCAACTATGTTTATTTTTTTCTGTGGTAACTGTTCATAGAATGTGTTCCTCACAGGGTGAAACAAAATGTTTCCCAAGCCCTGAAAGAAGATAAAAAGCTAGAAATAAATTGCCCACTTTTTTTAAAAAAAATGAGGAAAACCAGAAACAGAAAAACAAGAGTAACCATCTGATTTTTAAAATTCCAGTGTCCAGGAACTTCAATAAAAAGTGACCTGCTCTCCAAGCAGGTATCCATTTGCAGCTGCCACCTGTACACCACATGTTCAAAGGCTGAAAGAGATGTATGTTCCTCAGTCTGTTGATTAATCCAGGGTGGACAACATTTGTCCCTCCAGTGTTGATCATTTAGTCACTAGAACAATGTTGGCGAACCTATGGCACGGTTAGCAAAGGTGGCACTCAGAGCCCTTTCTGTGTGGGCACCCAACAATGCCCCTTAACAGCCGCGCCTGTATCCAGTTTAAATTGCTGTATTGGCACTTTGCGAAAAGTCAATGGGTTTTGAATCACAGTTTGGGCACTCGGTCTCTAAAAGGTTCGCCATCACTGCACCAGAAGGTTACATAAAATCCACAGATCTGCAACATTCAAAGATTGCTGTAGTACAAAAGCAATATCCATAATAACATATGCACATAGCCAGAACACATATTTAAGTATAAGTGACAGAAGGCTGGATGACACCGCTTCTCTCTGCCATGCCAGCTTTTTGTGCAAAAAGGGAATTGCTAGCATTTGAACCTTCACGTGTAGCTCAGAAGAGAAAGAATGACAACCTTTGTGACAAAGTAAGCCATGGCAGCTGGGACCATTGGAATAACTGCACCCTGAAGTCACACCTTGACACAAAAACTAGGTACAGTTTAGTCCAGCAATTTTCCATACCCAGGAAGCCACACAAATTGGACAAGTTTATTTTGATGTAGTATAATCAAAGTTGCATACATGATTTTCTTTATTATTGACAGCAGAACTGGCAAGCAGGTTACTGGTGTCTCACAACAATTATAGTGCCCCGTATTAAATCACACATACATCCACTAACAGCTCTCAAAGTTGGAATGACAAATACAGGTGGCATTTTCTTACAGCACGTCAGTTTTTCTTATTTTCAGAGAACGCTATATATTATCATTGTTTTATTGGTTGAGATGGTCATAGGACTAATCAATAAAAGGATTACAGTCCTTCCTTCCTTCCTTCCTTCCTTCCTTCCTTCCTTCCTTCCTTCCTTCCTTCCTTCCTTCTCTCACAGCGGATTTGAGGTGTTTATTTTGAAAAGACTTCTTTTTCAGTCACATGCTTTACCTGTCCTCTCGTCTTTAATGATAAAAAAGCGTCCTGTTTAAAGCTGCCTCTGTGAGCCTTGGAGAAAAGTACAGCCCCCAGCGGTGGTTCCAAGAAAAAGCACTCAGATGAGTGAAAGAGGGCATGATTGCCTCTTTCTGAATGAAAAGGCAACTAGCCATTAGGACATAAAAAAGAGCACCTATAACCACAGGGAAAAAGTGCTCAAAAGCAAACGTGGGATGACGGCCTCGAGAATACTTGGTCTTGGGGTTGTGTTGCTGTGGCGAGAGCTACTTCTGTCTGTCTATACTCAGAACAGGACCATGGAAGCTTATTCAGTCACACCATTCCCACTTCAAATAAAAAAAACAAATAAATAAAACGATCAACTTGATTAAAATTCAATTTCTAGCTATGGTGTACCAAACTTCCAGAATATGAACAGGTGCTTAAAAGTTATGAATAGGCAGCGCTGCCACAGTAGAAGTACAGAATTGGCCCTAAGCTGGAGGACTTTGAGAGAACTGTTCCATCCAAGAACTTTGGTGGTTACTTCACGTCCTTCTTTGTTCCATGTCTAGTTTTGTACCGTGACAGCGCTGGTCACGATCACGTGGTTTTGTCCCTGTTTCAGTGTTCCCATGGTCGTGATAACTTGACTCGTGACAAGTGTCACCTCACGGTCTTGTACTGTGGCAAATACTGAATTTGTCTAGCTTCCTCCTCCCCCCCCAAAAAAAGATGCAGTTTTCTGAGGCAAACGAAAGTTTTGTTGCATGACAGTCGTCGTTACTACATGGTGTCTTGTCTCGGAACAGAAAACAGGAACAAAGAGTGACAAGGGAAAACCCTACCCCAGCACCAGGTACAGGATTGTCGCATTTAGCACTCATTCTAGGGGCGTGAGCGAGACAAATTTCAGTAGTTCCGCGACGGATGTGAAGTAACTTTGTGTGTGTGTGTGTGTGTGTGTGTGTGTGTGTTCGTTCTTAGGATTTCAGAGAAAAAATGCGCACTACTGCTGGGACCTTCCATGAAGCAAGGCCAGTCACATCAACAAACCCATCTTCTACTGTCCAATGGTCTACAGGAACACAGGTGAGAAAAGGGTAATCATAGTCATAACTGATCGTGATTTCAAAGTCATGGCTCCTAACAAAAATGATTGACACTGTTGATTACAGTTTGGTGCAGATGATGACCGGCCTTCCCGGAGATCTTGTCCAAATCTCATTGTACCAAGCTGAAACTTTAATACACTTTCACCTTAGGGGAATCCTTGGAATTCATTGACAAAGTGGCTGGAAATACACTTTCTTGCTGGGGCTTCGTTTCTGGAGCTAATTTGTAATCGATACTGATTTAAAATGTTGCAATCTAATTTGAATCCACCTAGAAGCCTGTGAAGCAGAAATGAACTTCCCAGAACCAACCCGACCAGCCTCGTTGGAACAGTGGTTAAACTGCTGTTGTTGTTGTCGTTGTTTAGTCGTGTCCGACTCTTCGTGACCCCATGGACCAGAACTTGCCAGACCTTCCTATCTTCCACTGCCTCCCGGAGTTTGGTCAAACCCATACCGCTTGCATCGATGACACTGTCCAACCATCTCATTCTCTGCTGTCCTCTTTTCCTTTTGCCTTCCATCTTTCCCAACATCAGGGACATTTCTAAGGAGTCATCTCTCCTCATGAGGTGGCCAAAGTACTGGAGCCTCAACTTCAAAATCTGTCCAGTGAACATTTGGGGTTGATTTCTTTCAGGATGGATAGGTTTGAGCCCAAACTGTGCTCACGACCCGAGGTTCAATTCCCGGTAGCTGGCTCGTGGTTGACTTAACCTTCTATCCTTCTGAGGTTGTGAAAATGACTGCCCAGCTTCTTGGGGGGCAATGTGTAACATCCACAATTAAAGTGTAAACCACTCAGAGAGTGCTTGAAGCACTGTGAAGTGGTGTATAAGCAGAACACTTTGGTTTTTTGCTTCTAAGAAGGATGATGGTATGGTGCTCATGACAGATGCTGGCTCATCCAGCAGGGAAATAACAGCCTGTTTCCTTACACTGCTGGACAAAACACCCTGATCAAGGAACCCTTTGTTCTGGCCCAAATCAGATTGCTGCCCTCAGGTCAGCTGGAGGATGTTGGCTCATCACCAAGACAGTGGAAGTACGCTTCAGCTTCCAGTCTAGCTGACAGCTGTGGGATGAGGGCCGTCCTTGTATCTTGGGCCTAAGGCAGCAAAAGGCCACGAGGTAACCCAGAGATTATGGGTCGCTGTGGGTTAAAGAGAAAAGCACTAACTGCAACAGTGGTGAAGAAGGTCAATTCCATGCTAGGGATTATCAAAAAGGGGATTGGAAAAAAAAACCCAGCCAACATTATAATGCCATTGTACAAAACGATAGTGAGGCTGCACAATTCTATACAATTCTGGTCACCACATCTCAGAAAAAGACATAGTAGAACTGGAAAAGGTACAGAAGAGAGTGCCTAAAATGATAACTGGGCTGGGGCACCTCCCTTATGAGGAAAGGCTAAAACATTTGGAACTCTTTAGTCTGGAAAAAAGGTGCCTGAGGGGGGATATGATTGAGACGTACAAAATAATGCAGGGCATGAGTCAAGTGGATAGAGGGAAGCTCTTCTCCCTCTCCCAAAATACCAGAACTAGGGGACATCCACTCAAATTGAGGGCTGTGAGAGTAAGAACAGACAAGAGAAAATATTTTTTTACCCAGCGTGTTGTTAGTCTGTGGAATTCCCTGCCACAGGATGTGGGGATGGCATCTGGACTGGATGCCTTCAAAAGGGGATTGGACAGATTCCTGGATGAAAAGTCCATCACAGGTTACAAACCATGATGGAGATGTGTAATCTCCAGGCTTAAATCCAAGGTACTTCAAGGGCCAGATGCAGGGGAGTGAAATCAGGAGACAGACAGTCTTGTGCGCTCCCAGATGCATCTAGTGCAGCCACTGTGAGGTACAGGAAGCTGGACTAGATGGGCCTTTGGTCTGATCCAGCATGGCTCTTCTTATGTTCTTATTAACGTTTCCTTTACAACAAAGCTTAGAAATATTTCAGATGCACAGGGGATACAAGTAATTTTTTCAAAGTCCCAAAATAAAGCAACAAGAAATTATGTATGTCATAATTTGCTGCTCTTTCCCCATACTCGACATCTCTTCTTGTGCCTAACGGTAAGGCCTGTTTTGGGGTCTGAGGTAAGGGGAAACTATTGATCGTCAGAATGGACAACACTTGGCTAGATGGATAAAGGGACACATTTCCTGAGACTTACAGGAGGCTAGCTTGCCCAGCCATTTTCAAGGGTGTGAAATTCAGAAGCTTTCGTAATTTTTGAAGCACGAGGTAGTACCTGTTCCCACATGGTCAATCTCTGATAAAAATTTTGCCCTCGAAGTTGCGTTCATAGGGGCAATATCCAGAGGGTCAAAAATGACAAACACGTAGCATTTTTTTAGACGGGGTGCTCTCCCAAGTGGTGATAAAGGTGCATTTGTCACAAAATATATTTTTCCCTCGCTTCCCAGGGTGCTTCGTTTTGTATTTGGTCATTGAGAGGTAAACATGAGCTTATTTTTCAAATCTGGTTGCTGAGAAGTCTGTGAGGAAATCATTGCTGGAGGGGAAAGGATATGAGTTGCAGAGAATGTGTGTTCCACTTTCTATCTGGACGTTGAGTCATGACAACTTGACTTCTTTTTTCCTTGAGTCCAGTTGCCATGACTCAACTTCCAGATAAACTCACCTGGATGACTGAGAATCTTCACAGACACCTAATTTCTAGTTTGAACCTTAGGCTGGCTATGTGGATAACCAAGGATTCACGCCTTTATTTTCAGAGCATCCAAAATACTCTTGAGAAGCTGACGCTAGTAGAGAGTGAGGAGGAGTCTGAAGAGAGTCAGCTGCAAGATTTAAACTACTCTACATATGCACAGAATCGAAAATTAGCTAGCAGAACTGCATGATAGCAACTGCCTTGATCTATGATACTGGTTTGTGTTTGTTTCTGAATTCCAGAATTAAGCTTTTGTTTTCATTCTGTTTTACTCCATCCAATCTCCCCTGTCCATAATCTTGAGCTACAGTAAAATAAGAATGTGCATGTTCAAAATTTTGTTTCTAAATTCCAACGATCCTGCTCTCTTGATTTTTAGTGTTATGAATAATTTTTGCTACTTACTCTTAACTCATCCTGTCACTCACACTTGGGGGAAAGACTTCTTTGCACCGAAATAAGAGATGTCACATTGGTCTTTGATTTAATAACCAGCAGAATGGTGTGCCATTCCCTTGTCTGTAAGAAGCTGGCTTGCACCTTGGTGCCCTAGGGCAGCTCCTCAGCACAACTTACTGATCTGCTTTCAAGTTATGTTTTAAAGTGTGCCCTTTGTTTCATTCTGTTTTAATCCTTGTCACGTGTTTTCTGTATTCAGGGTATTACTCAATGATTTAATATTTCTGTGAATCTCTTTTGAAGGGGAAAGCTAGCATAGAAAGCCAATAAATGTGCCAACAAAGTTGTTGTTGTTGTTGTTGTTGTCATTGTCATTGTCATCACCATTAAACAAGCAAGCAAGCAAACACTAAGATGCTTTCAGCCCTTGTAGGAAGGCAGAGACATGCTGTCTGGGTGGGTGGTGCAAAATAATAATAATAATAATAATAATAATAATAATAATAATAATAATAATAATAATAATAATAATAATAATAATAATAATAAT
>JAHTLZ010000213.1:3785815-3798329 GCA_023846285.1 Phrynocephalus versicolor | reverse complement strand
AAATAAAATTAGTTTTAGAAACTAAACTAGGTAAGTGCTTAATTGAACGCGCCACCAAAGTTAGTTTTTCAGTTTAGCAGCTGTACCATGTAGCTGTTGAAGCCTTATTATGCTCCCCCCCCCCCCCCGGCAAAAGCAGCACGATCTGTTCCTCTAAGCAGCAGATTCTCACCTGAGGGTAAACAAGCTGCAGTCCCCAACCCTCTGGTTAATTTCAAAAGTCGTTCTCTGTATGCACTGTATCTGCAGTCCTCTGGCAAAGATGAGATGCCCCCTCTGCCAGCTGCCGGCTTGACAGAGTGCTAGCAAAAGGAGTATCAGAGAGAAAGAGAGAGGAAAAGGAAATGACAGAAAGAATAGTAGGAGGTTGGTCTCACCTGCTTTTGGATTTCGCCTTGCCCCACCTGATGCACAACCAATGGATTTTAAGAAAAAGTGTCCTGGGACACATAAGAAAGGTTTCAGAGAGGGTAGCCGTGTTAGTCTTTCCAAGAATTGCAGGCAAGGATCAAAACAAAACAAAACAAAAGACACAAAACATGTGGCACCTTAAAGACTTACTTTCATATTTTAATGTAACGTTTCGTGGACACGTCCACTTCTTCAGGCACAGAACAGCATCTTGCTCTTGCTAATCTCCCAGCTTCTGCTCCAGCAACTGCGGGCAGAGACTACGAACGCGAGAACATCCCTTCGAGGGACAACCGTGCACTTGCTTCAACAGAATAGGAACCGAAGACCCAAAGGCGAGGGTGCCAGGGGCAGGAAGTCCTTTGTAGACTGCAATTGAACTTACCCGACACAAAGGCAAACAGGGCATGTTGCACTTGCCCATTTCACCTTCCCACTGGACTTTTGCTCTATTAAGCTGAAACAGGGATGGGCAAAGCATGAGTTGTGGTTCTCATGCTGTCAAACCACATCTCACAGCATTCTCCATCATTCGCCATGCTGGCTAGTCTCTCGCTGATGGGAGAAGCAGACCGATAACATTTGGAGGTCTGCATTTTGCCTAACCTTGATCCAAGGACACGGCGTCTGCCTACTAGGGGAAAATAAAAATAAAATCTTCCAGCTGTTGTGACACACATGGGAATGCATGATACAACTGCTGGAATGGTTGTTTGGGGGCAGGGGGAGAAGAATACAGGAAGGAATGTCAGAGAAGCAAAGGGCAAAAAACAACAACACAGAACAATTAACCAACAACATGCTGGGTAAAAAAAAAATTCTTTTGCCCAGCGTGTTGTTAGTTTGTGGAACTCCCTGCCACAGGAGGTGGTGATGGCATCTGGCCTGGATGCCTTCAAAAGGGGATTGGACAGATTCCTGGAGGAAAAGTCCATCACAAAGTCCATAACCAGTGGGCTCTGGCAGCCATCTCGAGGTTCGCTCTGCCTTCCATGCTTCTCAATTCTGTAAAATGAGTACCCAGCTCGCTACAAGGAGGGCAATATGTAGCTTATGTAGTTAAATTGTAAACCAGCCAGAGAGTACTTTAAGTGCTAGGAGGCAGCAGCAGCACATTTTAAGGAGGTTTGCCCCCTTAGCTTGTTGGATGCCTTCAAAAAATACCCCAAGTTACCTGAAAAAAGGGGGATAACAAGGATAAACTTTTTTTAGCCTCTCTCTCCTCCCATCTCTTAATGAGAGTGAACTCAGGTATGGATTGGGCAGCCAGAGAGAGACCCCTGGTTTATTTAAGCTTGTTGACACTCCTCCCCCAAATAACACTCTGGGATCCCTTACCCCATGGGGGCCACAAGGACCAGGTTGGGAACCCCTGCACTTGAGTTTGCAAAATATTTCTGGTGGGCAAGAAAGCTGAAGGAGTCTGAAAGCTGCAATCAAAACAATTCCTTCCCCCCAAGCTCTTGAAGAGGTCTGGCCATCGGGCTGTTAGGACATCCTTTTAGTTCAAAGGCTAAAAATATTTAGCTGCATGATTCTGATGATCTACGGGGAAAGATTTAGTTCCGACCCTGGTCTTGTTCAAGGTCACAGCTCCAGCTATCTAACTTTGTTGGTCCAGGGACTGGACCACAACAGATGTTTCTTCTCCTTAACCTCTCCCTCACCTCCAAAAGCAGCAAGACAGCAAACAACTGGAACGAGGGGTGAACTTTCCTGTGGGTCTGGATCTCGTTCCACTCGTTAGCAATCAAAAATGTTTGCCAAGCACTCACGCAGGAAGCGGCTTCCTGATCTCCCGAACAAGCGGAGGGGGAGGAAAACAAAACAGACTCAAGCAAAAACAATTAACTGCATTTGAGGATTCCACACCGGCTTATTGGACTCTTGGCCAAGGGCAAAGCTCAATCCCCTGGCTTTCCTTGCTTACGTGAGTTTATCACCCCCCAATATGAAACTGCTATGACGGGAAGCAAGCTGCTTCACAGAACGGGCACCTGCTGATTTCCCAGAAGTGCCCAGGGCCTTCTGGATGTGATTTACTAACATTAATTAAACAAGAGAGCATTGTGCAACAGCTGTGCCACATGCTATAGGTCACAGATCCTCATTTTATTTTTATTTTTGGAAGGAGAAACTTCCCACCTTCAGGATCACGTTGTTTCACCTACCGTGTTTCCCCGAAAATAAGACAGTGTCTTATATTAATTTTTGCTCCCAAAGATGTGCTAGGTCTTATTTTCAGGGAATGTCTTATTTTTCCATGAAGAAGAATACGGTACACATTTATTATCTTATTATCGGGGAGGCCTTATATTTTGGGGGGATGCCTTATATTTCAGCGAGAGGCAAAACAGTAAGTAGTAGGTCTTATTTTCAGGGGATGTCTTATTTTCAGGAAAACAGGGTAGTGGCAAGCTCACGGCACCGGGAGTTCCATGCTCCAGGCGGCAAGGAACTAAGGATTTATTGCCTTAATTCTGCAATAGTGTGTTTGCAGCAACTGGGGGGGGGTGGCGGCAAAGCAAAGAAACATGAAGACAATCACTTTCTGGCTACATTTTAAGCTAAAACCACAGAGTCTGAGCTGCAAAGCCATGATAAAAGGCTGACATTATGCTTGTATACCCATATTTTACCATTTATAAGATCCCCCCCCTTTTCCAACCCAAAATTACAGTTTTGCAACCACGTGGCTCTCTCCTCGGCTTACTTCCATGTATAAGACGACCCTCAATTTTTAGTCTAACAATTTTAGATAAAAACATAGTCTCATAGATGGAAAAATGATGCAATTTTTCTGGCCTATCAGAGATCTGTGAGGGGAACACTGATTGGCTAGCTGTACTGGTAGTTCTCACCAATGAGCAGTCCTGGTCCCCTTACTCTACTCCCGCACCTCCAAGGATCTTAGTTTGTATTCAGATTTCCACAAGGTTTTCTACAGACATATGTGGAAACAGTTGCCAGTTCTTCATTTTGAAAGAGACTGAAGTTATTAGTTTAAAATGTGCTTTCCATTTTTGCCTAGATTGATTGTCACACCCAGGACAGGCCGTTTCATTGTGAGAAAACATTTTTTTTAAAAAAAATCTCTTTTGCAGAATTGAAAGTAGTTCTATAATGGAGGCACTATGGAGCACAATCAGCCTGAATAGTTGTTGGTTTGCATATACAGCTTTCTTGGGGTGGGGGAACCCAATGTCTGGAACAAACTATATACAGTATTTGCTTTTTTGCCGTTATCATAGACAATGTAATGCATCTGGTCCATTTTGTCATTAACTATGATGCAGTAAAACAGAAATTATGCACTCTTATCGTTATGAAGTGAGCTAACCCCCAAATACTGAAATTCCTGCTTTCTGTTACAATGTGTGATTTGGTCCAAATGCTTATTCGTTCCGGAATTGTCTCAGCTGACATTTGTACCCTTGTTGTCTGAAAGATGCTGCTTCTCTACCTCTGTTGTTCAGTCGTTCATTCGTGTCCGACTCTTCGTGACCCCATGGAGTCTTCAGTACCCCACGGCTACCTCTGTACCATTTGCTTTTTGCAGTGGTTTGCTTCTATTTTATTGTATTTATTTTTGACGATTCAAGCCCCACAGCCTGAGCCCCATGAGAGGAATACTTATATGAATTGAAACAAACTTCCAAAGAAGAAGGACAACACAGACCTGCAGATCCTTTCAAAGTTTGTTTTTTCTTCGGCCTCTCCCAGTCTATCATGAAAATATTGGAGAGCCTCACCAAAGTCTGAAACAAAAGCATGCACAAAGGAGTATGTTTCCGTGATATAAAGGCAGGTTCGGGTAAGTTTTAGATTATACCATTTCTCCCAGCGGCTCTCAAAGCCAATACTTCAAGATCTGGGGGCCAAGTCGTATGCTACTGATAACATGGCATTTGAAGCTGAAATACATTAATATTCCAATGGTGTGATTCAGATCCATTTCCACTTGACAGGAAGCTAGAGAAGACCAGTGTTTAGAAACATGGATAGCAGCTGACACCTAGAACAGCTCAGAAAATCAGCTTTTTAAAACTACAATTCTCTACTAGAATCCAGGCCTTCTTGGTAGGGCCCCCCTCATGATACAATGCCCTTCCACATGTCAGGCCCCTTTCCTTGGCATTGTCAGAAAGCTGGCTAGGGCAGAACTGTGCAAAGAAACCTTCAGAAATATTGTTCCACTGGGAGAATAATTACCGACCTATATTTAATTGTTGCCAGTTGATCCCCCCTTTATTTGTGTTGTATTGTGAGTAGAGACGGGCACGACTCAAAAAAATTATTTTTCGTTTTTCGTTTGGGGGCCCGTTTCGGTTCATTTTAGTTTTTTGGCGATTTTTTGAACATTTTTCGTTTCGTTTTTGTTGCGAAACAAAACGAAAAAAACAAAACAAAAATGAATTTTTTTTCATTTCGTTAGCATTCTTTTCAATGTAATGTGTCCACTGTAACGAAAACGAAAAACATGGCAAAATTTTTCGTTTCGTTTCCGTTGTCGTTTTGATTTAGAAAAAAATTCGTTTTCGTTTTCGTTGCGAAATGAAACGAAAAAACAAAAACAAAAACGAAAATTTTGCTGAGTCGTGCCCATCTCTAATTGTGAGATTGATTTTGTGTTGTCGTTTGCTTGTCTGTTACTGATGCCGTCTCTTGTTCACTGCCCGGAGCAGCGCTTGGGCACTACATCAGGCAGCATAAAAACAAAATACAACAAAATAAAAACCTGGAAGTTGCGTCCTAGAAAGGAACTTTCCCTGCTTCCGGACATCTCGCTCTGTGAAAGCAATTACCTTCAACACAAGTGCACATAACACATAGATAATGAAGCTGGTTTCTATTTGTCCCCCAGCAGCTGGCAGCATCACTTCCACAGCAGAAATCTGTTGACCCTGGGGAGAAACAGTTTAAAATAGGAATAAGATGCTGAAGACGATTCCCGTCACATAATCCTTGATGGTGGGGTTTTCACATATCATCATAGATTTTTAATTGGGTATTTGTTGCCCCAGCAGTATACCTTCAGGAGTACAACCTAGGATCACATAGGCAATTATTCTTGGAAAACACCACTGCAGCAAACACTCCGGCTGGACAAAAATGCCGTCTTTGCTATGGCAAGCCTGAAACCTACCTTTTCCTTCCAGGAGCATAATTGCTTCAGCACTCTGCATTTAAGCAATCAGACTGCAAAATGAAGCTCGTTTTTACCACCAGATGACCAATCACAGGACCAAGGCAAGCTGATTTGCCACATGCCAAGGTAAGGAAGGCTGGTGCCAGGACAAGCAGACAGCTTTTACCTCTCAAGGGAGCACTGTTTCTATTGAAGTGCTCGCTGTACCGGACACCCAAGACCGTCAGGCCCATGCAGGAGAAACCCAGGCTTGAGAATTATTTTCCTTGAAAACGATGAGCCAGTAAATCCCAATTCCAAGCGTGACCATGAAGAAGACATTTGCCAGAGATCCGGCCAAGTAAGCCATGAACTGCACAACAAGCTGCAAATAAATAAATAAATAAATAAATAAACTACCGTATTTCCCCTCCAGAGGGGAAAAACTTATCCAAGTAAGAAGAAACCACTGGTGCTGCCCCATCTGTAGAATGGTTGTGTCTCTCTGTCCGTGTATTCTACTGCTGAGCCTAATCTGGTTTTATAGGCTGAAATGATATATTCACTGTTCCTGATTATCACCCTGTTTATTTTATTCTACCTCATTTGCCATGGTTTCCATGCATTATTTTCTATACCAAAAAAGGAAAAGGAGAGTCTTGTAGCACCTTTAGGAATACAGTGAAAGATTTATTTCAGCATGTTTTTCTTCCGTCTATTGCTATCGGCATCTGCAGGTACATGAAACTCTCTGAGGCATAGACAAGGTGTTGAATTACTGTTTCAATTTATATTTTTAAACAGACTGCATGCCAACCACAGAATGCTGGCTCCTGGACACTAATAAATGAATATATAAATAAAAAATGGACACACAGAGAGGCATCTTATGCAGAAAAATAGAGATCACTTCTGTGTGATCAATTATCATTGTTCGGTCTGAGGCATGACACAATTTGCATCAGGTGGGGTTTTAAAGTTGTGGGAAAGGCAAAACTTGTCCTATGCAGGAGAATAGGCATTAGTCATTGTATTGGGACAGAGAAAAGGTGTTTGATTACAGAAGCACAATTTCTACCCATCATTTACCCTTTTTGGTCTGCACGCCTATCCTACTCAGTAGCCATAGCTTTCTGGGTGGTCAACAAAGCAAAGATCAAAATACTGAAATTCAGAAAAATTACATTCCTAACACACTCCCGGCACATCTGGACATTAATTTTGTTCATTTGCTTTGTATTACCTGAGGAGCAATTCTGCCGCAAGTGTAACAGATGCTGGCGCATTTGTCAAGTTTCCTTCTCTCCCTGAGACCCCGTCAACCAGAAAGAATCTTCTGAGCTCCCGAGAATTCGGAACGGCTGAACAAAACAGGGGTGAAGGAGAGGGTTATCAATTGGTGGATCTGGTACTGCACTTGTGTCACCCAGAGAATGATGCAGCGCCTGATACAATCTGCAAGCAGTCCATCAAATGGCTTTCAGGTGAGGCGATTTCTATGTTACTGCGTTCAGAAACACCCACTGAGATTTTGGAGGGATTGGAAAGGTCTTTTTGGGGAATACAGATATGCAATCCAGTCAGTTCAGTCAATAAGGCTGCACTTGCAGTGACATGATTGCACATCTTCCAGCCATTGGGTGAAATTTTCAAAGATGGCAGCCAAAAACGCTTTGAAACGGAACTATGACCGATGAATGATGTGAATTTGGTTTTACTGCCTATGGATCGGCACTGGGTCATACAGAGGAGACCAGGTTTGATACAAATATTTAGCCAAGAGAGGTTGTTTTATTTATTTGTTAGATTTAGAAGATATTATTGATGGTTTCAATAATTCCCATTATTGTGACATAATAATTTCATCCCATTCTCTTCTCTGTCTGCCTGCCTGTCTGCCTGCCTGTCTGTCGCACATGCTTTGACTTGCCTTAGAACTCTTCCTAAAAGAGTTTGGGAAAGGTCTTCCAGGAGCATTGTACCACAGCTTTGGTGTTCCTTGGTTCCTGTAAAGAAAACAGGGACAAGCTGAGGCATCAAGAGATGTCCTGTCAATCAATCTTGCAGCCATTTATAATTCACATTGGGAATGACCTGGGTTTTTACATCTGAATAGACATTTAGGAATGAATGGGAGAGAATTCAAGCATTCAAGAATAACTGTAATTCTGAAGAGCCCAACACAATAGTAGGTGTTATTAAAAAGCAAATACTGTAGAGCATTACATCTGACACTAAATTCTTCTTCTTCTCCCTCCTCTCTTCCTTGATTTTTAAATTTGTCCTCTCTGAGTAGCGAAGCTGGCAATTTTAATCAGACCAGCTGCAAAATTTCTATCTTCACGTACAAGAAAATATGTAGCACCCTTTATTCCATTGATCAGCACTAGCCAGTAGCCACCATAGAAGCATCTGGTGATTTTATAAACCATTAATCAGTTATAACTTGGTTATTTGCTATATTTAGAGCCCCTCTTTCTCTTTCACTCCAAGGCAGCTTTACAACAACCCTGAGATCTAAATGAGGTTGAGATTATATGAATGACTTAAAGTTATCTAGTGTATTTCATGGCTGACGGTGCTATTACTGTCATGTTTTATGATACTAGGTCCAGTACAATTCAGTGAATTGTTCTATGGTGCTGGTTTGTTCCTATCTGCTGTACTGTCTCTATACAAAAAGATGTACTTTTAATTTTAAACATTTATACTAGACCTGCTATGGAGGGGGCACTGACTTTCCCAGTACTGCCCTCACTTGCCAGTGGGCCCTGTACTGCAGAACCAGAGACTCAATTAATGGTGTGACTACCATGGTGATGGAAAAGTGAATTTGCTCACATTCACTAGTTGTGAAATCACAATAGGAAATTCAGGTTTCATGTTTGACAGGCCACACACACAGAGAAGAGGTGAATCTTACTTGCAGTTTCTTTGCAGTTCTATTTATACCCCTGCAGGTGGCATCATTACGAAAGGAAGAACCTAACAAGTTGTAAGCAAGGCTTCCTTTCCTCTTTTCCTCATCATGTTATCTTTTAAAAAAACTATTGCTGGGGAAGATGATATTTGATTTCCATTCTTAATCTGCTATAAGAAAAAGAAAACAAAGTCTTGCCCATGGAGAGAAGTGATGTGCTGGTGGGAAGACTTTTCTGCAATCACACACCAGAACTGATGCAAATGGATCCGTTTTTTTTTTTTTTAAAGTGGTAGCCCCAGCAATAAGACATAAGCTTTGGATGTGGGGAGGCAGGATTTTCAGCTGATTCTCTTTTCCTTTTGTGTCACACCATAAAAAGTAAAAATGTGAGAATCAACCTGTTGCAACCCTAGAGCATTTCTCTCATTGTTAACTCAATGTAGTCACCCCCCTAAGGCAGAGAAGGTCACTCATATTCACTCAAACAACATAGACTTCAACACCAGCAACATCCACAGCTGCAAGTTGTGAATGTCAGTGCATGTGAACACTCACTTTGTCTTTGTGTAGAGATCATAGACTCTGTTTTCTAAGGTGAAAGCTTCGAGAATAACCATGTTAGAGAGAACTTGGCAGGCTGTTGCATTGCAGGTGTTCTAGAGGGAAAGAACAGGACCAAATCAACATAATGTCTGATTTCTAAGTCATCAATCTCAAACAATTACCCTTGCCTCAAGGCTTATTGAATCATTGACTCATGCTAACTGGGAGAAATTGCTTTGGCTGCTATCCATACAACTCCAATCCCAAAAGTTTTTCTCTGAAGGATAGAAAAGATAACACATCCCGTAGTTGATTATATCCCATATAGATTATAGACAATAGACATATTATTGTTGTTCATTCTGTATTTGGTATTTTTGAGTCTCCTTTTCAGGTCCCCCCTCTCTTCTTTTGTATGGATCTACTGCCAATCTAGAGCTGCCTAGATGCCCTAAGCCAGGGGTGTCCAAACTCCGGCCTTCCAGATGTTTTTGGACCACAACCCCCAGAATTCCAAGCTTAATAATAAAAGAAAGAAGGACCCTCCCCAAAACCCAAAAGTATACACTCCCGGGTTCCCTTTATCTGTGTCAAGTTACACATGTATGGGATTTGTAGTCTTAGAGCTATGATACAAAGCAGAAGAGTACACACACACGTACACACTGATCTTTTAAAATTACAGACAATCCATCAAAACTACAATATGCAGTATCCGGAAATTCCATAAACTCCAGATTCTTGACTTTTCCTTACCCCACGCCTTCTCCCTCCCCACCCATTATTTGTATGCCTCTTCCTCCTCCTCCTCCTCCTCCTCCTCCTCCTCCCCACCACCACCATCACCACCACCACCACCACCATCGTTTTAGAACTGCAGAGCTGGAAGGGACCCTAAGGACCACTGGTTTTAAGCCCTGTCCAGAAGGCACCATGGGGCCACCTGTTTGCCACTCACCATCAAGGCTCCTCATTAGTTTCTGACCGCATGGCAGACACTGTGCCAACTCTATACTGAAGAATTCATTGGCTGCACACTTCTCAGCGGGGACGGAGGAGCCAGGAATGCCCCCTACACTTTGAGCCAGAGACTGAGAAGGACACAGCAAGAAGCTGAGAAAAAAACAGGAAAAAAAAAGTGGCATGATGACAAACAGTCTTGTCGGTTCCTTTGTGGGACAGGGACCCTGGGAGAGCTAGGACAAGCCGTCAAGGTAGGTTCCTACGTTGACATAATGGCAACCATGGTTACCAAGTGCAAGTGTAGCAGCTGCTATAAGGAAATAAAACTAGCCCGGAACAGCTTCCTGGAGCTGACCCAGGAGCAGGAAATGAGGTGCCCTGTGACATTTTTTCCACTGCAGCTGCCCTTGTCACCACAGAAGCTGGTGGAGCAGCCATTGAGTGAGCCCTTGAACATGGAGAACGAGGGCTTATTTGATCCAAGCCCTTGAACTGAACCCCATGAAGGACCTAGACAGCTCTGGAGGATGAATAGACACTGCCAACAAGGATGTAGGCAAAAATGCATCCACCCTCTACAAGGGAGCTACTAGGTAGCAGTGATAATGAAGGTGAGACTGTGGAGGAGACAACAGCGGTGACACTCAAGCTAACTTTAATAGTACTCCATAATCGGTGACAATAGTAAACTCTTGCTGGATTTTCCCTACCATGAAAACCCTATGATGAAACAGTCCAAAATCAAGCAAGATCATGAGATAAGATGATACCCCTAGGTCAGATAGCATTCACTCAGTGGCTGGGGAGTAGCAAAGGGCAAGTACCAATACTGCCACCGCTAATGGAACAAATAGATTCAAAGCAAAAGGACATCTAGTAGCTGACGTGCACAGAAATAAAAGCAAGTCTGGTGTTGCACAACACGTACAACCGGAACATGGAACATGAGAAGTAAAAATCAAGGTTAAGTGTAAAGTGTAAAGCAAGAAATGGAACATATAAACATTGCAGTGCTTAATAAACGAAAGGGGTCAGGAATGGGATGCTTTCAGTCAAAGTGTCGGAAATGACAACTCAGAAAAAAAAATTAAGCTGTTAACCCCAGGTCCTGCCAACCTAGCAGTTTGAAAGCATGTACATGCAAGTAGATAAATAGGTATGGCCGTAAAAAGCAGGAAGGTAAAACAGTGTTTCCTTGCTGCCATGTTGGACACGTGGCCATGGACTTGCACAGCACTGGCTCTTTGGCTTGAATACAGAGATGAGCACCGCCCCCTAGAGTCGGACGCGACCAGCACACATGTGCGGGGGGAACCTTACCTTTAGCTTTACCTTTACCTAATAATTGGGCAAACTGTATATTTCTCTTGTTAACTCCCATGTTCCTTATCCATTCCCTCTTTTGCTTTCTTGTTTACGATTTTACACTGATGGTCCTCTCTTCTGCAGTGTTTCTATCATGCTGTCAAAGGGTTGTACTAGGTGTGTATTTGCACACATAGCTGTGAGACTGGACAATGACAGCTACCTCATTCAAGTTTTCGGCCGATTTGAAAGGCTCTGTTGCCGCCTTGTGGCAATTAAAAATTATGACACATCCCAAATCTCTCTGTATAGCAGTGGTGGTGAACGGGTCGGCACTCCAGATGTTTTGGACCACAACTCCCAAAATTCCAAGCCTAAACCGCTAATGGCAATGGACTGTGGGAGATGTGGTCTAAAACATCTGGAGTGCCGAAGGTTTGCCACCACGGCTATATAACAATTGATGAGGGATGCAATAAGAATCTTGTGGCATTTTCAAGAAATGATAAAGGGACACGAAGCCTCCCCAAAGAGTGGGAAAGCATATTGGGACATATGAGTATGTTAGTTAATGGGAAATGCTTATGAACACAAAACATTTCCATTGCATACCCATTTCACACTTTATAAACATTTTAGAAAGTATGTATTTGCGTGCCCAAACTTGAGCCTTCCTGATGTTTTGGACCACAACTCCCAGAATTCCAAGCATGTATTGCCAATGACAAAGGACTGTGGGAGTTGCAGTCCAAAACATCTGGAGGGCCGGAGTTTGGACATGTCTGGTAAGCAGTGATGATGATGATGATGATAACTGTTGGTCTGAGAGGGTTTTTTAAATTGATCTCTTGCCCTCTGCTGTTTTAAATGTGTTCTGGTCTTGATTTTACCGTTTTTAATATAATACTTGTTTAATTCTTTTCAAAGATTTGCATACCGTTCTTATCTTTTAAATATTCTCTTTTTAATAATATAAGCCACCACAGGTCCTTTTTAAAGGGAAAAGCAGGAGAAGATTATTTTAATTAAAATGATAAATGTTTAGGCCATCTGCTTCCTTTAAAAGGGCTCAAGGCAGCTTACGTCATTAAAAGACAATATTTAAAAGCTAAAAATAATGAGGATACAAGTGTTTGAAAAGAATCAACCAAATGGCACTCTAAAAATTGTAAACAGAATCATAAGCTAACTGCAAACCCTGCTACTTGGCAGAGTCAAGTAATATTTCCAGATGGAGGACA
>JAHTLZ010000213.1:3754349-3785805 GCA_023846285.1 Phrynocephalus versicolor | reverse complement strand
AAGCTGGGTACTCATTTTACCGACCTTGGAAGGATGGAAGGTTGAGTGAACCATGAGCCTGCTACCTGGGATTGAACCCCAAGTTGTGAGCAGAGTTTTAGCTGCAGTACAGGCTCCTATATAGGTGGTGTTGCAAGTCATGAGCTTTAATCAAATTGCTGGATGAATGTTTTTACTCCTTGATCTAAGATGAGGGTGAAGATGATGATGATGATGATGGCGAATACAGCAGTTCTAGCGATTATGGGAGTCATGACAAACCAGGGACCGCCTTGGAAAGCGTTGAGCCAGAGGGGAACGCGCGGTTTCCACACATCTTCCAGACCAACAACCTTCTTTTTTATGAGCGGTTCAAGGCCTACCAGGATTATATGTTGGGTGAGTAATTTCTAGGACTTCTGAAACCATGTTCTTCACATTAGTGTCGTTCCAACTTTATGGATTTGTGTGTTGTCAAAATTGTATCGTGCATTGTGGGGCTGCAGACTCTTACCAGGCAGGCTCACTAAGTCATCAATCAACTCTAAAGAAGTGTCCCATTTTAATAGATGGAGCCATGCCACATGTCCTGCCATCAGCTGGAGGTGGGGGTGGGCTGATTTCAGCAGTTCCCCAACAAATTATGGGCTGAGGACTCTCCTACAGTTACTCATTCAAGCCAGCTCTCCATTCGATTAAGGGGCGGGGGGGGGGAAGAGAAAGAGAGTGGTAGAAAGAGATAGAAAAGCTTATCTACTTTTAAATCAGGTTCAGTCTGCTATTAGAGATGCAGACCTTGATGGATTAACAGCCCCTCCCCCTGGATGTTCCTCAACATTTTTTAAATTACAGGAAAAAAAAACACAGGAAAAATAAGACAAAACAAAAGATACAAAAGACACAAAGCATGTGACACCTTAAAGACTAACGTTCCTATTTTAATGTAACGTTTCCTGGACACGTCCACTTCTTCAGACATATAGCAGCAGAATGAGGTGTGCAATATAATGTTTAATGAAGTATATGTTTCATGCCAAATATTCATTGGCTGTTGTATGTAGATGTATTTGCATGCAGCCCAGGATGTAAATTCCCATAGGGACAAGAGCTGGGGTGGGTGTGGATTGGGGGGGGGAGGGGAAGAGGGCAGCTGGTTTTGAAGGCAACTCTCAGGAACTTTCAAGGGACCGTATAAAAACCTTATTCATCATTCCAAATAATAATACAAGAGAGAGCCTTCTCTGTTGATGCTCCCAGACTTTGCAACTCCCTCCCACAGGAGGCTAGGCTGGGTCCTTCTTTGCTGTCCTTCCAAAGGCTGACAGAGACCTTTCTCTTCAGGAAAGCTTTTCCTCAGTGAATGGATTGTTGAGTTGGGTTTTTAAATGGACCTTACTGCTTTGAATGTCGTTTAGAGTTGCTATTTTTTTTTAAGTATGCAGGCATGTCCAAACATCAGCCCCGCTGATGTTTTGGACCACAACTCCCAGAATTCCAAGCCTGTATTTCCAATGGCAAAGGACTGTGGGAGTTGTGGTCCAAAACATCTGCAGGACCGAAGTTTGGACATGCCTGAAGTAGGGCATTTGTAATGTGTCTTAGTGATGTAAACTGCTTTCAATCATTTTTAAGCAGAAAGGTGGGGTAAAAATATTTTAAATCAATAAATTCCTGGATCTGTTTTAGACTCCAAGTGGGACTGCCAAAGTCCCTATTTGTATGAAAATAAATGGGGTGTGCCCCCCCTTATGACTGTCCACCCCCGTGTTTAGGGGGTCATTTTGTTGCTATTAGAAGAGAAGTGAGAATCAGGAATACTTAAGGGGCTGTTGTGCAGATGACCTTGAAATCTACAAGTAAATTCAGGCCAGGCATTTGTCCGAATACATTTATGTTTGAATAGCGTCCCTTTCTTTCCCCCACCTTGTGGTGCCCAGCGGACTGTAAGGCTTCAGAAGTGAAGGAATTCACCGCGGAATATTTGGAGAAGGTGCTGGAGCCATCGGGATGGCAGGCCATTTGGCACACCAACATATTCAAGGTGTTGGTTGTGGTAAGTGTTGTTGTGTTTCATTGCATGCCTGTTTGCTTAAGACCCGTAAGTGGATGATTTGGGTAGATTAATGAATCAACGAAAGGCACTGTAATAGTGTTGGGTGGATTAAGGTTGGTATTTTTATCTCTCGTGGTGTGATTGCATTGACGCTATGTTATCAATCGCTGGTTTTAATGTTGCCTTCTCATGCTGCAAGTCTCTCCTTACTGTAAGCTGTCTTGGGTCGTTTTCCAAGGAGAAAGGTGGGGTAAAAAAATACTCCAAAATAAAAATAAACAAATTTCTGCCTTCCCAGGTGGTTGATGTGGAATACGCCACCCTGAAAGTCGTGGTGCGCCTCTCGGAGCCATTCCTGTGCGACACCCGAGAAGGGACATTCACCCTGGAGCACATGCAAGAACTTCTTGAGCTGAAGGACTATCGGCTGCCCTTGCAGGAGCTGTGGGTCGTCTTTGACGAGTCGGGGGAATTTGACCAGACGGCCCTTGCCGTGGAGCATGTCAGGTAGGTTTGCGAAGTGGGTGAGGGTGTGTGGGGAGACCCCCCCCCCAGATCAGTGGTTCTCATCCTGTGGATATCCAGATGTTCCTGGACTGCAACTCCCAGAAATCCTGGCCAGCTCCGCTAGTGATGAAGACTTCTGGGCGTTGCAGTCCAGGAACATCTGGGGACCCACAGGTTGAGAACCACTGGCCTAGATCCTATCCTAGAGCCCAGCACAATGGCTCCTCCCATTCTGCCGGGACAACACAAGTAATTCTGTCCGCAACAACTGGACGCACTGACTGTTGTCTTTATTGTCCAATTTCTTTGGCTCACAATCTTAGCTAAGCAAAACGTAACTGCGCAAGCACTTCACAGACGTAAGGTCATGTGAGGATATTTACTTAATATCCTCACATGACCTTGTTGAGGATGTTAAGCCCTGAAGTATGTCAGGTAGATTTGAGAAGTAGGTGAGGGTTGTATTGGGAAGACCCCTTAGATCAGTAGTTCTCATCCTGTGGGTCCCCAGATTTTCCTGGACCGCAACTCCCAGAAATCCTGTCCGGCTCAGCTCGTGATGAAGGCTTCTGGGAGTTGCAGTCCAGGAACATCTGGGGACCCACAACTGATCTAGATCCTGGCAGAACGGCTCCTCCCACAAAGAACTTCCCATATCATTGGTTCCTTTTATCAGCTGGGGGGGCACCAGGGGGTGTCGACCCCGAGAAAACCTCAGGAGGCTGAAACAAGAGACTTGGCCTTCTCGGTGGCAGCCCATCGTTTGTGGAAATGGCTGCATCCAAAGATCAGTCTGTTCCCTTCATTAGGAGGTTTTAAACTCCTGTTAAAAACTTGGATCTTCAAGCAAGCTTTTCCCAATCCAGGACTTTTTTTTTGCTGCTCGACCATCTGCACTTTTTCTGCCCCGATTCTGCCTTTGCCTTGATCTCTTTTATGTTGCAATATGATTTGTTTAATGTTTATTGCCATTCTTATGATTTTAAAACTGCTCGTTCGCTCCGGATATTACTTATTCGGTTTCTAAACCGCCCAGAGTGGCTATTAGGTAGATGGGCGGTATGAAAGTTCAAGAAGCAAATAAATAATAAATAGACTGTGGCTGATGCAGAGCTCAAAGTAGTGACATTTTTGGAGTGTAGCTAGTCAGTTGAGACGTACCAAATAATGCAGGGCATGAGTAAAGTGGATAGAGGGATGCTCTTCTCCCACTCACGAATTACCAGAATTAAGGGACATCCACTCAAACTGAGGGCTGAGAGAGTGAGAACAGACAAAAAGAAAATATTTTTTTTACCCAGCATGTTGTTAGTCTGTGGAACTTCCTGCCACAGGAGGTGGTGATGGCATCTGGCCTGGATGCCTTCAAAAGGGGATTGGACAGATTCCTGGGGGGAAGGTCCATCACAGGTTACAATCCATGATGGAGATGGGTCATCTCCAGGCTTAAAACCGGGGTACCTCAAGGGCCAGATGCAAGGGGGTGGTATCAGGAAACATATCTAGTCTTGTCCACTTCCAGGTGCATTTGGTGGGGCCACTGTGAGATACAGGAAGCTGAACTAGACAGGCCTTTGGACTGATCCAGCATGGCTCTTCTTATGTTCTTATGACTCTGGTAGGCATGGTAGCAAGTGGCCATCCTGGTAAGGTGAGTTCTGGGAGTTGTAGTCCCAACTTACTACTTATTCTGGGATGGACAAGTCACATTGGACCACATTTCAGTTCCATTGAATGGAATGGGCAGGTAGCGGAAACATCAAGGAAGCTGCTGAGTTGAGCAGTGCGGTTTGTGGTGGCTTCTTGTGACCAATTCTTCCTCAACCCCTCTGTGGATTTTTTTTTCAAGCACACATTTGTCTAGTGGGTTGGAGTACATGCCTCCAATCCAAATAGGGGGTTCTTAATTGCCACGGAGAAGCTTCACTGAATTATAGCATTTGGGCATTGTGTTCTGAATCTTGTCCTCTGTTTTCAGCGTCTGGCTTAGCTGCTGAACTTGCTTTTTCTTTTTTCTTTCTTTCTTTTTGGTTCTGAAGGTTTTTCTACAAGCAGATATGGCGGACCTGGGATGAGGAAGACGATGATGACTTTGATTATTTTGTCAGATCCGTTGAGCCTCGACTCAGACTGTAAGCGCCTGTCGATGATAACTTTGAACCTCGGGACTAGCCCTTGTAGCAAGGCTCTTGGTGCAGCTTCAGGAAATGATTTCATGTGGTTTGGTTGTGCTTACATCTTAGGTCTGATGTGGATGAGCTGTCCCGGCTTGGAATATTTCTCTGCTCAGACAACAAGGTTGTGTAGTCTGTGGCAGGGATGTGCCATTGATTTTCTTTTAAATCTAGTGCTCAGAAACCATCGAAAATTCCCCAGGCATGAATCCAGCCTACAGACCCTCATGTCTAGGCACCTAGGGAATACGGAAGAGACTAGTTTAGAGATGGGGCAGGGGAAAAGAGGAAACCATCTCACGAAAAAGGAGACAAGCGTTGACACAATGACAAACGTGCGAGATCCAGTTGAGGAATGAAAGAATCAAGGAGAATGTAGATCCACGGAAAAGCCGTACACAAGGCCTTAAGACAGAGAGAGTGATCCACCAAAGGGATCAGGGGGTGGGGGGGGGGGAAGGAGAAGGATTTGTGGAGAACACTGGCCTAGCCAATGGTTAAAAACGACAGCCGTCTCCTGTGCTTACTCTAAAAGAGGAACCAGCATTGAAAACTGCCTGGGCATAAGGTTGAATCGGGCACCTTGATCTCAACCGTTCCGTCTTTGGGGGTTCTGATTTTATTAAAACCAGTGGATTTGGTTTTCCAAGTTGTGTTACTTTTCAGTTTTCCGAAACCTGTAGCTGATGTCTTGGCGGGAGAGTCCAATCTGCCCAGAAGGTCATTCCTTAACCTTACCAGGTTAAGGAACGTCGAACCAAAGATTACAAACTATGATGGAAATGTGTCATCTCCAGGCTTTAAACCGGGGTCCTTCAAGGACCAGATGCAGGGGAGTGGTATCAGGAGATAGATATTTAGTCTCGTGCATTCCCGGTCACATTTGGTGGGGCCACTGTGAGATACAGGAAGCTGGACTAGATGGGCCTTTGGCCTGACCCAGTATGGCTCTTCTTATGTTCTTATGTACCATGGCTCCAGTGTGCCTCTAGATGTCACTACAGTACAGATCCTGAATTTAAGGGATAAAAAGAAAACCCCTTTTCAGTTCAGGGAATTCCGGCCTAGGTAGATTGGATTCAGATGCCTCTGTGTCTGGGCCCCCCCCCCCCAGAGCTAAAGTCTATCAGCTGCTGCAGTAGGACCCGATGCAGGAAAGCTTTGCCATTCCAAACACTTGGGACTCCGGCCACCATCGTCCTTGGACCGGGTAGTTGGGGACCATGGATTTTGTACCTCCTAACATTCCAGACTGAAACCCTGGGCCTGTTTCAGGGAGGGAGCTTGTTTCTCCTCCTTCCTAACTACTCCCTGGCTTTGGATTTCTAGGTACTATGACATTGCTGAGGACCGGGTCCCTTCCGCGCTGGTGACAGAGTACCACGACCGTCTTGCCCAGTGCGAGGAGCAGTACCGGGCATTTGTGGACTTGAGGAACAGGCTTTCCGGTGGCGATTCGGACACCGAAGCTGAAAACATCTGTGTGGCGGAAGGGATGAAGCTCTATGAAAGGATAGAGCACCTGAAACAAAAGCTGAAACTCATCGAAAACCCTCTGTTGAGGTAGCGCAGAGATCTATTTTATTGCAAGTATTTTTTTAGATTGCATTTGGATGTAGAGAATGAGATATAAGGACCTAGCTGTGTATCGTGGAGAAAATCAAAGCCAAAATGCAAAGTGTTCTGTTTTTATAGAACGCCCCATAGCACCGAATGCACACTCTGGGCGGTTTATAATTAAACGATGTGGGCATAATTCAATTATGCACACATAGCCCCTCCGCCAGCAAGATGGGGCCTCATTTTATTGGCCTCAGAAGGATGGAGGTCTGAGTGAACCTTGAGCCTGCTACCTGGGATTGAACCTCAGGTTGTGAGCACAGTTCTACCTGCAGCACGGAAATTTAACCACTGCACCACAACCGTGGATGGCAGAGCTTTGCTATGCCATGATTGGAAGTTATGATCCCCCAAAAACACTTTTTCAAACTTCGATCTTTATTATTTATTCATTTGAAATATTTTTACCCTACCTTTCTACTTTAAAAAGGACTGAAAGCATCCAAGAATTACAACAGCAAATATATAGGCATTTATTTATTTATTTATTTATTTATTTATTTTAGAGTATTTTTACCCCGCCTTTCTCCTTGGAAAAGGACCAAAGGCGGCTTACAGTAATGAGGGATAATAAAATGAAGCAAATGCCACACTGCAAGGCCAAACAACAAAAGCAACACCAAAAAATGCATTCCAAGCAGTAATCCATGTTAAAAACCCCTGCTCAGGAAGCTGTCCGTTAAGCGAATGCTTGCTTGCAGAGAAAGGTTTTTGCCTGCTTGCAGACGGACAGCAGAGATGGGGCCAGGCTGGCCTTTGGTGGGAGGGAGTTCCAAAGTCTGGGAGCCGGAACAGAGATCTAGGAATTGTTCCTGCCTCCACCCAGGAAGAGACGTTTGTGTAATCCACCGTTCCTTTTGAAGGTACGTGTTTGGTTACCAGAAGCATGCTGGTCTCCGAGCGAAAGGCGTGCGCTCCTCCGGCACCACCATCACCCACGTGGTCTCTTCCACGATGACGTCCAGCCTCTTGGAGTGTCTGGTCAGGGACAAGCTTTCTCCAGCGCCGTCTCAAGAAGAACTGCAAATCCAGGTACAGGGGTCGCTTCTCTTTTCCTGGCCATTTCCCTGCCCCGTCCAAAAATTAAATAAATAAATCAGTTTCTGTTTTTTAAATCATAATAACAATCATTGAACTGCATTGCTGCAGGGGATCCCGTGGACTGAACCCAGTCCCTGTCCAGGAGGCCCAACAGGGAATAGAACTCCCAGCTTTCTGGCTCCATGGCCAGTTGCCTAAACCACTGAGCTATGCCTTTCTCTGATCACTGACTCATCTGCCTAAGACTGGCGGGAACTGGATTCCATCAGCCAACTGGTTTCCTAAAGCGTGACGGCAGCCACAGAGGGTCTATCTCACTGGTTCTCAACTGGTGGGTCCCCAGATATTCCTGGGCTGCGACTCCCAGAAATCCTGGCCAGCTCTGCTACTGAGAAAGACTTTTGGGAGTTGCAGTCCAGGAACATCTGGGGACCCACAGGTAGAGAACCACTGGCCTATCTGTTGGATCAGTAGTTGCTAAGAAAAGCCATATGCTGGCCAGATGGCTCAGCAGTTGAGGTGTCTGGCTGCACAGTCAGAGGAGTTTGATTTCTTCACTCTGCCCCCTGCAAGCCAGCCTGGGTGGCCTTGGGCAAGCTGCACAGTCCCAAGGCACCCCGGGCGAAGGGAATGGGAATCCACTTCTGAGTCTTCTGTAACCCGGAAACCCCTGAAAACGGTTGCCAGAAGTTGTAATTGGCTTGACAGGACATCAAACCACATTCCAGAGGAGCAGGGCCGCTGCTGAATAGAATTACGCTTTCGGTGGCTGCCAGTTTGTTAGCTCTTAGTGCCAACAAACATGAGAGCAGAGCTGATGCTGATCATCAAGCTTGGGGCAGGTTAGTTATAAGTGTAGGTCACCCTCTTGGGCTGGAGTTGTCATTTGGTTGGATGGAAGCTGGAGGCTTCAGCTTTTCCTCATTCCTGTCCCTCCGTTTTTCTTTTATTGTCTCTCTCTCTGTATTCTTTCTTTTCCTTCTCCCTTGCCAGTTCCACCACAATCTCCAATCTGCAGTGGATGCTTGCTATGAAGGAGACAGAATCATCATTTGCCCAGGACATTACACCGTCGAGGGCAGCCTCTGCATTACAGACTCCGTTGCCCTGGAAGGTAAGAGCTTGTCCGTACAAAAGGCTTGACATCACGTTCTTTCGGAGTTGAAACCCACGAAACCGTTGGGCCCCAAGTTGGACGGCTTCTGTGTTTTAAAGCACAGGAGGGGGTAGTTACATCTAAGCACATAAGAACATAAGAAAAGCCATCATGCTGGATCAGGCCAAAGGCCCATCTAAGTCCAGCTTCCTGTATCTCACAGTGGCCCCACCAGATGCGTCTGGGAGCGCACAAGACTAGATCTCTGTCTCCTGATACCACTCCCCTGCATCTGGCCCTTGAAGTATCCTGGTTTTAAGACTGGAGGTTACACATCCCCATCATGGCTTGTAACCTGTGAGGGACTTTTCCTCCAGGAATCTGTCCAATCCTTCTTTGAAAGCATCCAGGCCAGATGCCATCACCACCTCCTGTGGCAGGGAGTTCCACAGACTTACAACACGCTGGGTGAAAAAAATATTTTCTTTTGTCTGTTCTTACTCTTCCAGCCCTCAGTTTGAGTGGATGTCCCCTAGTTCTCGTATTTTGTGAGAGGGAGGAGAGCATCATCTTGTCAAAGGCTAGCTCCCATCACGGTCCCACACACTGGTTGTCCTGGTTGGGAATGAAGGATGTTGGAGTCCAATGACAAATGGAAAATCTGAGTTCCCTAAGATGCTTTTAAAACTGCGCTCACAACCTGGGGTTCAATCCCGGGTAGCTGGCTCATGGATGACTCAGCTTTCTATCCTTCTGAGGTCGGTAAAATGAGTACCAAGCTTGCTGGGGGAGGGGAGGGGAATGTGTAGCCTGCATAATTAAATTGTAAACCATCCAGAGAGTGCTTTCAGTGCTATGGGTGGTATATATGCAGAACACTTTGCTTTGCTTTAAAACATTGGGTTTCCCCAACCTAGTGCCATGGAAAGTTGCTGGATGACAATGCCCATCGTCCCCAACATTCCTTTTGTTGTGCTTCAGTGTGGTGCTTTTATACTGAACTGTAGAGGAGTGACTCTGATATAAGACCCTTCTTATGAGCCTCTTGGCGCAGTGGTTACATGCCTGTACTGCAGGTAAAACTGTGCTCACAACCTGGGGTTCAATCCCAGGTAGCAGGCTCAAGGTTTACTCAGCCTTCCATCCTTCCGAGGGTCGGTAAAATGAGTACCCAGCTTGCTGGGGGGGGGGGCAATGTGTAGCCTGCATACTGTAATTAAGCTGAAAACCAGGGGTACCCACACTTCGGCCCTCCAGATGTTTTGGACCGCAACTCCCAGAATTCCAAGCCTAGATTGCCAATGACAAAGAACTGGGAGTTGTGGTCCAAAACATCTGGAGGGCCAGAGTTTGGACACCAGTGCTGTAAACCACCCAGAGACTACTTGGAGTGGTATGGGGCGGTATATAAGCAGAACACTTTGCTTTCTGTTTTGCTGAAGATGCCCTTTTATACTTCTGTACAGCTCTCCGGGTGGCACCGCCACTACTCAGTGATGGCGAACCTTCGGCACTCCAGATGTTTTGGTCCACAACTCCCACAGTCTTTTGTCATTGGCAACCTAAGCTTGGAATTCTGGGAGCTGTGGTCCAAAACATCTGGAGTGCCGAAGGTTCGCCGCCACTGGGCGGTGATGTGCCGGTGAAGTTTTCCCAAAAGAGCCCCGGGCTCCTGTTGAGCTATGAATATCATAGGCCATGTTTTGCTGAAGACCTGCCATTGTGCTCCACAAGCGGTTGGTTTTGCAGTCTTGATCTGTATCTTGTCAAAACTCCTTAATAGAAAGAGACCCGAAGGTTTAATTTCCTGCTGTTTCGGCTCGCTTCGTCCCTGCTGACTTCCTCTGTTTTATTTATTTTTATTATGCTGATTTCCTTTTTTTCTTTTTCTTTTCTTTCTTTTTCTTTTTTGCTGCTTCCTCCTCTCCATCTCGCGAATGGGTTTTGATAGCCACGCTCCTAGGCAATACCCCTGCAGGATATCAGGTTTCAATAGATTTATTTTATCAGTAGGAGCACAGATAAGATGGTTTGGCCACGTGGGGTGGTATTTATGACAAATCCCATCCCATCAGAGAGGTCAGGGGAATGTGAGCAAGCAAATTAAAGCGAACGCGGCCAGGCATTGCCACCAGTTTTAAAGGAACAAAAGCTTACATTTCGTTTATTCGTGGAGTGAACTCAATGGCTGAACAAGTGCCAAGAAGTCTTATCGCTTCTGGGTTACCATAAATGGTTCCCCCCCCCCTTTCCTCACTACACCACCCTGTTGAAAACCTTGGAAGCTAGGGAAATGCTGTAAGAGCAGTGGGTGACACTTGGATGGCGTGGGCTATTAATTAGGTGGGATGGGTGTTAATGAGGTGGGAAGTATGTGTGAAGGAAGAGACTGAACCGAACTAGGATGCCTGTAATATGGGTTAGTTGGTTCAGTCGGGAGAGGTCTATCCATAATAAACTGTAAAGCTGCAAAGCTGGGAGGGATCCCATCAAGTCTTGCCCCTGTTGGAAAGGCACAGAGGGGAATTGAACTCTCAACTGCAGCCAGTTCACTGGACCACTGAGCTCTTCAGCAGTTCACTTGTAGCTTTTAAAACTCCGTCAGTTTGTCGCTCGCCAGACATGGGCCCAACTCCTAGTTATGCTGGTATAGCACAAAAGGTGCAACTTTTAGGGGAGAGTAAGAACAGATGAAAGAAAATATTTTTTTTCACCCAGCACGTTGTTAGTCTGTGGAACTCCCTGCCACAGGAGGTGGTGATGGCATGTGGCCTGGATGCCTTCAAAAGGGGATTGGACAGATTCCTGGAGGAAAAGTCCATCACAGGTTACAAACCATGATGGAGATGTGTCATCTCCAGGCTGAAAACCGGGGTACATCAAGGGCCAGATGTAGAGGAGTGGAATCAGGAGACATATCTAGTCTTGTGCACTCCCAGAGGCATCTGGTGGGGCCACTGTGGGATACAGGAAGCTGGACTCGATGGGCCTTTGGCCTGATCCCGCAGGGCTCTTCTCCTGTTCTTGATTGCTGCAAGTTGTAGGATTCCACTGAGAATTTTTGTGATGATTTCTTATGGGGGGTGTAATTTGTCTCCAAATAGTTACGCCACTGGAATCAGTTAGCAACACAAGATATCCCCCCCCCTCCAAGTTGAACTGTAGCTCCCAGCATCCTTGGCCATTGGCTGGACAGGCTAAGCATGATGGGACCTGCAGTCCATCAGTGCTTGTGTGTGTGTGTGTGTGTGAAATTGCGCATCTCTGAGTTTAGCCTCCTAATGCTTGCTCAGCTCATTTGATCCAACAAGTGAACCTTGTGCAAAATGGGATTTCCTGCTATGGGAAGTGAGTGACACACTCTCTCTGTCATGTGTTGTTGGACTACAACTCTCATCGTCCCAGAGCTGGCAGGTTTTGTTTCCGTTTTATAGGACTGAGTTCCCTAAATCTTCAAAACATTTGTGCTGTTGGGAAATCAAGCCATCAACATCTCAAGGGGGTTCCTAGATGTCCACCTTTGGGGCCCACTCTCCTCTTCCACGGATCACGGACTGAGCAGCTTGGCAGCAGAAAATACATAAAAGCACATAAAGCATTTTTCCAGACAAGAATGGCCCTAGACACATTCTGCTGCCTGAATTGAGTAGGAATCCGGTTTCACAAGCACCTTCTAGACAGAGCTCAGTCATGATGCATTAAAAGTAAAGGCATTGCCCGCGGTGGGTTGCTTTTGAGGGATTTATTCCCTTTTTGCATTGTGAGCTCATTTTTTATTTTTTTTATTTTTTGGCAATGACAAGTAACCTTTATTTGTTCTCCAACAAGTCACCGTCACAGATTGAGCGGCGGGGGCTGGGAGTCAGTAAAATACATTTAGTCTGATTTGAATGCTGTGGCCGGTTGGCTGTTCCAAGCTACAGCACACAGAACAGAAGTTGAAGGGACACTTTTGTGACCTTTTTTTCCCCTTTCTTTTTTTTTTCTTTAGAGACATCAGTTGCAGGAACGGTGGACATCAAACACCACACCAAGTCATTGTGGCTGTTTCGGTGACTTCCGTTCCGTGCATGGTCATTCCCAGCACAGTGCTAGTCTTCTGTACAAATGAATTTTGCAGATATTTATAGAAATGTTAACCCAGCAACGCATACTTCCCTTATGTTGCTCAGACATTAGGTCAGTGGTTCTCAACCTTCCTAATGCCACGACCTTTTAATACAGTTCCTCCTGTTGTGGTGACCCCCTTGCCCTGCTTGGAAGAGGCCACAAGCCCCCTTTGGCAGGCCACTGCCACAGGTGCCATAGAGAACTTCCCTCTACAGCAGGCATGCCCAAAACCTTGTCCCTCCAGATGTTTTGGACCACAGCTCCCAGTCCTTTGTCACTGGCAGTCCAGGCTTGGAATCCTGGCAGTTGTGATCCAAAACATCTGGAGGGCCGAAGGTTTGCCACCACTCCTCATGCACCCACCACGACTGTTACTGTTACTGATAGGATAGAATCTATGCTGAGTGGTGGTTCACACACACAGAAAAGAGCCCTGCATAGCTGGAACAAAGATTGGAGAGCGCATCGACCGCAACAGTAACCCTATTGCAAAAGAAAGCCTTCCCTGTTTTTGAGCAGAACTTCACCTAATACAGTGGTTGTCAACTTGGGTGTCGGGACCCCTTTGGGAGTTGAACGACCATTTCACAGGGGTTCCCGAGAGCCAGTGAAGAAAAAGGCACCAACGGCTTGGGTCTGGAGGAGGCAGGGGAGGAAGGGGGGGAATAGTGAGTTACAGCTTGATAGGTTGGAGGGGATGTCAGTCAATGCCACTGGAGGCTGTTATTGACTGAGGATGCCTGTAGAGCAGGCATGTCCAAACTTGAGTCCTCCTGATGTTTTGGACCACAACTTCTAGAATTCTAAGCTTAGATTGCCAATGACAAAGGACTATGGGAGTTGCGGTCCAAAACATCTGGAGGGCCAAAGTTTGGACATGCCTGACCTAGACCCTCAGTTAAGTTTCTGCTTTTGCAATGAAGGAAAGGGAGAGGAATGCTGGAGGAGGGCGAGTCCGTTTCTCCATATCCTGGCTGTACCATTGGTTGCAAAATTGGCGACACTTCCAAGAACCATCCTTGGGCCAAATGGAGCATCTTCAATGGACTGGAATAGGCCCCGTATGCCAGGCATGTCCAAACTTCAGCCTTCTTGATGTTTTGGGCCACAACTCCCATTAACTTGCCAATGACAAAGAACTGTGGGAATTGTGGTCCAGAACATCTGGAGGGCTGAAGTTTGGACTGCCTGCCGTAGGTCAAAGATGTTCTCATGTCCTGGTTGCCTGCCAAATCTAAGAGGGGTCCTGGATTCGCACCGAACTCATTGCTCTTTTCTCAGGGCCGGCTTGTCCCTTTCCCTTTCCCCTTACTCGGCTCGTTTTGACGCAACGCTTCCTCGCTGGATCTGCTTTTTGCGCGAGAGCTCGTCAGCACTTAAAAAAACATTCCAGAAAGATCTTGCGGCTGTAATGGTGTCTGTATTTTCACCCGCCTGATCATTATTCTTGCTAGCGACAAGCCATAAAATCTTTACACGCTTGTAAATTTCTCTAAGTGGTTCAGAGTAAACAATTGTGGATGGCTTACTTAACTCGGCATTAGAGCCTTTAAAAAGAAGAAGAAGAAAAAAAGGTGCTTGCCGCATTCACCTAAATGCCGCAGGACTTCTGGAGAAGTTCCTCACAAAGGCAGAAGGGTGATGAAACTACTGCAGGGTAGAACACCCCTCCCTACTTTTGCCTTTTTTTAAATACAGAAGAAGTAGCATTTCTGGACTTTCAAAATGGATCCTGAATTGCACTGGTTGGGCGATTCTGCAAGTTGTAACCCAGAAAGACAATCCTCAAAAGAAACAAACAAATAAAACACCTAGAAATCAGGGGAGAGGGGAGGGCTGTGTGAAAAGTTTCCCATGTCTGTGTCATCATTGAGTTTAGCACCCTTGGCAGCTAAGAAGTGCAATAACCTGTAGACGTTGATCCTTTGGGGCACAAATGCACTTGGAGTGTCTTGTGTATGACGTTCTGCCCTTATTAATTGTAGTCCAGCATTTGGCGTTTGCCAATTCAGTGGACTACAATTAATAAGTCAGTGGCTCCGCTGTTCACCAGGATGTGGTGATGGCATGTGGCCTGGATGCCTTCAAAAGGAGATTGGACAGATTCCTGGAGGAAAAGTCCATCACAGGTTACAAACCATGTTGGAGATGTGTAATCTCCAGGCTTAAAACCAGGGTACTTCAAGGGCCAGGGGAGTGGTACCAGGAGACAGATATCTGGTCTCGTGCGCTCCCAAACGCATCTGGTGGGGCCACTGTGAGATACAGGAAGCTGGACAAGATGGGCCTTTGGCTTGATCCAGCATGGCTCTTCTTATGTTCTTATGCTCTTAGAGAAGGGCCCAGGAGAGCAGAATTTCACAGAGACCTTAAGAGAGTTAGTTCCATTAGCTCCTAAACCGTAGTAACCCACATCTGGTTATATTTGTGCCATTTTCTCCGAAGGCTACGGGCTGCCAGACGACACAGTGATAGAAGAACGGGGCAGAGCCGATGCGTTTGTAGAATGTACGGGAGCGGATGTGAAAATCTCCAGTTTGAAGCTCGTTCAGCACGACGCAGTGGAGGGCATCTTGAGTAAGTTCCTTGACGCGGTTCCAGGCCTTCCAGATCAGAGGGTGCTTGGCCCAAAGGGCAGAGGGTCAAAGCTACCTGGTCAGCATTGTGCACCCACATATTCCCATGGTACCAAACCGTATTAGTTGCCTCTTCTGTGCATGTCTGGTGTTCTTTTTAGGGTAGCTAGTATGGGGTTTTTGGTTGGATTAGCATCCATGTCTTGTTCAATCTCTAGTCATCCTTTTCAAAGTGAGCTTCTACCTCGTGACTTGTGGGAGGATCCTGATGAAAGAAGACTCGAGTCCAGTTTTTCAACCAGTGGAGCCATCATGCCCCTTGCCATTGGCACGTTTTAATACATATCATTTACATCCCAGAGTATGCACAACATCAGTGATTGGTCACAAGGGTAAAGGTGGCATATGCCGGTTGGATGCTCTATAGGGAATCACCTCATGAACAGAGCATGCTTTGCACTGTTATTGATTACAATAACACATGTCCTTGCTGTTTACAGATGGAAGGAGAGTTAATGAGAAGTAGACAAGAACAGCTAGAGGTAAATGAAAAGTAAGCAGAATTAGCCCAGTAACCAAGAGTAAATAAATGGAAGATGAACAGAGCAGAGTTAGAGTGAGTGAACAAGATGAGTAAATGAAAAGTAAATAATAGGTAACCTAGGCTGGTTTAGAGGGATTCCAAGGTCTGGAACATGTGGATTGAGGCAGAGTTAATCAGGAGAGTTTTCTCTCTCGTGAAATGCCCTTTAGGCCTCATCCCAACTGTCTGAATCAGACTCCATCAGTGGTTCCCTGTGGCTTCCACACAGTGGAATGGTTCATCCCCAAAGGGAGGCCAGCGTTCAAAACGAAGAGGTCCTTGATTTCTGAAAATCTCCCCTTGGCCGTGATGTTGTCAGGTGCGGCATATACCATGTGACTTTGGACAAGACATGTGGAGCGTTTAGGAAAACTAGAGGTTTCGGTCATGCTGCCTGGGAGATGCTCGTCACCGCAGCCTAACATTTGGACGCCTTGAATTAGAAGAGTTTGTTTATGGCTCTTTCCGCCCACCAGGGCTCCCAAACTAATGTGCGAGTGATGCCAGTAGATTAAAAACAATTTTTTAAACGTCAGCAGTTGCGGGGCTGACTCTGCTGAGGAATGACCCGCACCATGATACAGACCGTGAATCATCTTTATTAGTTACACAGGTACCCTGCTTTCCCTCTGCTGTGCTCAGAATCATCCTTTCTACCACTTCCTCTCTCCCCCCCACCAAAAAATAATAATAATAACCCAGTCAGGCACATGAAGATAACAGTAGAAGTGAGCGGCCCCAGGTTACGTTTCACCGCTCATTAGGCTCTTGAACCCAGATCTTCCCAGGCTTGCATCACACCGGTTCTCAGATTATTCAGAATTCTTAATGGCGCCTTCAAAAAAGCACTTAAAACCCTGTTTTATCAGGAGGCATTTGGCGACCTTTAATTTAATTTAATTTAATTTAATTTAATTTAATTTTTTTTCCTCTTTGATGCCACTTGCTGATGATTTTCTCCTATTATTGTATTGTCTCCTCCCCTGCCCCCCTTTTAAAATATTTTATTTTTATTTTTGCTGTTGTTTGAGTTTTATTGGTCTTTTAACCATTATTGTTAACCGCCCGGAGTTCCCTGGGAAGACGGGCAGTATAAAAATATTAAATAAATAAATAAATAAATAAATAAATTTGGAGGCAGGGAGTAGAGGGTAATACTGCAGGGGAGGGGGTGCCGTTCTGCTGAATGCTGACCTGGGCTTCTGTCCTAAATTTCTATCCTGAAAACATCCGGAAGTTGAGTCATGGCAACGGGACTTCTTTTCTTGTGAGATTGAAACAATTTTCTACTCATCCAGGTAGCTTCGTCAGAGTCACCAGAAAAGAGGTCCAGTTGCCATGACTCAACTTCTCGATAACCTCACCTGGATGATTGGGAATCTTCACAGACATTCTGAAAGCACTATTGCTACTTGTTACTTACTGTGACTATTAGCCCCCCCCCCCCCCAATTATGGCCCTTGAAGAAAGAGCTTTGCTAATGATCTGATCCTCCAACATTTTACGTTTTCCTTAATATTCCTACCAACAATCATCATTGCCATCATCATTATGTGCCATCAAGTCAATTCTGACTCATGGCGACCCTTTATACTGCTCACTGAAACATCCTAATGTGGCAGCCTTTCTGGGCATTTGTTCTCAAAAATATTTTTTAAAATTCTCCCTCCTCTTCTCCTTGCTCCTCCTCTCCCCCTTTTCCCGATTAGAATTTAACAATAATCTTGTTGGCCGTGTCCTGCCTTTTGGATTAGGTGCTAATTAACACTTCTTCGTTGAGAGGTAGATTTGAATAACAAATGTTACATGGGCTAGCAAGACTTATTTCGGCACCTTTTTATGTGAAAATATATTCGCACACACCCTAGCCGAGAAGGGCTCTTGGGTCACTGTCGGAGAAAAGTGACTAATTAAGTGTCCCCCAAAATATTCCTAGAATAACTTTTTTTTGGCACAAATGTGGTCCTTGCATAAAAGTGTTCAATGTGGGAAGTATGGCTTCCAGCCATGTATAGTTAAATTGGACATGGAAAGTAGAAGAACGAGATGAGTGGAGAAGGTCCCAGGGGATCCAGTTGGATATGGTTAAAGCGGCCTTTGCTATCAGTTATTGCTATTTTTCTTGAGAACTTTAAGGCAGGCATGTCCAAACTTCGGCCCTCCTGGTGTTTCGGACCACAACTCCCAGAATTCTAAGCTTGGATTGCCAATGACAGAGGACTATGGGAGTTGTGGTCCAAAACATCTAGAGGGCCGAAGTTTGGACATGCCTGCTTTAAGGAAAAACCATCTTTCACAAAAGCTGCTGCTGGCCTTCTATCATTGTGCAATTGAGAGTGTGCTTACTTGCGGGTTATGTGTATGGTATGGACGTTGCATCCATCAGGATAGGACAGTGTTGCACAAAATCATAAGAATTGCGGAGAGTATTGTGGGCTGTTCACTTCCCACACTAGAACAAATTTATACTACCAGGTGCCACTGTAAAGCATTAGAGATATTAAGAGATCCATCACGTCCTGGTCATCGCCTCTTCGAGTTGCTGCCATTGGGACGGAGATATAGAGTACTGAGGGCGAGAACAAACCGTCTCAAAAATAGCTTCTTTTTAGAGCAATATTGGCCTTAAATGGACATTCTGGACTTTGAAGTCAGCTTATTTTATATATTTTATGTGTTGTAGCTGTTTTTAAATCTATGTGGAATGTTTTATATGAGTTCAATATAGCAACTGTGAAATGCCAAATGCTGGGCTACAATTAATAAGGGCAGAGAGGGTGGTGGAGTCTCCTTCTTTGGAGGTTTTTAAGCAGAGGCTGGATGGCCACCTGTCGGAAATACTGTGAAGGGGTTCCTGCATGGCAGGGGGTTGGACTGGATGGCCCTTGAGGTCTCTTCCAACTCTATGGTTCTATGATTCTAATAAGATATTGGCCCATATGGTGAGGTGTGTGGTTTTTTTGGGGGGGGGGTTGGCTCATTCTCCAGCCTTTGGTTACCACTCATTCCTTAACGAGCACCTAAGAACCTTCCTGAAATTGGTATTAAAAGAGGGGCCCCCCTCCTCAGGACAGGCTTTTCATCTGACACAGCATGGTTCTGCCACTCTATCGTTTGTGTCTAATGGCCAGATCCATTGCACTTCATTGCACCTTCTCATGTGCACCCCAAATATGCCTTTAGTCCAGTGGTTCCCAACCTGGGGGTCGGGACCCCTTTGGGGGTCGAACGATCATTTCACAGGGGTCACCCTGAACCGGGAAGAAAAAGGCACAAAGGGCTTGGGTCTGGAGGAGGAGGGGGGAAGAGTGAGTTACAGCTTGATAGGTTGGAGGGGATGTCAGTCAATGGCAATGGAGGCTGCGATTGGCTGAGGGTGCCTGTAGCGGGCAGTTCTCTATGGCCCCCCTGCGGCAGTGGCCTGCCAAAGGGGGCTTATGGCCTCTTTCAAGCAGGGCAAGGAGGTCACCACAACATGAGGAACTACATTAAAGGGTCGCAACTTTAGGAAGGTTGGGAAACACTACTTTAGTCAGTGGTGGATTGAATGATGATCTTTCATTCCTGTATTGCAAGCGGAGCTGTGCAGCTGGATTTTAGCCATTTTGCCCCACCCAAAATCCATCCGATGGCTCTTGTGGCTCCCAAAGTATGATACTTTTATTTCTGTAGGTATTCACCGAGGGAAGACGACACTGGAGAACTGTGTGTTACAGTGTGAAACCACAGGGGTTGCTGTCCGAACGTCCGCTGAGTTTTTCATGAAAAATTCTGACTTGTATGGTGCAAAGGTAAAAACTAATAACGCATAGAGTGATCACTTAATGCAACACTTTCTGTATTCACACACAGAAGTAACGTCTTCTTTATTCCAGTGAGTTCCCTTCAAATTGTATTAGGAATTCAGACCCAATAAGGCAGTGACGGTGAACCTTTGAGAGACCGAGTGCACAAATTGCGATTCAAAACCCACTAATTTTTTTAGCAAAGTGCCAATACATCAATTTAACTTGAATACAGGTGACTGTGAAGGGGTGATGTCAGGTGCCCACAGAAAGGTCTCCGAATGCCAGCTTTGGCACCCGTGCCATAGGTTCGCCAACACTGTAATAAGGATAATTATGTGCCAGTACTCTGATTCTGAAATGTCATTTTTAAGGGTTTCCTAGGTATAAGCTTGCATATAAAGAGTGGCTAGCCTACTTGAATGTATTTGTTCTTTGAGTAGCTCATTCTTCTATGCCATTGCATAAACTACTTTTGACATCTTTATGTTTTGGAAGCTTCTTGCCATAAAACAGATGGGCAGGTGTATTTATTTTTCCAAAAGGTAATAGTGGGAACATCGGAAGTATGCATTTGCCCACCTGTTGTCCCAAAGTATTTGCCGGCCTTCCCAAAAAAGTCATTTTCCACATGTTTTTAAGAACGGAAGAGCATCAGTTTCTCACTTTTAAATTTTTTTTAGGGTGCCGGTGTGGAAGTCTATCCAGGTGGGACATGCACCTTGATCGGAAACGGTATACACCATTGCAAAGAAGGAATCCTCATAAAAGTGAGTTCTGTCTTAAACGGTGGGGAAAGTATGCCATTAGCTGTTGGGCGCTTTGGACCATTGTTTCATGCACTGTGTAAGGCTTTAATAGTTGAAGATATGAGCTTTCTTTACCCCATTTTCTTAAGATTTGGAAGTGAAGTGTGGCTGATCACATGATCCTTGCAACATCACGGAAGAAAAGCATCCAGGCCAAGAATGAACCTCTAAAGCCCGTCTCATAAGATGTTTGGTTGAGCAGGGATCCGCTTGCTTATTATTTCCCAAATGGAGTGCTACTCTGCCTTGAGGATTCAGGGGGCAAAGCAAAGCAAAGCAAAGTGTTCTGCTTATATACAGCCCCATACCACTTCAAGTAGTCTCTGGGCGGTTTACAGTTTAATTATGCAGGGTACACGTCCTCCCAAGCGAGCTGGGGACTCAGTTTACCAACCTCGGAAGAATGGAAGGCTGAGTCAACCATGAGCCAGTTACTGGGGTTTGAACCCCAGGTCGTGAGCACACTTTTACCTGCAGTACAGGTATTTAACCACTGTGCCATGAAGCTCTAACAGAGAGTCTTTCAGGTGGAGGGCCTGATTCATACTCAGAAGCATTTGGGAGGGATTGGATTCCAATGAGGGACAAGAGAAAGAGGTAGAAAATCAGTATATATTCTCTTAAAGCTCTTTCTGCCAGCAATAACTAATGCTTAAGAAGAGAGATTCAGCCTTCAGAACTGGAAGAAAATGGTATGAAAATTGGGGAAAAAAGAAACAATAGTACAGTGGTATCTTGTATAAAGGAACTAAGTACGGTAATTGTATAAATTTCCTTTATACAGATTTCCCATAGGAATGCATTCAAAATAGAGTAGTCCCTAATCATGACCGTTTTTATGTTGTACAGATTCGCCCCATAGGCAATTCTGTTAAGCAAATTTCCCCTATCTCCGGAATGTTTTATGTTGTACAGATTTTATGTTATACAAACCGTTGTTTATACGAAGGTCCACTGTATTATGAAAAAGACGGGGTGGCCTTCCGGGTACTCCCAGACGGGAAAACATTTAACCCCAGGGCTTATACTTACCAGGTATTGCCTTCTGCTCCTTTTACATTAAATGTGTTAGGATAATTTTGAGTTTGAGGATGTGGCTGCTGTTCTCATGCACGTTCCTGCATGCTTTATGGATAACCAGTTTTTGTGCTAAAGCAGGAGGAGCCAATATAGTGAAGAACGGGAGAAGAATTTCTCTGGACTCTTATTCTTACAAAGATAGGTGGAAGTGGATTGGGCCCAGCGTCATTAAATGGAAGTGGATTGGGCCCGGTGTCAAATAAGATGGTTACATAATCAGTGGTCCTCACTTATTCTGGCTTGGCTTTCAGGACTTCTTAGATGAGCGCTATGAAACTCCTAAAATAACGATGGTGAACAATGTGATCCATAACAATGAAGGGTATGGAGTTGTGCTGGTGAAACCGACCACCTATTTGGAAGGGAATGAGAATGTTCCGGAAAACGCAGAAGGTACAATCTGTGTGAGCATGACCGAAAGCTCTAAGACGCCCCCATGTTTTTTTTCTGTTATGTGCTGTCCCATTGGAACTTAAATCTGGGAGGGTTCTAAAAAAATAATAATCCAGAAATACTTATTTCCCTGATGTAGTTTTCAGAGATGGCCAGAAGAGGGAGACAGAGACTGTGCTGTGCATAGAGTTTGCTTTCCCAGGGATTGGTGGGGGGGGGGTTACATCCGATCCCCGAGGGTACTCCTTTACGCATCAAGCCAGTTTCTTATAAGGAACTAATTGAATGCAATTGCTTTTAACTCAGGACCAATGAAGGATACGCAGCCAGCTGCCAATGCTGCCAGCATGAGGTGTGAAAACCTACACAGGCAGGCGGGCAGCGAATCAGACCCCTGGGGAAGAAAGCCTACGGAGGACAATTCTGAAATCGCCCATGAACTTTCGACTGCCTCTTTGAAGAAGAGTCAGCAACGCAAAAAACGGCTGAGCAACCTGGGGATCACCGAAGCAGACGACAAGCTGATGTCTCAAGAAATGTTTGTGTCCATCGTGGGCAACCAGTTCAAGAGGAACGGAAAAGGGAGTTTTGGCACATTTCTCTACTGACCCGATGGACTGGCATTGAAATCGCTGTATTTTTGCTCGGTTACATTTCTTGCTTCAGTGTGATTCGTGTGTGTGTGTGTGTGTGTGTGTGTGTGTTGCATGAAATCTGTGCTTGTCAGAGCAAATCTTGAACCCAGGACTAGAAATTGGCACGAATGGATTCAGCTCGGATCAGCAAAAATTGTTTCCCACCCCCCACCATCCCACCCAGGTCGTGCACTTGTGACAAACGTGAAAAGTTGTCCCTGGAGGAGGGCCCCGGCCTGCGTACATAGACTTGTGAGTAGGGTAGCCACCCAGGTGGAGAGGTTGTGGGGCGCCTATGGTGCTGTGCTGACGAATCTCACTGATTCAGTTTGCATCCGATTCGTGCCCATCTCCAGTCCTGGGTCCAAGAGCAAAACAAAAAAAGCCTTCTCCATTGGAGTCCTCTGAAGAGATAACCTTTCCTACTATGTAGATCACTTTTTAAATTATAGTATTTATCTTAGTTATAAAGCACCCTTTTTTAAAACTAAAAAAATAAAAAGCAAAACCAAGTTGTAGGCACAAAGAGACAGAACCATGGAACCTTTTCTTTTCTTGTGATCACAAGTAAAAGAAACATTTGTGTATGTGTGACTATGTGTACTAATTTCAGATGTGTTCAATAAACATTTTTTATATTTAGCAAACTGTTTTCATATGTACATGTCTTGGCAGAGAAATCTGATCCTAGGGAACGAGGAGCACACAGAGAGAAGGGAATTTGTAGTTCCCTGAGCTCTTTTGTCCTCTGAAGACACCAGCCACAGAGTCTGGTGAAATGTCAGGAAGAAAAACTTCCAGAACATGGCCAAACAGCCCGAAAAACTCACAACAACTATCAAATCCCGGCCATGAAAACCTTTGAGAGTACATCACATACAGTCTGACTGGTATTACAACAGATACAAGATTTAATAAAAAACCTAAGTATCAGTTAAATATTTGTGCAATATGGATATTTTTCCTAATGACATTTTTTGCAGCTTTGATGGTGTTTCAGATATCTGCAGCAGGTTATATTTTATAAAATTATGCTCTGATATGAGAACTGATATGTGTTTCATCCACGTTATGGTGATGGTGCTGCTGCTACTACTGCTGCTGCTGCTGCTACTACTACTACTACTACTAGCAGTTAGAGATGGGCACGAATTTAAAAAAATGGCATTTTGTTTGTCGTTTGGAGGGTCCGTTTCGGTTCGTTTCCGTTTTTCGTGAATTTTTGCAAAAAATCATTTTTGTTCGTTTTGTTACCATTATTTCAATTTTTTGTGATTTTTTAAAAGGATTTTAAGCAATTCACTCATTGCAGTAACGGAAACGAAACACACGAAAAAATTTCCGGTGTTTCTGTTCGTTTCGTTTCATTTTAGAGACAAAATTCGTTTGTTGTTTCGTTACATAACGAAACAAAAAAATGAAAACGGAAACGAAAAATTGTTCGTTTCGTGCCCATCTCTACTAGCAGTTATTGAATTGCTGGCACACAGGAGTTGGACCAAAAGGTCAAGCCTAAGACCTTGCCACCACCACCACCACCACCACCACCACCACCACCACCACCACCACCACCACCACCATCATCATCATCATCATTATTACTAACTACAAATCAATGAAGTTCATCAAGTCTTGTGCTGGGTTTTCTTCTATTCCTGAGACTGAAAAGGCACGGCATTTTGTGCACGTTTCAATGCTGGCAAGCGTTTTAACATCAAAGCTGGCACGGAATTCTATTCTTTCTGTATGCCAAGCCACTTTCCCTTTTGTATTTCAAATTCTCTTTCATAGTTTTGGTACTGCTAACTTTTGAAGTTTTATTCCCCCCAAAGATTTGAGGGATGAGGAGCTGTGAACATCAGTCTCCTAATAGATATCGGTGGAGTTTTTTTATTTTTCAAATGGGGAATGGTTTGTAAAGGATCTCTACTTCAGAAAAGCAGCAAAGAAGATACTTTGAGGTTCTTCTATGGTCATAGAAAAGTTGAATTGTAAGGGGCCTGCAAGGCTGTGGAGTCCAACCCCCTGTTGAATGCAGGAATACAAATCAAAGGATATCTGACAGGTGGCTGTCCAAATTTCCCTTGAATTATTTATTTATTTATATACTGCCCATCTTCCCAAAGGAACTCCAGGCGGTTAACAAAGAAGGGTAAAACAGTAAATATAAAATCAGTAGAATAGTCAAGACACGCATGCACACACACACAAAAAAGAAAGAATAATCACAAGACAGCATCTGATGGCTCCATTGTTGTACTACTCTAACAGTTAGGAAGATTTTCCTGATATTCAGCCTATATTGAGCTTCCTAAAACTTGACCCCATTATTATGTTATTACAGGATGATTGATCCTGTAAGAAAAACAATTGACATATATTTTCTCATTTATCTATACATGTTTATAGGCTTTTTCCAGCCTGTATATACTTTAAAACCTATAACAATCCTGCCCCTCCTCTGTGTGTGTATGTGTGTGTTGCATCATTACAGTCGTGACCGACTCTTCGTGACCCCCATGTCCATGGAGTTTACTTGGCAGGAATGCTGGAGTGATTTGCCAGTTCCTACTCCAGGTGCCTACAGCACCTGGTGTTCCCTGGTGGTCTCCCATCCAAGTACTAACCAGGGCTGACCCTGCTTAGCTTCTGAAATCAGGCGAGATAGGATGTGCTTAGGGCATCTATGCAGCCTCTGTATGACAGCCTTTTTTATGTTATACAAACTGTTATACGAGGGTCCACTGTAGAGTCAACTCATGGAGTCATTCGCTGGGCTATAGATTGATTCTTCCATAAACCCCTTTGATTCGATGAGTCTACTCTAGTTGGCAAGTACCCGATTGGATCTTGTCCAGTAGTTTAGGCAAATGAATTTTAAAAACAAAGCATCTGTGTGCAGAGAAGGTAATTTTGGTGATGAAAGGAGCAGTACTTCCCAGCTCAAAAGAAGCGTTTGGAATGCTTAAGGCTAAGGATGAACTAGTGCCCTGTTATTACGGAACAAGCCAAAACCCATCTTTCCTCTCGGAAGGCAGAAAGGCCACGGACCTTTGTGCTGCCCCTGAGCTTCTATTCATCCCAGTGGACTTCTCGAGAACGCAGACACTTGTCTAACTAAGCGCTGATATTTAGATGTCTTTATCTTGGTCAATAAAGTGGAATGTAAAATACTTTCCCCGCGCAACTACCTGTGGGCCTCGGGAGCTTATGAATGGCCTTTCGCAGCAAATCGATTGTTCCAGGAGCTGCTGCTTTGAAAACTTTGATAAATGATTAATAAGGCGAGTTAAAAGCGATCGATGCCTAGATAGATTGTCACCTTCTCGTTTACTCCGGAGTATTCTGCTTTTCTGAAAGAGATGAAAAGGGGTGAGAAATGCATTTGAGTTCTACGTTCCTCTCCCACCGCCCCCAAACTATCTTGCGAGATGGGTTTCTAAAATAGAACTTGACGGGCTGTTTTTAAAGGAAGTTTGGAGTGCTTTTACAGCTTTTCTTGATATTCTGCCTGCCCTACAGCTTAACAGGGATAAGTTTCTTTCGTATCCTAACTTTAAAGTAGCCCAGAGTCCGTTGAGGTTACAGTGGTTGCCTGTCTTCTTGGCTCTAGCTGTACTGCAGCTAAAACTGTTCTCACGACCTGAGGTTCAATCCCAGATAGCAGGCTCAAGGTTCACTCACCTTTCCATCCTTTCAAGGTCGGTAAAATGAGTACTCAGCTCGCTGGGCTGGGGCAATGTGTACCCTGCATAATTAACATTGTAAACCGCCCAGGGAGTGCTTTTAAGTGCAATGGGGCAGAATATGAGCAGAACACTTTGCTTTGCTTTTGGCTTTCACATTTCCCCTTTCTCTGTGGCATGCGGTGCCTTCGTATGTTTCAGAGTTGGCAGGACTGGTCTTAGAAATTGGGCTCATTCTCAATGTTTGAAGGCATCAAGAATGGTCCATCTTGGACCGTTCTTCTAAGTCAGTGGTGTCCAAACGTTGGCCCTCCAGATGTTTTGGACCAATATTCCCACAGTCCTTTGATGTTGATAATACAGGCTTGGAATTCTGGGAGTCGTGGTCCAAAACATCTGGCGGGCTGAAGTTTGGACACTCTTGTTCTAAGTAGCCTTACTGCTAAGTGCCTTCAGCGTTCTTTCTGGCTCTGGGTGGACGAGTAGGACAGGGTTGATCAAGTATATAAACTTCATCCTTGTAGAAAAATAAACGATTTGTTTCAAATGTGGTGTTGGAGGGGAGCTTCGTGGACGCCATGAACTGCCAGAAAGATGGTGGAGTGGAGCCTAGAGCAAATCTTGCTGGAACTCTCACTGGAGGTATGTTGTGATGACAGGACTTGCATTTAGAAGATGAAAATGCGAGGGAAATCAGAAGGCAACTGCAAAAGAGGAAGGCAACCCTGAGATGGACTGACTTGAATGTGCAGAGTTGGTGGTGACTAGATTTCTTGGTGGTCTCTGATTCATAGGGCTGCCGTAGGTTGCAAGCAACTTGAGGCCACATCATAGATCCTCTTAGCAAGACAATGAATGGGCAGAGAGCATGTTTGATGGCCAGTCTCTGTATGGTGTAGGGGTGTGATGGCTCAGTGGGCTAGAGCATTGAAACTGTCGGCTGCACAGTTGGCAGCTCGGCGGTTCGAATCCCGGGTGCTGCGCAGCAGAGTGCGCTCCTGCTGTTAACCCCAGCACCTGCCAACATAGCAGTTCGAAAGCATGTCAATGCAGGTAGATAAATAGGTACCGCTGTCAAAAACAGGAAGGTAAAGCAGTGTTCCGTGTGCAGAAATGAATTCAGCCATGGCGGCCACATGGCCACGGACTTGCACAACACTGGCTCTTTGGCTTGAAAACGCAGATGAGCACCGCCCCTAGAGTTGGACACGAAGCCTGCTGGCAGCAGTCCAATGCGACCGTTTCCTTCCCATTTATGACCCCAACGGTACTAAACATAAAGGCAGGCTGTCTCAACATGAAACTTTAAAACCGTTGCTTGATCTATCTTGTCAGAAGTGATGATTAAGTATTATAATACAGCAGCCAGCATGCCAGTAACGGTACATTATCATGTGTTGTAAATGTCCCCCCCACCCCACCCCACCCTTGTAGGGCGAAGGGAGTGTTGCCTGCTGGCTAAGCGTCTCAAATGGAAATTATTTCCAATCACTTCTAATTAGGAGAAGGTACATGTAAGATCCTTGGCAAATACCCGTCTCTTGGTGTGAAGATACTTGCCAGTGTATCAAAAATGCTGCTCTGCTTACCTGACCTACAGAATGTGGTTGTGAAGGGTAGAGAACAGAGTGGCTTAAGAACAGCAGTTCTTTCTACTCCCATGTGTGTCTATCTTGTAATCACCTATTTCATTGGCATACTTGTGCCCTTCACCTACACAATTGTTGCTCCGTCTATGGCTGCTATCTGTTGCTTGCAGAATTGTTTCTCCATCTCAAATGGAAAGTTCCATGAAGGTGAAGATCCAGATATCTAAGATACATCTGCCACTGACACAGTGATGGATTAACTTGCCATCTTATTTGCTGGGTCTACAGAGTTCCTTATGTTTTAGCACCGATAATGAAACAGTGTTGTTTTTTTAACGTGTTCACTGATTAGATAGTCTCATCCGTCAACTCTGGGCCATCTCGTGCTAGGTTCTCAAACTTATGATGCATACTAATGGCAAAATTTGTTTGCACCCCCAAACCCCCTCCACTTCCCCATTTTGCTTCATTCAAATAACCTGCCACAAAATTTGCAACGTTTGTACACAGAGCAGAGATGGGGCAGTCCTGGCCTCCAGTGGGAGGGAGTTCCAAAGTCTGGGAGCAGCAACAGAGAAGGCCCTTCCCTGTGTTCTTATGAAATGAAATGTATAGTGTTTGATATGTCTGCATTTTTTTGGCATCTGTGGTGGGGCTTGGACCCTATCCCCCACAATGCCACAGTCCTACTGTACAAAACAACAAGACATTTCCTCAGGGTCAGTAAATTCTTCTGCCCAAGGCATCCAGTCCAGTCCTTGGCATCTCTTTTCAGCAGGCAATGCAAATCAGATAATCTCCTCTAGAAGCCAGAGGGAGAATTCAGTAAGGAAATCTCAATGTTAAGATCTGGGAATCATGGGTTATTTTCTGAACAGTTATTATTATGTAGCTGTCATCGTGCTTTGTCATTCAGCTTGCAATTCATTCAGAAGACAGACAGACAGACTGACACACACACACATTATTTCAGTAGAAAAATGAGGCAGTCAGGGGGTTTTGACAACACCATGATGAAAACTGAGTAGCCTCTATGGCCACCAAATGCCAACTGGCTGTGAGGAAAACGGAAAAGTGGGAGTAGTCAATGCTGCAAACTTTTGTTGCAGTCCCTTCTTATGAACAGCAGGTGACAGACCTGTCTCTGTGAACCTGCCTAATGGTTTTTTTTTAAGGCTATCTGAGCCAATTATGGACAATCATATCCTGGGGGAGTTCCATAAGTTAATTATGCATTTGGACAATACAAATGCTTTCTTTGCCCTGGTGAGCTTTCTTTCTTTCTTTCTTTCTTTCTTTCTTTCTTTCTTTCTTTCTTTCTTTCTGCATTTCTAGACCGCACCAATTTTCCCATAGGAACTCTGGGTGGTTTTACACGAACAATTACGTTAGAAAATAAATTAAGTAAACTGTGGCTATCTTTGTGCATTGAGCAACAACACGAAAGGAAAGGGCTTAAATAAGAACGTCTGAATGGCTGAGTCCAAACAGAAGGCATGCAAGAAGAGAATGCTGGTTGCACACGGAGACATCCGCACACGCAGAAAGAGGCAGTTGCACAGCACTAGAGAAGCAGAATTCTGAATTTATACAGGAGATAGGATAGAGAGGAACACTCTGAGGTTCATTTGAGCTGGTAGCTCCTTCTCATGTTGGTGCCCAGGTCAGTTAATTAGCTCTGCTTTCTTGATAACCTTTGCTGGTACATGGGCTAACTGCATCAAATTTCTAGGAATCACTTAACGCTTAGGTGCACCTTTCCTGATGTGATCTACTTGTTATTCCTGTTGCGACAAAAAGATCAATTGCGGTGTCAAGAAAAGGTGGGTCTCGAGGCCAAGAGAGGCTTCGCGCAACCTGACGTGCGGACATTAAAGCAGGGCAGTGGGAGCAGCAGCAGCAGCAGCAACTGTCTCCATCACTTCGAAGTTACCCTTCTTTTTGGTTGCTGTGTAGGACTTAAAAAGGAAGAAGGAAATAAAATGGTACATTTAGCGTTGCTTTTTCCTTGGGATCGATAAAGGTTTAGCAAGGGGAAATAATCACAAAAGGCAGACATTGATTTTGTTTTTCATTAGGCGCATAAAATACCTGTACTGATTGTGCTATAATGATAATTCAATCTCAAGATTTATTTATTTATTTATTTAAAAAAGAGTTTGCTTCCGTTCAGAATGCTACAGACTATTCGACGAAAGCCAGAACGAAACTTTAAGGAGTTAGGCCAGTGGTTCTCAGCCTGTGGGTCCCCCAAATGTTCCTGGACTGCAACTCCCAGAAGCCTCCACTGCTCGCTGTGCTGGAAGGGATTTCTGGGAATTGCAGTTCAGGAACATCTGGAAACCTACAGGTTGAGAACCACTGAGTTAGACTTTGGATTACAAGTCCCAGAATCCATCAATAGTGATGATGAGACTTGTCCCCAAAGTAACTTTTGTGAGGGAACACTACTTCTGGAAGGGCCACCTCCCCTTCTTTTGATCTAGCCAAGTTGGAAAAGCCCATTAGGCCACTAGAGACAGAGATAAGCAGGCTTTTTGCACAAGGTCAGGAACAGGAATAGCAGGACAGCTGTTTATTCCTGTTCTGACAGGTTGTCGGAACAGGAATCAAAGCTAGCAGGAGAAAGAATCATCATCCCTGTTATGGATCTTTGTTGGATCGGTTGTTGCAGATGATTTTAGTTGCTCTAATGCGAGAGACACCTCTTGTGTTATTACTATATGAAAAAAACTATTTATTTAACTAGAAGGGAAGGGTAAACGGGAGGTTTCTAACTATAGCTATTCTAACAGCCATCTTGCTAAGCCAGGAACATGTTTCTCTTCTCTAAAAATACAAGCCACACACACTCTAACTAGACTTGTACCAGAACATTCCAGGTGGTGTGACCTCAACAATCAATAGGCTTTGCTCTACACATTCCATCCAGCCCATAATACTCTACATTCACATTAACCCTGTAATGGCTGAAATGTAAATCTTGCCAAATATTCCAACAATTCTGCCCCCCCCACACACACACACTTTTCTACCATTAGGATTACAAGTGAACTCACAGGTAGATGATGCCATTTTCCACCGAAATCAAAAGCCCAGAAAAGTCCCTCCCACTCACTCAGACTATAGGCAGCATGCAAGGTTGTAAATAAAACCTCCATGAGTAACTAGCGTAGGGTAACAAATGCTTTGTTAAGGGCACCAAAGGGTACCAGAAATAAATGGCAATTCTATTGGTAAGTGTTAGGAAAATAAATGACCAACACCCCCACAACCCTATTCCATTTCCTTTTTTTAAAAAAATACTAGTAACAATTTCTTTTCCTTGAAAGATGTAGTGGAAACCAAAAAGGCCAGTCAAGCCTGAGCTGCTGAATATTAAGTCTTTGTCATTGTGAATATATTAGCAGTTGCAACAGATATTATCTTTCTCTGTTTTGCAGTTACTCATAATTATGCATAGCTTGCAAAGCCTTTGCATTTTTAATGATCATCTGGAATTTTCAGTAAAATGTAGTTTATCTCCCCAACCCTGTTTTCACCAGATAACACTAGCCAGGAAATATGATACGACATGGTTTTGCTGCTGTTTACTTTCACTTTGCAGAGAGTAATTTAAGTTTGTTAGTTGCTTGTTTTTCTTCACTTGTTAAACCTGGGGAACTTCCGCTTTTCTGATGGCTCTGCCATTTTTATCTATCTATCTATCTATCTATCTATCTATCTATCTATCTATCTAT
>JAHTLZ010000213.1:3737133-3754339 GCA_023846285.1 Phrynocephalus versicolor | reverse complement strand
TATCTATCTATCTATCTATCTATCTATCTATCTATCTATCTATCTATCTATCTATCTATCTATTTATTTGGCCCTCTCTGTTCACCGCCTGGAGTTCCTTCGGGAAGACGGGCAGTATAAAAATAATGAACGAACGAATGAATGAATGAACGAACGAACAAATGAATGAATGAATGAACGAACAATTTATTTATTTATTTATTTATTTATTTATTTATTTATTTATTTATTTACATGCCACAAACTGATTTTCCTCAAACGGGAACTAATTTCCCCAAACAAGAACCAATTATAAACATCCTAGTGCTGCAATATGTTTTAAAGTCAACCAAGCCCGTGGTCTGTGACGGAGTTTAGGAAATGTCCATTTTGAATTTGGATTGTGATTTTGCCTGACATTCTGTGCTTGTTTTGTTTTAAAACTACCATGCCTTTTTTGTTGTATTTGCATTCTTTGCAGTTATGGATGGCACTTGGCTTAAATGATTAGATATGGAATTAACACTCCACAAAGGACCGGGCAAGACAAATCAGTGTGATGTTTCCGCTTTGCCTCTCGTTCTTTCGCTTAGGAACATACTCATTATAGAAACTATCCTTTGCTTCTGATTGTGGTTGCTCAGTTTTTTTAAAAAAAATCTTGTGGGTTGATGCTGATGGGATAGAGCACTGTTGTCTGCAAAGTTGGGAGCTTGACGGTTCGAATCCTGGGTGCCACGCAGCGGAGCGAGCTCCCGCTGATAACCCCAGCTCTTGCCAACCTAGCAGTTCGAAAGCATGTACATGCAAGTTGATAAATAGGTACCGCCGTAAAAAGCAAGGAGGTAAAACAGTGTTTCCTTGCAACCATACCGGCCACGTGGCCATGGACTTGCACAACACTGGCTGTTGGGCTTGAATATGGAGATGAGCACTGCCCCTAGAGTTGGACACGACTAGCACGCATGTGAGGGGGGAACCTTTACCTCTACCTAATGTTCTAGAGCAGAACATTCAAGAACACTGACCTGCCCCACAAAAGTCTCTCTTCACTATGTTCCTGTGAGTTCTTGAACTCATCGCTCACAGTGGTCCAGCACACCAAAACGTATCTGATGGGAAGTCTTGCCTGCAGTCTGCTCTGGGACCTTATGGGGTTGACCACAGAACTGGAACAATGACACAACTGAGGCAGAAGGTGCTAGCTTACTAGTGGAGCCCATGCTTGCCATACCAAAGGTCTCCAGATCAGTCTGTGCCATCTCCTGGTGGTTGTGGTAGGACTCATACCCAATGTCCAGGAGAGCTGCTGCCACTTAGGACCAGAAATGTCAAATGGGTAGCTTTACAGTTAGAAAAGGAGCTGGCTTAAACAGTGAAGCATGTGCGATTTTCCTCCAGTGGGGCCATTCACATCCCTTTTTTCATCACAACCATTTTAGGAGCTTTTCTCAGGTTCCAGGATTCCCTGTGAAACAAACAGATATCTTTCAGAAGCTTCTCACACATTTCAGTCTGGGGGGGGGGGTTGATTCAAATGTGCCAACTCCACGCCCCCCCTGGTTGCGTATGGTCCCCGTTGAGAATGTCTGCTCTAGTGCCCCAATTCCCAACTTTGGCTCCTCAAGTGTTCTTAGACTAACACCTCCAGGAGCCTTCCCCACAGGCTGTGTCAGCTGGGGATTTCTGCGAGTCCACAAACATTTGGGGAACCAAGGAAGGGGATCATTGCTCTAGTGATTTTCACAACAATCTCAGTTGAGACATAAGCTGCCTTGGTTGGGTGATGATGAGTCCTTGGAAAGAGACAACCAGCTGTGAGCCTTTTCACACGACCCCTAAGATCCACTGGCCACTTAAATTCGGATCAGAGATCTTAGGGGCTTGTTGTTCTTCCTTTGTCCCCACCCCTCCGCACTGTCTGCGTGAGGGGAGGGAGAAAAAAAAAGGAAGAAAAGAACGTGGCTCACCTCTGTTCTGCCTCTCGCTCTTGCCGCAGCAACATTCCAGTCTCTTAAGTAGCTCTTAAAGGGGCGGGAGCCAAAACAACAACAAACAGAAGCGAGGAGAGCCCCGCACTCACTATCGTTACACCGCATCAAGGAATTTTCACCTCCAGAGAGCAGGTACTTGAAAGGTGCGTTGGGACGTGCTAAAGTGGGTGTGGTTGCACTTAATTTCCTGTAAACTCTGGAGCTGGTGGGGAAACATTTTTAAGCTCCAGAGCTGGGAGCCATTTGCCCCAGAGTTTAGGGGTTGTGTATAAACGCCCTGTGTCTCTGCTCTGTGTGCATGGAGGAGTCTTGAAGACTCATCTGACCTGCTTTTTGGACTTCAGGGTTGGCAGAATTAAGCTAGATAGACCCATGGTCTGATTTACGGTGGGAAGCCTTCCAGTATCCTTAATCATCTGCTCCCGTTCAAGCAAGGGAAGCAGCCATCCCATGCTACAAAGGCAGTTACTTCACATCCGTTTTGTCTCTGTTAGTGTTGCGCTTAGGAGCAGTACAAAAAAAAGTTACTTCAAGTCCGCTGCACAACTCCTGAAATTTGTCTTGATCATGCCTCCTGGAACGGGTTCCAAACGTGACAATACTGCACCTCGTGCTCGGGTAGGGTTTTCACTTGTCACTCTTTGTTCCAGCTTTCTCTTCCGAGACAAGACACTGTGTAGTAACAACTGTCACGCAACCAAACATTCTCTTGGAAAAATGTCTGTTTTTTTATTTTGACTTTTCAGAAGCGAAATATCAAAACATAATTTTAAGCCCCCCCCCCAAACCCCTAAGGAAAAAGGAAGCTGGACAAATGCAGTTTTTGTCACGGCACAAGACCGTGAGGTAACCCTTGTCACGAGACAAGTTATCACAACCATGGCAACACTGAAACGGACAAAACCACATGATTGCGACCAACACTGTCACGGCACAAAACTAGTTGCGGAACAAAGAACGACGTGAAGTTACCGCCAAAGAAGTAAGCGTCTCACGGTGACAGAACCTTAAAGGCTTCTCTTATTTGGTGCGACTTTCTGCAGAGTGCAACCTCCTTCCTCAGTTGCAGCTCCTGGTGGCCTTTGCCGCAAACGAGCACAGATCATCAAGGCTCTTCCTTTGCGACAAAAAAAAAAGCATCCGTCTTGCTGTTCTGACGGAACCATCAATACTGGCTCAACAGGCGGAGGCGTTTCACAGCGCTGTTGCTAAAATGAATCCACTCTCCAACAAGCAGTTGAGTCCCAAAAGCTCACTTATTACAGAGACTACTTTTTTTTGTATTTGAGGGGGAGAAAAACACCACACCGGATGGAAAGGGGACCATATTGCTCATCTTTATGCACTGAGCCATCTTTCCCCTCCTTTTCCCTTTAGCAGAACATTCTTCTCTTCGGCGCTTGCATCCTTGCATGCTAAACTATTTAAGATTTAAATCCAACTTTGCAACTTTATAGCTGAAGATGACTCCTGCTGTGGGGAAGGGAATGGGACAGATGGCATGAGATATTACTGTAATTTTACTGACAAAGCACTAAGCAAACCACAGAAGTAGTTCAAAACCCATCCATCTATTTCCCAGTAGAAGGTAGTTTAGCCGTCACCAGAGCACAGTCTTGATAAACGTTGCGGGTGGGAGGGATGAGAAGGAAAATTAGCTCTGTGAAAGGGGGCAATTCAAATATTTGGTTTGTTTGTAACTCCCTCCCCACCCCAGCCATTCTAGTAAAAACAAATGCTGTGTTTAATTTTCAGATTTATTGCTATAAACTGCAGCAGAACATAGGGCCCCCAAAAAATCGGACCCTTATCTGTCCACCACATGGCCCTTATTTATTTATTTATTTATTTATTTTTTATTTATTTATTTATTTTTTACAACTTATATGCCACCAACTACCCAAAGGTCTCTGGGCGGCTTACAATCAAAAATTAAAACTGTTAAAACATCAAATATCAATACATAATTAAAACGATAATAAAAACTTACACTAAGATCATTACACTAAAATTGCCATCAGAGGACCCACAGTCTATATTGTATCAATTTAAAACTTCTGGAACAGGAAGGTTTTTACCTGGCGCCGAAATGTCATCAATGTTGGCGCCAGGCGGATCTCACTTGTGAGGGCATTCCAGAACTTGGGGGCAGCTGCCGAGAAGGCCCTGTGTCTGTAAGCCATCCCTCTCACCTCCTTGAGGGATGGCTCTTTCAAGAGGGCCCCCTGGCTCAATTTAGCTCAACCCAAATGTGGAACAATCTGCAGGTTGAGGAAATAGGGGACATTAAGCTAGTTGGGGGAGGGAGAAGCAGCAACTACTTCCAAAGCCCTACTGAAATGGTTTCCAATATATATCTGTGAAGATTCTCGGTTATCCAGGTGAGGTTATCTGAAAGCTGAGTCATGGCAACTGGACTTCTTTTCTTGTGTGAGAAAGAAAAACCTGTGAGAAATAAACTGTGTGAGGAAAAAACTGTGACAAAAGTTGGTAGCGAGGCCTCCAATTTATATTTTACCTTGATTTCACCCTGCTTTTCCAAAATAGTTTGATTCACAGCTCCTTCAGCTTACTGGTCACTGACTAGGATCCATTGGGGAGAAGGGAAGAGGGAATCCCAGACTGAGTAATACTTCCATGGATTCCACAGAAGTACTACCAAGGGTGTTAAGGCTCCAGAGAGTTCTTTCTCTCCATCCCACCACCCTCACAGGCACGTCTCATGGGAACCCATGAAAGGGCCTTCTCAACTGCTGTGTCCAGACTCTGGAACTCCCTCCCACTAGAGGCCAGGACTGCCTCATCTCTGTTGTCCTTCCAGAAACAGGCAAAGACCTTTCTCTTCAGGCAAGCTTTCCCTGAATGATGGACTGCCTGTTATGTGTCCTGGGGGTTCCTGCATGGCAGGGAATTGGACTGGATGGCTCATGAGGTCTCTTCCAACTGTATGATTCTATGAGTCTATCTGCCATACATGATCACATAGACTTTGTGTTTATAACCACTTAAAACCTTGTGTGATTGCACTGACATTATGTTTTCAATGTTAGTTTCCATCAGTCACAACTTTTACACTGAATTTTTACACTCTCTTTAACTGCTTGCGTTCTCTTGTAGCTTTAATGTAATGTTGTCTTTTAACGCTGTAAGATGTCCCTCAATCTCAAACTCGAATATATCTTAATTGTACTGGACTGTATATTGTCCCTCATTACTGTAAGCTGCCCTGAGCCCAAGGAGCAAGGCGGGGTAAAAATACACTAAAATAAATAAATACATTCCACAGCCCACCCCGTTGGGTTTGGCGGCACCTCAAGGCATGGTGACACACGGTTTGGGAACCACTGCTGTTCTGGCTTACTCCGGCCAAGGCTGGAGTGGAGGCATGAAATAAAGGATCTTCAGAACCTGTGAGCAGCCACTGGATATTTCAGACGGCACAGGAATGTCCCATGTTACTGAAATCGAGATGGAACTAAACTGATGCAGATTTTGGATGTTAAAGGAAGATTTAGTAGCCTAATTATAGCACATTATCTTACAGAACTGGAAGTCTCCAGTGATGCCACATGTTGAATGCTGAGTGGAAGAGCTCACAAATTGAGCCGCTAACAAGAAAGTAAGATTTAAGAGGCTGGAGGCAGGCAGAATATATTGTTAAATGTGTACAAGTCCATAAAGAACTGTTCCATGGCTTATGGAGGTTGATGGCGGGTTGAGAAAATTGTTGAGTTCAAGTCATTCTCTTGGTTCCCTTTTTCTTCAGTACCACTGACCCCCTCCTCTGCTATAGACATGCTCTGTCTGTTTTTTCAGTGAACAGCCTAAAAGTCATTGTCTACCTAACGACAAAGAAGGGGTGGATAGATTAAAAAGAGAGGAGAAGCCATGATCCACTGCCCAGGCCGTGGACACACAGATCTTCTTTCCTTCCCCTCCTACATCATTCATTGCAAGATTTCTGTTCCTGCCCTGAGACCCCCAAAAGCACAGAAACCGCCTCGCATCCTGAGACATGGACGGTTACTTCATGTCCATTCTTGTCCCGGGAGGAAGTTCATTGCGTGTTGATGTCGGTCTCGGTCACATGGTCTTCTTGCAGTTCTGTCCCTGTTCCAGTGTACGCACGGGCGTGATGGATGACACCGGCATGACTGTTACCGCACGTCCTCATTCCGTGATGAGATGTGAAATTCCATGCCCTTGTTCTCTGTTTTTTTTTCCGGCCCGACCTTCCGTTTTTTGATGTTTCGCTTCTCCGAAGCCTTGCCTTCAATGTGTTACAGAGCTGAGTTTGAGGCATTTGTCTTTTAATCTCTCTGCACTGCGTGGCTGACTCCATAGGCAATGTACTGGTGAATGACACTTTGCACCTCTGCCACTAGATGGAGAATGGGACGTTGCGTGACGAGCCTTACCTCATGTCCACTCGTCTCGGAACGAGAAGCGTGATGAGCAGATTCCCAAGGCCAGGGAGGGGAATCTCTCATCCCACTTAAATCGCAGTTCAGGGGGTGTGGTTGGGACAAACTCCCCTCGTCCCGCAATGGACGTGTGGTTAGATTACTTCATACCGGTCCCAAGCGGGACTGTGAACAGCGATGAGATGGACGTGAAGTATCAGCCATGGCCAACCTACCACTGAGCTCAGCAAAGGTGATTGGGGAGTGCAAAACAGGCCATATATGACATCCATAGCACTGTCTTCTAGCAATGCAGAAGAGTCAAGGGACTCAGAAGGAAAACTAGGGGAGCTGCTCTGCTTACCACCGGCAGGACGGTTGCCTCCTTTGCCTAATGGTGGAGCCGGCCCTAAAAGCTGTCTATGTTCCTGTCACCTAGTCAGAAAAATGGAGGCACTGCCGGAACCATTAATCCCTATTTTTGATTAAGGGAAAGACAAGATTGTTTTGGACTGATGGTGTTGGCTTTTGACAACAAGACGCCTAGCCGGCTACCTTCCTTATTCGAATGTGGGCCTCTTGAAGTCATTGACTAACATCTAGTCCTAAAAGACATGAGTCTTAATTCCCAGATTCCAATTGATGATGTCGTGTTCGGTTTTAGTCAGAGAAACTGATGAAAAATACTTCTTGACTCTTGTTTGTGGTGAGTATATTTAGAATCCCTTTTGAATGTTCTGGAAGTTGAGCCATGGCTACTGGACTTATTGTTTCTTGAGAGATAGAAACATTTTGCTGCTCATCCAAACAGCTTCATCAGTCTGAATGCAGCTAGTGCGAGTCCTCCATCTTAGAGTCAGCTTTGACCTCTTGTCACCCTGGTCTGAATTAGGCTCATAAGATAAACAACGGCCTGAATGTTGCATGACTGAATGTCTGTTTGAAAAGTAGACCTCCGTAGGTGATAAGGTGAAAGGCATCCGGTAAGAAGTGACGACTCATTGGCAAGAGAATTAGGGTAAGGAAATTTTTTTTGATGAGCCTTCGGTGACATTGGTTAAAGGAAACAGACAAATCTAGAGTTAGTCTTGTCAATGATTAGAGGACTGGAAAGTTGTCTATTGACTTGACTGGTCTGGATGGATTTGTCGTGTAATGACCCTTAGAAATGAAAAGACAGTATGAACAGAGGTTCTTTTAAGACCATGACCAAGCTGAATACATGCTTAATGTCGGAACTTGATAAGAGAGACATGATTTGGATCAGGTGAAGGTGTGCCAGCCTTCAATCATGTACGTTCTTCCACCCGCCCCCAAAGGATATGTAAGTGAGCCCAGACGTTTTTTGGTGCTCTGTGTCTCATTACTATTGACAAATCACAAATTTATGCATTCAGAGCGGCATGTGGCGAAATGTGTGCAGGGGTTTTATGAAAATCCTCCATTAGCTTTTTCATATTTTCCGGAGCTATTAAAATGTCACTTGGGGTAAATAATACGTGATAATGTACCTGATAAATCTCACCTGCTTTTGTTCGCTGTCTCAAACTAGTTAGGTAATCATTCAAGCCCTGGATGGCTTCAGTGGCAGGAGCTCCGCTGCCATAAAGAAACCCAAGCGTTATGCCTGTAATTTCAATTTCATCAAAACCAATTCTGTTTCTTCGAAATGTCACGCGACGAGAATTTAAGCAGCATCCTTCCTGCGCTAACTGTGATGAATCATATGCTTCTGTTTTAACCAGTCTTTAATTCACCTTGGTTATGGATGAACTGTGTTTCTGGCTGATAACAGAGTCACCAACTCTGCAGGCACTGGTTGGCGGAGTGGCATACGGCCGTGGCAGGTTGGCGATAAGGTAAATTCAATCATTTCATCTGTTTCCCCATTGCTTAGCTTTTAAATGTAATGTTTATTGGACACAAACCACCCCGAACATAGAGAGGAACAAACCAAACCACTCCACCAACATTCCCCCAAACTCAATAAAAGCGTGACACTTAAAAAAAATATATGCAGGAAAAGATGACCAAATGGCTAGATAAGTATTCAGAACAAAGTTGTCTTTATTTGATGCATTTCAATATTGAGAGACTGGAAGGTCCCTAAACTATTATACAGTATATGAGAAGATGGTCATTCAAAGTTCCAGCTTTCCAATAGTAGCCCATTTAGCCATCATAAAGATAGGAAGAATCCATTTCATGGGCAAATGTTTCTAAAACACTTTCAGATGCAATGTATAATTAATTGTTTTTAATATAGTATTTATGAAATTAACTGTTTTATAGGTTTTGCTATTATGGGACAGTTTGGGTCCCCCATGAGGAGAAGGGCAGCATGTGCATAATGTAGATACATCGTCAATAGCTGGCAAAATTAAATGTGTTGGAGACCAGTTTTATTGGCTGTGGTTTGCAAACGAGAACACCAAGCAAATCTGAGTAATAGAATAATAAACTTCATTGGTTCCAAAAGCAAAGAATCACAGATGCACACCCAACTGAGCATGTGCAGGAATGCATCGATAACATGTCTACTGAAAAGCAATGACAATTCTAACTGGTTTTAGTGGTTGTTCCTTCCATAAGCATGAATCTTTAAGGGTCCTCAAAGTCAGGCAGTCTGAAAGCCTCCAACTATGTACAGTAAAACCAAGCCATTTGATGGAATGTTTACAAGTTCCCATGCTGTGGCCAGGTAGGTGTAGCTGGGAAGAGCCTTTTTGGGGTGAGTATCATCAACCTACCGAATGCTAGCCAATTGTTCCTTAACCAGTATTGCCTCTGAATTCAAAGGGAGCTCTGCCTCTCTGCTGGACATTCCTTTTCGTTCTCTTGAGTCTGTTGAACTGTTTGTTGTTTGTTTGGGGTTGATCTGTTCACATTGATTGATTTTTCTGATTTATGTACTACTGATCTAACCAGTGGCTAATCTCCTTTTATGAGTCTGCTCAGTTGCTAAGATCATCAGGAGAGGCCTTTCTTTCAGTCAACCTCTGTCGCAGGTGCATTTGAAGGGGATCCAGGAGAGGGATTTCTCTGTTGCCGCTCCTAGACTTTGGAACTCCTTCCCACAGGAGGCCAGGCTGGTCTCATCTTTGTTGTTCTTCCTCAAGGAGGCAAAACCCTTTTTCTTCAGGCAAGTGTTTCCTCAGTGACTCACTGTTAAACGTACTGTTGTGACTTACTACTTTGAATGTGTTTGTTTTTGTTTACAGAATTGTAGTGTAGTATTTGATCCTTATCAATACTTTCGTCTTTATTATTTGTTTGAAATCTCGTCTTTTGATTATGTCAGCCACTATGGGTCCTTCTGAAGGAGGAAGGCAGGGCAAATTTAAATAAATAAATAAATAAATAAATTTGAAGGTTCTTCCATTCAAGAAGAACTTGTTTCCCCAGAAAAGTGGTTCCATTTTTAAACTATGCATACCCTAGAGAAGTTTCTTTCAAAGCTTATTTGAAATCTACCCTTCTCTGGCTTGAACTCCTCAGATCTAATCTTGCTATCTTCTTGACAGCTGTTTCAATGTTTGAAGATGGTTATTGGTTATCATATCTTTCCTTTTCCTGAAATTTCTTAGCACACTGTCTTAGGATGTGGGGAAAAAAGTTATCTTAGCTTGAAACCACTGATTCTGTACCTTGCAAACCAGCTTGCTTTTTTGTTTTCTTTTTGGTTGCCTAGAAATAAAGATGGGCTTCATTTGCAAGACTAACTGCTCAGGCGAGGAGCTTTGAAGGAACTGCATGACTAGAGGGGAAAAATAATACTGAGACACAGTTCCTTTGATGATTTGATCCTCAAGTGTTTCTTCAGTCCTGGCACATCCAGTTCCTCTTAGCTTTCCCTCTAAGAATTATTTTCCACACCCTCACTATTTTTGTCACCTTCGGAATCAATCCTTTCCAATAGTCTCAGCCTAGAATCGAACATACTGTTCTTCTCAATATGCGGTCTAACGAGTGCAGAATAATGCAGAAGCGTTATGTTCAAGACTTGGAGATTATGGGTGCTATTACTCTCACCACATAATTGAAATACTTGCAAAGCTAGTCTCTTCTCCCCTTTCTTTTCTGGTTTTATTTTCTCGTAAGAAAAAAATGCAAACAGAAAAAAGGAAGCCTGGGAGGGCTGCAAATTGAAAATATTGTCTGGAACTCTTGTAAACGTCCACAAATGCAATTTACAGTGCAGTTCAATTGCACAGTAAAAGCCTCATCTGAGCATATCCTATGATTCTATTTGTGTAGCTTGAAATCATATTACCCTTTTCGTCCCCAGCCTCATGACCCTGCTGACTTATTTTCAGACTCTGATTCACTTTAATTCTGAGATCTTTTTTTTCATTTCACTACTCTCCTAAGCCATCCAATACTTGTATATTTGATTTTTTTCTGCGTGCATCTAAATTAAAAAAAAAGTTACAATTGCCTCTATCATATTTTATTTTATTGGTTTTGGCTCACAATTCCATCCTTTCAAGGTTATTTTGAATGTTGTTAATATCTTCTGAGGTTTATGCATGTATCATTTGTTGCCGCGTTTTGAATTTCTGGTAAAATTATATTTTTGCGACACAGTAGAAGTACAGAGATCCATAGAGGAGAAGAGATACAAGCTGCTGGCATTTAAAGTCTCAGCCGTTCACTCTGACACATCTGCAGGTGAAGGGATTAAAATGTTTCTACTTACCGTCACCTGAGAGGCGGGTCTCTCTTTGAATTTCAAAAGCTGGGACAAAAATGATTGGTTAGTTCTGGACAGATAGACAATCACCAACCTTGAAATGTCCTCTTCCAGCCACTCAAATGATAGACAACATTTGAGGTTGCAAATAAAATTGCAAATGTAATCAGTTACAATTGAGAACAAGGAACACATCACGCCAATTGTGTATAACCATAATTGGTTACCAGTTACTGCCCGAGCCCAATTCACATTGCTTGTTTTGACATATAAAGCCCTAAATGGCTTAGGACCTAGATACCTGAAGGACCGCCTCTTTCCATATGAACCTACCCGACAATTAAGATCTAGCCAGGGGGCCCTCCTGAAAGAGCCATCTCTCAAGGAGGTGAAAGGGATGGTTTGTAGGAACAGGGCCTTTTCGGCAGCTTCCCCCAGATTATGGAATGCCCTCCCAAGTGAGACCCGCCTGGTGCCAACGTTGATGACATTCCGGCACCAGGTAAAAACATTCCTGTTCCAGAAGTTTTTAAACTGATTATTGTGGGTCCTGATGGCGATTTTAGTGTAGTATTTTAATATATTGCATTTATTGTATTTAAATGTTTTTATTATTTTAATTTTATTGCAATTTTGATGTTTTAATTGTCTGAATTGTTTATTTTGATTGTGAGCCATCCAGAGACCTTTGGGTAGTGGGGGGCATACAAGCTATATGAATAAAATAATAAATAAATAAACAGAAATGTGTAGTTTTTACCTTCCCTCTGCTTCCTTGGCCATTATTTCTCTAAGCATTTTGCCTTGTGTCGGAGTTCTTAGCTTACCATCTAACCCAGTTCCTTTGGGATTTCCCTTTTGTTATTCTACCTGCTTCCTAGGAGCTTCCAAGCCTTCACACTGCTTTATTAGACAACACAATCTTTCCTGTTTCTCAGCCCAGTGTGGGGATTTTCTTTTAGTCCAACTGGACCTGCAATTTCCAGAGAAAAACAGGATTACTTGCCAAATTCCTGTTGCTTACATTTCCACCTCCCTGGAGCAATTAAAACGCTTCCAACAGTCCACGAAGGTGCATTTTTTGTCAGCAGTTCGCAGGGATTCGGCGATAGGTAGCAAGTAGAGATGGGCATGAAACGAACAATTTTTCGTTTCCATTTTTGTTTTTTCATTTCGTTAGCCAATGAAACGACAAACGAATTTTGTCTTTAAAATGAAACGAAACAAACAGAAACACCGGAAATTTTGTTGTGTGTTTCGTTTCCGTTACTGCAATATGAGTGAATTGCTTAAAATCCTAAAAAAATCACAACAAATTGAAATAAATGGTATTGAAATGGTAACGAAACGAATGAAAACAAAAACGATTTTTTTGCAAAAATTCACGAAAAATGGAAATGAACCGAAACGGACCCTCCAAATGACAAACAACAAACGAAATCCCATTTTTTTGATTCGTGCCCATCTCTAGTAGCAAGATCATATTATAGCCTATTAGACATTCAGGACCACTCAAGCTAACAACAGTTGGGCCACTTATTTCTCTGGTATGGTTTTCAGTGCAAAGGTAGAACTTTAAGAGCAAAGCTTGCCAAGGCTGTTTTGAGAAGGATGAATGGGAAAAGTCAGCCACAACTGGGTGGTGATAAGATGATACTCTGGACACCAGAGCTTTAACCTATAGCTGAACAGTTGTGGTTGATTTGGGCATGTTCTATCTAGCCATCTTCAGAACAATTTGGCACATTTTGTTTGGATGAATTCAGGGATATTTCCCCAAATGCCTTGCGTAGGAGATCAAAGAAATATAAGAACATAAGAACAGCCTTGCTGGAACAAGCCACAGCCCATCCAGTCCAGCATTCTGTCTCACACAGTGGCTCACCATTTGCTTCAGGGTATTCCCAAGCAAATGTCTTCACCTGCTTAGGATTCCCTGCAAATGGTATTGAGAGATATCCTGCCTATCTCTCCAACCCGGAAGTTGTCCTATAGGCATCCATAATGATAGCCATTGATACCTTTGTTCTCCATGAACGTGTCTAATCCTTTCTTAAAGCTGTCAAGGCTGACAGCTGTCAACTCTTCTTCTGGCAGGGAGTTCCACAGACCGGTGAGTCTCTGGGTGAAAAAGTACTTCCTCTTTTTTGTTTGAGATCTAGCCCACAAAAGTTTCATGGAGTGTCCCCTAGTTCTAGTAGGCTCATATTTCCATCCTCTATGTATTTAAGCCCCTTTTTTGTTGCTGATATGGGCTCTTACGTCCTAAGCACATCCAATTTTGCCTGATTTCAGAAGCTAAGCACGGTTGGCCGTGGTTAGTACTTGGATGGGAGACCACCGGGGAATACCAGGTGCTGTAGGCGCCTGGAGTTGGAACTGTCAAACCACTCCAGTATTCCTGCCAAGAAAACTCCATGGACACGGAGTCACAAAGAGTCGGTCACGACTGTAACGACACAACACATGGGCTCTTTTGGGGTTCCAAGAGTGATCTCAGCCAAGCAGGGATCATATCTTGAATGCGATGATACCCACATGCTTAGATCTGCTGGTAGGCTGGTGCTGCTGAATTTGAATGAAGCTGATTTAGAGGGAAGGCAGTGCTTCCTGGCTTGATCATATGAATAGTTCACACTGCATGAAAATCATTTGGTGAACTACTGGGAGTGGACACCTGTGGAGGCAAGCAAGAACTGTTTGGGTCAATACTTTAGGTGAGTCTTTTGCATGCTAAGTGCAGCTATGCAGCTCTTGGGGGGGGATCACAAATTGTGAGTGTGTTTTATGGCTGATAAAAATGTTTGTGACTGTTGTCTTCCTCCCTCACTTCAAGCGTAGACTTCATGCTGACTGTCCATCCTTTTTATAGGCAGAATTTAACACTGACACTCTGAAATATACCCTGATCTACATTTATCCTTGAATGCCGTCTGCTGTTAGAAATCCAAATGAAAAATAAAATAAAATAAAATAAATGTTTGAAGGACAAACATAAACCATCTTGCTCTTTTCGAGGCAAAATTGAAACATTTTAATTGATTTTTTTTTTTAAAGAAAAAAGTCAGGGACCTCATTTCCTGTTGGCAGCTATTAAAATTAATTAACAAAATGAAAATATTAATGCTAAAAGATGAAATGCAGATACTGTACTGAGATTTTTTTTAAAAAAAGGAACAATCATAAAAATGAGTCGCATAAATGGGAACATGGAGATATAAGTTAGATAAGGGATAGGCATCCTACCGCCCTCCAGATGTTTGAATTGAAACCTCCCTAAGGCCGAACCAACATGTCTAATGGTCAAAGTTTATGGAAGCTGTAGTCTAAATTGTCTGGAAGGCCCCTGATTAAAATAATTTTTAACTGCTTAGATGAAGTAATTTCTTTGCAAAGTTGCTATGACTTTGAGAGAGTTGCTTTGATCACATGACTGTTTGAATAATACAGGCTTGGCTCAGCATCCATTGACTGGGATCAGGCTGCCGTTATATGACCAAGATTGTATCTGCAGTTCTGCACTGCATGGCTACATTGGTTACTCTAGTGACTCCATCTTATGGAATCCTGGGAGCTATATTTTGGTACAATAGCTTGAATTTTCAGCTTTAATGGATGGGATTGTGTGGGGAACCTTTCTCTGCAGGGTAAGCTTCCTTGGGGGTGGGTGGGTTACAGCTGAAGGCACACCATCCTGAAGCTGCCACGTTGCATCCCTAGGGGGAAGTGACCTTCTATTTCCTCTTCACCTGTGCTTTGAGGCAGGACAAAGGCTAAAGGGCATTTGCTCCCTGTTAGAGGCGATGTTTTCATTTGTAATCCAGTGTGTACTCATCAATAGAGATGGGCACGACTCAGAAAAATTGTTCGTTTTCGTTTTCGTTTTCGTTTTCGTCAAGCGGTCCGTTTCGGCTCGTTTCCGTTTTCGTGAGCTAATTTTCAAAATTTTTCGTTTTCGTTTCGTTGCGTAACGAAAACGAAATTTTTTTCGTTTCTTCCCATTTAGCTCCATTAAGTGCTTTTCCAGTAACGAAAAACCAAAATTGGCTCAAAATTAGTCGTTTCGTTTCCGTTTTCATTCCAGTTCTGAGCCGTTTTTCGTTTTTCGTTTCGTTACGTAACGGAAACGAAAAACGAAAACGGAAACGAAAATTCCGCTAAGTCATGCCCATCTCTACTCATCAACATTAGATTGCTCAATAAAAGCGGGCTGCTGAAGCAGACACATTGGACTTTGTTCTGCGTCTGAATCTCAGCTGGATCTGAAAAACAGCATCTCTCTCTCTCTCTCTCTCTCTCTCTCTCTCTCTCTCTCTGTGTGTGTGTGTGTGTGTGCTTTCTTTCCTCTCCTAAAATCAGTTTGCTTGTCACTTTCCCAGGAAACTCCCACAGGATTCTACTAGCATTCTCTAGCAGAAATTCTTAAATATATCACCCAAATATTGATACCCAGTGCAGTATAGCTGATAGAATGATGGATTAGTATTTGAGGCCTGGATTCAAAAGACTACTTAGCCATGGAAACTCACTGGGAGGGAGGGTGACATAGGTAAAATTACTCCTTGGATATCTCACTTTTAGGCAGCTACCGCACTTCCTTGAGCAGCCGCTTTTTATTTTGCATCGCCTTATCTCCTCCCGCGGTCACGTGGTTGCTACAGCGGTTCAGCAGTCCGCACTTCAGCGGTTGCTTAGCAATCGGCTTCCCCGTTCACACTTGGCTGAACCGCTTTAAACTATGACAGGGAAATGGCAGAAACGGGGTGGGGGACCGAAAAAAGGCGGCGTAGTACATCCGCAAATACAACCAAATCGCTTTAAAAGGGGGTGCGGGAACCAATTTAAAAAATCACCACCACCAGTGGTCGTCGCAACAAAAACCAACACAGCGGTAAAAATGGGCGTGGCCAAGGCGGCTTTTCAGAAACAGCGATTTGAAAAGTGGACACTGATTTTAAGGTGATTTGACTTTAAGGAAAAGGCATTTCAAATCTAAAGTGCGGTAGTGGTATTACTTTGAAAACCCTATTAGGATTCTTATAAGGCAAATCTAACTTGATAGCACTTAACACCTAGGATAGAGTTAGGAAAATTTGATTGGTATCAAACTGGTTTGGCTGCATAGTAGTTTATTTTAGCCCACGGGATTGGGGGTGAAAGTCACCCTGGGGGTGACTGAACCAATGATATGGCTGTTCTGGGGCAAATCACACTGAGAACAGGTCCTCGGACGAGTCTAAGGTGTGTTTTTGTCCCAAGCAAATCATTTGCCCTGGAACTCAGCATGTTCTGTAACCCTTAGGAGTCCACCATTCACTCCAGTCTTCTGAGGAATAAGAGGAAAGGTAGATTTTAAAAATTATGAGAGTAAAAATGAATTTGCTCTCTCGATTGCCTTCCGCAAAGGTCAGTCCTGAATAATTATATATCCCCAGACCACTTGAACTTTGGGCAAATATCCCCAAAACGTTTACATCAATATTTGGCATGCCATAACATTTGACTTCTGGATGCAATGTTTAAAAATGGACACATAACAGGATTGAGTGTTTATAGTGTTTGGTAGCTGACGTGAAGCGATCATTTCTCACTTGGCACTTGGTTTGATTGCAGGCATACAGAAGGGTACCGTGTCCACTAGTTGATAGGCAAACGTATTTGAAGAAATCCATTTGGCTGAAAACAACAACAACACTGAACTGCCAGCGGAAATCGCCCAAGTGGTGGTTTGTGCCCATCTCTAGTGGGCGTGTAACAAAACATTTCTGTATAGGATTCAGTGAATCTTAACACATTTAAAAACGGTCCCCTTGTCTATCAGTACAACATTACTGTAGGGGTTTAGGCTAGCAGGTACTCCACTGCTACTGCATGTGCAGGGAAAGTAACCTTGTTTAAGCGAGATGCCAGAGAACCAGCACCACTGGTTAAGTGTCTTTGGTTTGTCACATGAGTGGAGCTGTTATTTTAAAATATTTTGTGCAGTAAACAGATTTGGTTGCTTGAGGGAACCAGTAATCTTTTGCATGTATTTCCCAATGTATCCCACCAACAAAGAACAAGAGAAGAGTTAACAGATATGAAAAATATTATCTATCTATCTATCTATCTATCTATCTATCTATCTATCTATCTAT
>JAHTLZ010000213.1:3694417-3706022 GCA_023846285.1 Phrynocephalus versicolor | reverse complement strand
AGAAGAAGAAGAAGAAGAAGAAGAAGAAGAAGAAGAAGAAGATTAAATTCAATTTCAGCTCCTTCGCTGGGGTTTCACCAGAATTTAGGTTGCAGGAAGGCTGTGACTTTTGGCAGCCGTAATGTGGCACCGGATTGCATGGAGTACTGATGGTCACCTCCAGAGCTGGCCCAAGATATTTCACTGCCTGATTTCAAGGACTAGGAGAGGACCACTATTTGGGTCAGTATCTGGACACTGAAACTGATTGGATGGAGAATCGAACTGAACTTGACTTCACCCTTGTGATGGGTTCGTATCTTCCTTATGATAACTAGTAGGCTTATCAGTCAGTCAGTCAGACACCTTTATTGGCATAAATAAATAAATAAATAAGTAAAATAGACAATGAACAATAGAGAATAAAATGCACAATTGAGAAAGTGTACATACCCAAACCAGTATCAATTAAAAACAGGGAAGGGTGGAGGAAATATAGGAATGTTGTAATAGGACGAGAGCAAGAGGGTGTTTCCATGTATCATTATATTTGTCCAACCAAAATTGACTGCAGACCATCCAGAATGAACAGACTATATTTGGAGGTGTGGAACAAAAGGCCCGTTGAGTAACTGTGGCCTGCGTCGCTGGATTAACAAACTGATAAATGTGGCAATCTGCCTAGTGTAGGTTTTGTCTAAGCCTGACAAAAGATTATGCAAAATGACCTCGTCCTGGTGACCAGGGAATCTAGCAAGATGTGGCTCTAGGTGGGAAGCGCGAATGTCCTTATATAGAGGACAATATAGGATCATATGCACCAGAGACTCAATGGTCCCTGAATTACAGGGACATAACCGAGTCTCCAGTGGTAGTAGGCTTATCCTGCGGCCCTTTCATCGATCCCCAGGCCAATCAGAAGCACTTCACACCTCCACCAGGAAGGCCACAGCTAAGGACCCATGCTTAATGGGTGTTGGGAAGGGTTGCATGAGTGGGACTCAGCTTCCCTGAATTGCTATACAGAACGATCTCTTAAGCGACATAGGATGGGCTCTTAAAGTAGTATCTCTCTGCTGTCATGAAAACCAGAGCTTGCTTGGACTACAACTCCTCATGTTTGCTGGGGATTTAATATATATTAATATACAGAAATGTTGTATTTGTTAAGAATAAGGGAGGATAATTATAGTCCATATATCAAAAAAATAACTTTTATAAGCAAGGCTGAAAAACACATTTGTTTGTCTGTGCATCTTCAGGACTATCAGCCTTACTAGTTGCCTTTAGTGATATTAGTGTAACATTTTCTGCACCAATATTGACTGAAATCCTCTTGCACACCTACACTGTCAGAAGGCAAGTAGTGTAACATTCGGTCACTTCCAGCTGGCAATTAAAGAGTTGCAACTGTGATTCTTGGGGGAGGGAGTTTCTATCTATTGGCTTGCCATGAGCTCAAGACTCCCAGTGGGGACCATATAAATACCAGCTGGAAGGGAGTGAGTGTTATGACATTTGCCTTCTGCCTGTGTTAAAAAGGAACCAGATTTCAGCCAGCATTTATTGCGTTGACTGCATTCTGTTGACGATTGTGCTGGCAAACGATGCTGCAGCTCTCCTCTCCCATTCATAAAAAAGTTATTTTCCAAAATGGATCAGTGAATATCAATCTGATGTTTGTGCTGGGATTACAGAGCTGTGATTTTTGGAGAAGACCAAGTGTCAGTTTACTAAATTTGTGCAGGGAAACTAGTAGTAATGATCCCCAGATCAAGGGGGGGATAGCAGTCTTAATTTCAGTTTCAGTGGATATAATTGTTTCTGTTGCCTCAGCACAAAGTGGCAATGAATTAAATGCACAGTGGAACACCCTAATATTCCGCAGAGCTGTCTGACTGGAGTAATAGGGCGATATATTTGGGGAAGTGTGGATTAGTGATGGCTGTACACTTCTTTTTCGACTAATAAGCAAACCAGTTGTTAAGATATATAATTGGCGTGTCGGCTGCCCTTGAAAATCTTCCGCACTTTGGGGAGGGAGCGCTCGAGGCAACAAGAGGGACGAGCATCGAGGGAGTTAAAGGGAGCACAACAATCAGATATAAAAAATTTAATGAGCTCTTTTTTGACACCACAATTTGTCTTTGCGAGTTACTCTAGCAAGCAAGGCCAGAAGCCATATGTAGATGAGATTGTCTCGGTAACTGGTGCTTGCAAAGCCTGCTGGAGCTGCGAGGGAATATTTGGGTGATGAAATGATATTGCACATAATGGGGTTGAAGAAGGCAACAAGTCATTTCCTTCAGGGAAACACACTGGGCTCATTTCTTTAAAAGAACGGGCTCATGCTGTGAGCTGGAGGTTCAGAATATATATATATATACAGCAGAATCTAATTGAGTTTCAGGGAACAAAAACAAATAATGATACTAGATTTTCCCATTGGCAGTTGCATTACATTTTCTTCTTGTTGTTGTTATTACATGATGACTGCTTGCCACTTTGGAGGAAGATCACAGGGTAGGAACCAAGCAGTGGCTATCTATCTATCTATCTATCTATCTATCTATCTATCTATCTATCTATCTATCTATCTATCTATCTATCTATCTATCTATCTATCTAGCCATTCCCCCTTCATCTATCTACAGTATATATCTACAGTGGTACCTCAACTTATGAATTCGATCCATTCCGAATGAATACTCTTAAGTCAAACTACTCTTAAGTCAGGGTACCTATCTAAAAATTTGAAAAAATAAATTTAAAAAATCAAAAAAATATTTGTAAGGCGAACACAACATATCTAAAATATGTAAGGCGGCAGTTATATCTAAAATTTGTAAGGCGTCAGTTAAAATGCCAACAGTTTTCCTCTCTTAAGTCGAGCTGCTGTTAAGTCGGGGTACCACTCTATCTATCTATCTATCTATCTATCTATCTATCTATCTATCTATCTATCTATCTATCTATCTATCTATCTATCTATCTATCTATCTATCTATCTAATTATCTTCCAAAGTTCTGATTCCAATTAGAAATATTTTTTCCTAAGGGCACCCCTTTTGGAGCTTCATAACTCAGCTCCCTGACATCCAAACCTTTCTAAATTTGGGAGGTCTTCCAGGAAAGGGCTTGATCTCCCTGCCATTGATTCCTCTAGGATGAATTGTTTCATTCTAGAGGGGGGAAATGCATTTCATTATTTGTTTGCTTCATGCCCGTCTATAATGAATACCATCTGTACTGTCCATTTACATGAAAAAGCTGCTTGGGTGGTTCGTGAAACGTTTCGCCCTCACAACAAAAGAAGTCCAGTTACTATGACTCAACTTCCAGATAACCTCACCTGGTTGACTGAGAATCTTCACAGATATACATCAGCAGAGTTTTTATCTCTGCAACAATGGTCTGTAATAATGCATCGTAATTATTCGGTTTGAGCAAAACCAAGTCACCCCACAATATCTTGCAGCATTGGTGTACAATAAATTGCTGCATGGAGAGTATCGTGCACCCAACCAACTGGGAGAATTGCAGCTAATTGCTGAGAGTGATGGACAATGACATAGTCAGGATCAGAATAGCTCTCTGATGTGCCTGTTGGTGTGGATTGCACTCAGATAGCAAGTTTTAAATGGGCCAGCCTATCTAGAGGTTGAAAATATTTTAAGTTCAGAAACCTGGGCCTGCTTACTGTGTTAGGATCCTGAGTCTTCTTGGGGAGAGTATTATGGGCTACCGCTCTACAAAATCCTCCTTGATTATCCAGTTTCCAGGATAATCACTATTAACCAGTGGTATTCTGTCCACTTCCCATCCAAACTGGGATGTGTTCTGGTTTCATTTTCACCTAAATTAACTCAGGAAACCTCTACCTTACTTGAATGAATAATTTAAGGGAAAAGAGGTTAATACTGACAGATAAAGCACAGCAAAGTGCAGGGCACACACGTATACCAATATTAAATAGCACTTGTCTAAAGAGAAACACCTTGAAGCCATGAACCGTAAGACATGTGATAAAGAAAGCCTGATAAGGTTATTGAAATCTAAGAGGTGCCTGTAAATCATTATGATCATTATGTTCTGCGCAAGTTATTATAATGCACTGGGGATGTTGTAATAGGCATGGAGAGACTGTACTATAAGATACTTGGCTTGGAGGCATTCAAGAGAAATTTAGACAACTCCCTGGCACCCTTCCAACCTCATTATTTTTTGATTATATGATTCTAAGTCTGCGTCATAGCTCTTCCCATGCTTACAAATATGTGACCACAGATGTAAGACCTACTGTGCAGGGTTACAGTTGGAATCCCAAACAGAATGGCGTGAATCCTAGAAGGGATGGTACTCATTTTGAACTGCATGACTCTGTATGGTTTATGAGCAGAACATGGGGGGTACCATAACATTTGGGGGTGAGGTACTGCCTTGCTTGTATGCTGCCTAGATGCCCTGAGCAGATCCGATCTTGCCTGATTTCGGAAGCTAAGCAGGGTCTGCGCTGGTTAGTACTTGGATGAGAGACCACCAGGGAACACCAGGTGCTGTAGGCACCTGGAGTAGGAACTGGCAAAGCCACTCCAGTATTCTTGTCAAGAAAACTCCATGGACATGGGGTCACAAAGAGTCGGTCAGAACTGGAATGATACAACAACCACTGCCTTGCTTAGTCCTCTTGCTTGGTTCTTGCTTGGTGTGTGTGTGTGTGTGTGCGCGCGCGTGCACGCGTGCACGTGTGAAACATTAACCTTTACTGATTATTTTGTGATTTTATTATTTATTATTGTTGAATTATTGGTGTAAACCGCCCAAAGTTCCTTTGGAAGACGGGCAATAAATAAATAAATAAATAAATAAATAAATAAATAAATACATAATACAATCCAGCTACCCCTCTTTGACATCAAGACACTGCTGGTTTCCTACATTTTCTCACCATTATCGTCTTACTGGATCAGATAAACATTTGTATGAATGTTCTTTTTTTAAATTTTACTTTCTGTCCTTCCAATTTTAGAGCCAGACATCAATTCATGTGTTTCATTGTTTTCTTATTTATGGTTATCCTTCCGAATTGGAGTTTATGTATTTCTTGCTCCCTTCCTGATTGCTGGCTCTGATTCACCCTCTCCTCCTGCTTAGTCTTATATTGTATGAATAAATCTCACCTGATAGGCTTCCTTTAAGCTGCACAGATTGTTATGGGCAGATTCTAGTTTGAGTGAGCTTTTTTGGTGGAGAAAATAAAACCCAAGATACTTCATAATGTGCCTCATTCATCTTTGGGGGATGCAAACCAGGTATCGCTTTTTTAAGGATGGATAAGAACAGCTACTACATCTGATCTTAGTCAAAATTCCCAACAAAATCTTTTGTTTTGCACTCTAAGGATGCAAATAATTATCCCCAGGTGGGACAAAGTTTCATGGTTGATGGCCAGATACCCTTTAAATGAACATGTCATGCAATTTTATGTTTTGCTGTACCATTTGTTCTGCATTTTTAGCACCGGTGTAATTTTAATTGGGCACATTGTCCTTGGGCATATACTTTTTGAAATTCCTTCCAGAAAATGAGGAAAGTCCTGACAAACGAGGTCTTATCTATCAGACTTCGTACTCAAGTACTTCGATCCTATGTATTCAGCATACTTCTGTATGGTGTTGAAGCTTGGACCCTTGCAGACACATTATGCAGGAAGCTGGAAGCATTCGAAATGTGGATGTACAGATGGATTCTGAAGATACCTTGGACAGCCAGAGTCACTAATGTTGCTGTATTACAGCACATGGATAAAAAGTTAGTAATCCTCAATACTGTAAAGAGAAGAAAACTGCAGTATTTCGGGCACATAATGCGAAATAAAAAATAACATCTGCTGCAGGTTGTCCTTTGAGGAAAAAATAGATGGGAAGCATGGCCTGGGGTGCAGAAGAACATTCTGGCTCAAGAAGGTAAGCCGATGGTCCACAGTGAGCACAGCTGCTCCGTTTAGAATAGCCTTAAAGAGAAACCAGTTCAGGCTACTAATTGCCAATGTTCTATGAGGACATGGGACTTGAAGAAGAAGAAATACTCCTTATCTATGCGAGTACTGGATGTATCAGATAGCTCTGTGGTTTAGGTATCTGGTTGAGACTTCAATTCCCCACTGTGCCTCTTGAGAGGAGAGCCAGACAGTAAGGTCTTGGGCAAGCTACGTGGTCTCCCTGGGAACCCCCAGAAGAAGAGAATGGGAAACCATTTCTACCAGGAAAACCCCAGAAAAGGATTGCCATAAGTCAAAACTGACTTGATAGCATGTTATAATTATAATTATAATTATAAATAAGTATAATTACTGATTATAATTACTACTACTACTACTACTACTACTACTACTACTACTACTACCGCCACCACCGCCACCACCATGTTTTCAGTAGTTCAGTAGTTCTTTGAAGTAGGAGGAAGTAGTTCTTTGAAGTAGGAGGAAGAGTAAAAACCTATAATTGCACTTAATAATGAACTCAAGAACCACCAGCAGTGAGCACTTGGACAGGATTACCTAGCCTGTTGTGTAGATGCTTGTGTTTTTAGGGGTGGTGGTGGGTGGGGGAGTGTTCAGGGATTTTTATGTGTGTGTGTTGAAGGGTCTTTTTTTAATGTGTGTGAGAGTGTTTGGAGATTTGTGTGTGTGTGTGTGTGTTGAATCTGGTCTCTGGGTGTCTGAATTTCGTTGTATGTGTATACTGTGTATATACACACAATGACAATAAATTATTATTATTACTTACAGTTGTGAACTGGTCAAACAGCAAGTTGACAGGACATGGCTGTTTGCTTTCAGCAATGGCCTCAACAGGCTTAGATGACTTTCAACAGACTGTTTTGTTTCATATAGTAAAACCTAGGTCCTTTGTGAGCTTATATATGCTGTACAATGTTCCTGCTAATTTTCTAGATCACGTGACGGGGGGAGCCCACCCTATGTGTTGGGAGAAGCAAATGGGTAGTCCTAATCCACCGCTGGATTGCCCCAATCCAGCACAGCATAGATGCGCAGCTTGGAGGGATTTGACCTTGGGCCTATCTTGTTCCTGGACAGAGAAAGTTACCAAGTTGGAAGAACTTTTGCAGAGTTTTTTGAAGTGATCATTTTCCCTCCAGTTGAATCAGCAACGATGATAATGAAAGCTAATGTGACTGTTATCTGTTTGCACATTTCCTTCGAGAAGATCCATTTTGTATTAAAGGTGTTGGGGTTTCATTCTATCAAATCTCTTTGCTGTATCAAATTGAAAGCTATCGCTGTATCCCAGCTCGACAGGAGATGATAATCCTGTCATCCCTAAATGTACCTGTAATAGTTTCTGTTTGAACAGATCTTTATTCCAAATTGACAAATTCTTCTGCATTTAGAAAGTTTTTTTTCAAATCGTCCCTCCACCTTTAGATAATATTTCAAGCTATCAGCAGCTTTTCCATTCTTCTTTTATTGTATCCAAATGCCTCAGTTGGAGGCTATTGTAAGCAATTTCGTACAGATAATTTAAGATTGAGAGATGTGGTGATTTGCATTTTCTACAGGGATGTGAGTGAAGTATTTAATATCTGAGGGGCTGAGAAGGTAAAGATCAAATTATCATTTAACTTGATCCTTGGTATTCTACTTAAAAATGCATTTTATGTGTAGGCGTATTGACAGGGCAGGATCTTTGATTTCATAAGCATACAATCTGAAGTATAACACGCAAAGTTGTTGGACGCATAGAGGGAGATATGATACAAAGTTAGGAAAAAGGAAGGTTTATCGTATCAGCGATGAACGCTGAGCAAATGGGAAAGGGGAGGAAGATGGTGCCTCTTGGTCAGCAGAGATGGGAACTTAGCAGGGTGTGCTGTCAATTGAGAATTAAGTCATACCAGTGACTTGACTTGCTTCCCCCCCCCCATCCCAATGACACAGACTTGACTCATAAGGCAAAATAATCATCCCTGCCTTTGTTTTTAATAGGGTCTCTTGGATGTGGGACTTAGGATCCAGGAGTTGATACCAAAGATGCAGATTTGCTTCTGGATACCAAAGATTCAGACTTGATCTTGGAACTCAAGGACTTGCCAACATTAAGGCTGTTACTTCACGTCCCTTTCATCACAGTTCGCTGCCCCACTTGGGACCAGTATGAGGAAATCTTACTGCACATCCTTTGCATGACGACAGGAGCCCATCCTGACCATGCCCCATGAACTAGGATTTAAGCGGGATGAGTGATTCCCCTCTCTGGCCTCAGGAATCTGCTCGTCTTGGTTCTTGATCCGAGACGAGTGCCTGTGATGTAAGGCTCATCATGCAACGTGTCATTCTCCATTACAGTCATGACTGACTCTTCGTGACTCCATGTCCATGGAGCTTTCTTGGCAGGAGTACTGGAGTAGCTTGCCAGTTCCTATTCCAGGCACCTACAGCACTTGGTATTCCCTGGTGGTCGCCCATCCAAGTACTAACCAGGGCCGACCCTGCTTAGCTTCCGAAATCAAGTGAGATTGGATGTGCTTACCAACATGCTAAAAGTTAGAACTGATACCAAAATAAAGAAGCACCATTATAACCCCTCTCCCTTGCATCTGTTTTGAAATGCTTTATTGATGTTGTGGGGGTTGGGGGAAGCCTGGGGAATATTGTTACACGTAACTCTGGAGTAAAATAACATGATTTTTACATTTCCATTTCATTTCTAATTCATGCTCCCCTTCCTTACATTTAGATGAAAATGCCTCTCCTTCGTTAAAATTGACAGCCTTTTAAAATTATGCTTTTTTGACAAGTACATCTAAGCAATGACCTTTCTTCATTGGAAATACAACTTTTTAAAACAAGGAAAGGGAAGGAAAGAAAGGAAGGGTGATTTTGTAGAAGGCAGGCAGACTCTAGGGATGGATCCCTTAATGTTCTGAATATTGCTTTCAAAGTATACTAATTGACTAAATTAATAATGGCTTTCATTTCCTTTTATCACCTGCGAGACTTTTGTGAATTTCTCTCCAAAGGAATGAAAGAGCGATCTCATTCTGATATTTCCTCCCCATTCCTTGTAACTTTTTTTTTTGAAACATGGAATCCAAGGTCACCTGTTTGCCAGTAGACCCTTTGGTTTGTGAGGGCAGTACAGGAGCATGTGTAGTGCACCAATGAAGCACACTGAGCCTTGTGGCATAGTTGTTAAGCTGCTGTACTGCAGCCAAAACTCAGCTCATGACCTGGGGACCAATCCCATGTAGTCAGCTCAAGGTTCACTCAGCCTTCCATCCTTCCAAGGTCAGTAAAATGAGTACCCAGCTTGCTGGTGGGGAGGGGCAATGTGTAGAGACTACTTGAAGTGATATGGGGTGGTATATAAGCAGAACACTTAGTTTGCTCTGCTTTGGAAATTCCTGGCGTCAGGTGGTCATCTTCTACACAGTTATGCCCAACACCCCTTCGCTTGTAAAAGGTCCCGTTTTAATGTCCCAATGGGGTTGCTAAGCAAGAACAAAGTTTATACCAGGCAAATTGCTATATACATTAATGTATTGATACAGAGGCGCAGGTCACAGTTCCCAACTGGGTTCTTTGTTGTGTACCCTAAGGTTGAGGGTGTTTACCCCTAGATGGTTCGACTCTATGGAGGATGATCAAATACCATGTAAAACTCCTTGTTTTGTCATGTTGTGATTTGTTATATCACCTTTTATTATATCGTCCACAGTTTTAGCTTTGTACAATTTAATTGGGCACATATCTCTCTTTTAATCATATCATTAACTGCCTATTTATATTAATGTTTGTTTGTCTGATGCCAATAAAAGGTTTTTCGATTTGATTCAAGTACTCAGCTTGGTGGGGGGGGGGGAAGGGGGCAATGTGTAGCCTGCATAGGTACTTGAAATAAACCACCCAGAGAGTACTTTCAGTGCTATGGGGCAGTATATAAGCAACATTCTTTGCTTTTTGCTTTACAGGAAAAACAGGGAGCAACAATCACATCAAGATTCTTATTTTATTTTTAGCAGGGGTGGGTTTTTGGGACAAAAACAAAAGCTTCAGAGACACTTGCTTCCTTGTATGGCGGATATACTTGTGTTTGTACTGTTAGTAGATTTTATGCAAGATATTCTGAATAGCTCATACTGAAGGGTGGCTTAGGGTGTGAGTCTAACTACATTGGGGTTGTGCTGTGCTCCCTACGCAGACTGTACCTCTGCCTGAACAAGGGTGCATAGATAGATGCTCCACCTGCCCTGTGCCCCTTTGGTAACACTCTGATCTGATCTTTATTGAGTATTGTGAAGGTATTTATACGTTTTCAGATCTCTGGGACAATAAAAATTCCTCCCTCCCTCCTTTTACTTCAAAGGCAGCCCAAGAACATCCAAGCTACAAGCCTGAACTAAACTGCCTGGCTTTTTCCATCTTGCCATGGATTCAACACCTAAGAAATAATTCCTGGCAAATCCATCTTTTGCCATGTTGTTTCCTATTGGTACTGCTCTGAGGAAGGGGGCTTGCCCCCAAAACATTAGCAATTTTTTGTTATTTTTATAGTAGCCTAAAGGTATCACCTGTTCCACTTTTTTGTATTTGTCTGTTGTTTGGGCTACACTATACCCATCATTGCTGTTGTAGGCTTTTATTCAGAATGACTTTTCTTGGGTTGCTTAGCTTTTACTGATCCCCGACAAACTTAGTTTTCTTGGTATTCATTTTTAGACCATTTCCATTTCTTGCTTCATTGACTTTGTTGCCTGACCTTTATAGATCATTTCAGTTGTCAACGAGTAACCCTGTACTGTCTGCATATCATAGGTTTTTGATCACCTCTCCAGTGACATTCATGCTGTCATTTGTAACAGCAAGTGCTTCTCTAAAAGTATTTTCAGAGACTCAGGGGCTTGTTTCCTGACTCCCTTTGTATGTTGCGTACAAAATCTCTCTCTAGCTACCAGCTATTATAGTTGAATTCCATCTATATCTGCTGAGTCAAAATGACCTCTGACATTCTTCTGCCAAACATAGTAAGATGCAGAAATGCTAATATATAACAACCACTTTATCCAATTACAATGACTCTAAGATCTTGGCTTGTTCACCCTTTCATTGTAAACGCTAACAGCTCCTATGAATGGGCACATCATTACATTCTCTCTGAGTTTTTCTTTTGGTCGTTAAAATGACCAGCTTCTCATCCCTAGATTTTTTCAAATGAGATAGAATGTGCTGTATAAGTAAGAGTAGTTCTCTGACCCCAGAAGCATTCAGTGGAAAAATAATCCATCTCTCTTTTCAGAATCAGCTAAAGGGATTTGGAAAGTACTTTATATATCAAAATTAATATATCTGACATATTTGGTAAAGCCTGGAAACAAGGCTCATAGTGTTAGGAGATGCCATGAAAGTTGGAATCAATTCTTAATATAAATATCAAGTATTAAAAGTATAGCTTCATGGTTTTGCATACAGACATTATGATGCTGATGGTTTATTAAAATGTAAGTGCAATGAAATATAAATATTGGTCTACCTGCCTGCCTGCTTGTCTGTCTGTCTGTCTATCTATCTATCTATCTATCTATCTATCTATCTATCTATCTATCT
>JAHTLZ010000213.1:3667522-3685725 GCA_023846285.1 Phrynocephalus versicolor | reverse complement strand
GAAGAAGAAGAAGAAGAAGAAGAGGCAGCTTGCACAGATTCACATGGCTACCTCCTCCAAAACTGTTTATTGAAGTAAGTCAAATGCCACTTGAGAAGGGCGATGAACACATCTCAGTGGTCTTCTGGAATTTACCCCCTTTTCTTGCTTCATTCTACTTGGTTGTGCAGGAGTTATCTGTCACCCAATTGGAGTTTGGAAAGCCATTTCTTTGAAAATTGCATCTCTCCAAGATGTACTAAAATCCCATTTTAATAAAAATGGGGTGGGGGTGGGTGAATCTGCACTTCCCTCCTGAACCTTCCATTTTAGAACGATTTGGCGTGAGTGTGTGTTTATAGCTCACTTAAAATCGAAGCTAGGATATAAGAGAAAGCAATCATGCTTTCCACTTCTTCATGATCAAGCCAATCTGCTTGTTGGTACAGTATGCCGCGTCCGCTTCTGAAGCTCCCACGCAAGAGGGAGGAGGAGGAAATTGTTGCAAATACTCATTTCAGCACAAGTTCAGAGCTGCCTGAATCCTAATGCCCTTTTCTGCTTTGCATTCGGTCCAGATTTGCTCCTGAGCATCGATCACACACACACACACACACACACACACACACACACACACAAAGGGTCACATGCTTCAGTTCGACTCACTTTTTCCTCTTTACCTTCATACATCAAATTTTCATATCTCTTCCCTTTTCTTGGAGGAATCTCATTATCCTTCTTCTTTGCCTAGATCGGGGTTGCCCAATAGGAACTGATTATCTGTGTAATGAAGTTCAGCAGGGGTGCCTGGTGTAATCTATTCTTTGAAACACTATCTTACCCTAATGATTTCTATGTCCTTATTTACTGCAATCGCTCTTGCCTCACTGGCTGCACCTTTGCATAATAATCCAAGCATTCTCTAAGAGAGAATGAGGGCGAGAGGGAAAGAGCGCCAACTGATTTTCTCTTTTCATTATATTTGTATTTATAGGTATACATCGCTATAACCACACCCTAGATTGGATAAATACAAACACGAGAAGACGTATCTGAACTGTGGAAAGGAAAGGATCCTTTTTCCATTTTTGGATGGGTTTTGAAACACAAGGCCCTAAGTCTCAAAACCTTGAAGAAGTTTCCTGTTTTACGACAGCTGTTCCCAGAATCTCTCAGGCAGAATGTCCAGCAGCCATGTTGCTTGAGGAATCTGGGAGGTGTAATTAAAAAAAACCTTCTTCCTGTTCCAAGCTTTCTGCTGGATCTCCACCCACAATATCCTGGGGACAGCACAGTCACCATGGAGAAGAATGGCACTATCAAGACAAGAGTATGTCTGTGAAGATTCTCAGTTGTCCAGGTGAGTTTATCTGGAAGTTGAGTCATGGCAACTGGAGATCTTTTCTTGAGAGATTGAAACGTTTTGCTGCTCATCCAAACAGCTTCGTCGGTCTGAGGAAAGCTAGACAAGGGTACTTGTGATAGCTCCAGATCATGGCTTAGTGGTGCCAGCAGAAATGGCTGTGCCTGCGACAAAGAGACCAGGGGTTTGGGGAAGCTCGCTTATATAGGCCTGAGCCTTTCAAGCCACCATCCCTGGTCTCCTGAAGCTCTCGCCTGCCCAGGCAGATGGGAAAATTGCTCCCACGCCATAGTTTGGAACAAAGGGAGCCGTATGTATGTACCCAAGTGCGAAGGGACCTTGGAGGAGGGGCACCAGAATGGATCACAGTGAACAAGTGAGGAGGAGACCAGAAGCAGAGTTTGTGAGACATCCCTGTTGTGGGATGCCAGGCTCGGGGATGGGAACAGCCCCCCCCCCCCGGAGCCCAATGGGTTGTGAACAGCTTGGGAAGTCCCCATGATGAACACCTCTGAAGGACCTTTGGACTAGATTGACTGTTGGAACAAAACGTTACCTGTTTAAGATTTTGCTGGACCTAAGGAAGCAGTTGTGGGAAAGCCTACACCAGTGGTGGCGAACCTTTGGCCCTCCAGATGTTTTGGACCACAACTCCCAGAATTCTGAGCCTGGATGGCCAATGACAAAGGACTGTGGGAGTTGTGGTCCAAAACATCTAGAGAGCCAAGGTTTGGACACCACTGTCTCATGGAATCACCTCAGCTGAAACATGAGCCCTCACCATACCTAAACCGTAGAGCAATGCATTCACTCTTTTCTTACACTGCTAATTGTTTTCCAGTGGTGTGGGAAGGGGGGGAGATATTAAATTGTGGTCCTTCACCATGCAACACATGTCCTTCTCCATGGAGTTGGAGTCTCTTCTTTCAAGTACCCTTCATTAAATAAATAAATAAACTTAGACCAAGCTACCCACTTCGCTCAAGAAGCTTCTGTTTAAGCATCTGTGGTGTCAAGAAGACCACGAACAAAACAGCTTCTTTGGGTACCTTCTCTAAGAATCAAAAAGGATAATAAGGACAAGAGTGCTCCCAACACTCCACTTAGCATGAAATAACTCTGCCAAGCGCCCAGCTTTACCCTTGATATTATGACACTTTAAAGTCAAGCGCTGATTACAAAACTTGCATTGCTGATAAATGACACAACAGGGAACCCTTTTTAGAGCCGTTGCCTAATTAGTGATTATAAAGTGTTCTCTGATTTCAATGCCAAATTACTTTCCCAACAAGATGGCAGCATCTCCAGCCTGGGTGTGCCGCGTTAGATGGTTTGGCCGAAGCGTCCACAAATGTTGCTTGGGAGTCAATGTTCTGATTGATCTTGAGCTTTTGACCTGGACAGCAACATCAAAGGGGGAAAATGTGGGAAGTTGGAATAGGTTGGCAAACTGAATTTATGGACATCTTGAACTCACACATAATCCTATCTCAACGCTTCAATTGTCTTTCTATCACTTTCATTTCCTCCCTCTTCATCCCGCAGTCTCTTCCCACCCCACAGAGTTGTCCCTCCAGATACACAGTTCCTTTAAACCTTTATGTTTGAGCAATTGTACTTGCAGATGAAGCTTTTGTTAGAAAAAAATAATGCTGATTCCCTTGACAGAACTGTGTTGTAAACTCTCTCTCTCCTTCCCTCCCTTCCCCTTCTCTCTCTCCATCCCCCGACTTACACAAACAGATAGCATGCGTATGTGTGTAAAAGTGGGTGAACCTTGCTTCTGGCAATATATACTTTTTTTAAGAGAGAGGATTAAAATGCTACTGACCTCATGCTGAGAATGTCAGCCTTCTATTTTAAAACAGCTCTTCCTAAATCTTATGCATGATCCACGTTTTTGCTTGTTATTCTTAACAAGTGCATTTGAATAACAAGATATTTCTTTCTCGAGAGTTCATCAACTCCCGCTGTTTCCCCCTCTGCTTAGAGTTATTATCCTCTCTCTGCAAGTGACATGCAGTAATTGGTTGCTACAGAAGTCATAATGAGGTCAAAAAAGAACGATTACGATGATGACAGGTAAGGAATGTCAAGCAAGAATGGAGAGTGACCCTCCGCTGATTTCAGTAAAGGCCAACATACTGGGGCACCAGATGCAGTCAGTAGAATCCAATGACACACTTTTTCCTGGACTGCACCACTCCTGTGGGTTGTGTTCCATGTTTGAATGCTTGCTCCCGAATAAAATCCCCCTTGCTCAGAAAATGAGCAAGTGAGTTTTTCATCTTCCTGTCCTTTCTTAGTTTCTTACCATGCAGTCTCATTAGCTGTGAGGTAGTTTGGAAGGGTTCGGCTTGATTAGATGATTAGATCATTTTGCCCAGCTCTTCCAAAGCCAATACAGTGGTCCCCACTCATTTGCGGTTCATATACTGTGGCCCTGCTGTATTGCAGGACCACAGTACAATGGACCCTCATATAACAAAGGGTTTGTATAACATAAAATCTGCACAACATAAAAATGGGATTACTCCGTTTTCAATGCATTCCTGTGGCAAATTTGTATAAAGGAAACTTTGCTTAACAGATTTTCATTTGGAACGAATTGATTCCTTTACACAAGGTACCACTGTATATGAAAAAAGAGCCCCTGGGGTAAGGGGGAAAAGGCCTGGGGTAAGCGGGGAGGGCCTGTCGAAGGCCTCAGAAATGACTTCTCAGAGGCCCATTCGGGGCAGCACCAGGCTGGGGGTAAGTACAAGAGCCCCCAGCTAGGTGCCCCAGGTCCAACCCAACCTGCATTTGCATATCACAGATTTTCAATTATCGTGGGTTGGGTTGGGTCCCTAACCCCTGCAATTGGTGGTGGGGGGGTCACTGTATTGTGAAGTTGCCTAATAAGCAAGCCATTTCTGGATATTGACAGATTAATCATTTCTCCTTCTCAGCACAAGGGAAGAGAAAGATATCTATGTCCATGAAAGCTTACATCAAAATAGAAGAGTTAGTCTTTTAAGGTGCCACATGTTTTTTTTGTTCAGTTTTTTTTAAATTAAAGAATTTTATTGATTTTAAAGGAAGAAGTGGAGGGGGAAAGGTGGAAAGGAATGGGAAATACAATGTAAAAGGTTACAATGAATATATCAAGTCAAAGATAACGATTATACATGTTGAAATCAGATAACATATCAGATTGCTAGTAAATTTACTAGTTCTTGCCATTTCCTTTTGGAGATATCAATTTCAATACATTCTCTTATCTTATCACAGAAGTTTATCTCGGTGGGCGCTTCAGGTTGTTTCCAAAATTTCGCATACAATATCCTTGCTGCAACTATTACATGATGGCGTACATATGTTTGATCATAACAAATATTTATATCTACTATATTCAATAAAAAAAAACTTCTGGTCTAAGCTCTAACGTAATCTTCAGAGATCTCATATCTTCAGAGATCACATATGGTGGGCGTGTACTTTTTTCATCCAGTTGTATATCTTTGTATTTTGCCTGATAAACTCCCATGGAGTTGACCTCTTGGACTGGAAAGTTTCTTCTCCTGATGTGCTTTCCGGTGATTCCCCAGGAAGAAATTTATTTAAAAGCAACCATTTGTGCCTGAGATAGAAGCTTCGACTCTATTTCTCCATCTCCCGGAAGGTAATCTCCCTGAACTGAGAACCTCTGGCAAAAATGTCATGTCAATTTCATGTCTAGGATGAGGCTACTTCTCCGTGACTTGTCTTCTGGCTACAATGCCTCTTGTGATTACAAAGAGCTGTCGGAAGGAAAACAATGATAAAGAAGGAAAAGAAAAGGCAGGGAGAATTTGATGGCCCCCCAGATAGAGAGCAACAAAAGAGATAAAAAAATCATGAAGCAAATCATTGGTTTGAAGTTCCCCTGTGGTCCCACTTCCAACGTAAATGAAGATCAAGCAGTATGATGAATGCTAATCGAATGTTTTGGTCATTCTCAACTAGCAGGCAGGTTGTGCTTATAATACGCAAAGGGGAAACAGGTGCTGACATGCATGAAAGGCATTTTATTTTACTTTTTTGGTTTCTCTTTTACATTGCAATCCTTTATACCTCTACTTAGAAGTACATCCCATTAAGTTAAACAAGACTTCCTCCTTGTTGAATACAAGACAGCCCTTTTAAACAGATGGCAGAAGTCTCTCATTACAAATGATGAGATGTGATTAATCCCCCCGGTTACTTGGATGCAACTATATTATTTTTCTGTTACCATTAGCTTTCTGCTTCTTGCCGACCTTTCTGTGTTTGTTTGATTTTATTGGTTTATTTGTTCTTTTTGGTTTGTTTTCATTTTAATTTTTGATTATTTATTTGGCTTTGGCTGTAAACCACCCAGAATCCCTTTGGGGAAATCAGAGTGTTCTAGAAATGCAATGAATAAATAAATAAATAAATAATATTACAAAGTGTTCTGCCTATATACTTCCCCATAACAATGTAAGCACTCTCTGGGTGGTTTACAAGTACAGTGGTACCTCGGATAACAACTGCCCCAGATAACGAATTTTCAGTGGGCTGCCTCGGATAACGAATTTCCAGCATGCACCAGTAAAAAAGAGTTATCCCAGGTGGCATTGCATCTGTACCTTTAATGTGCACTTCATAAAGAGTTTTGAGCAAAAAACAGGTGTCTGTGCCTTTTTCCTAGGCTCCGGAATGGATTAATAGGTTTCCCATTCATTCCTATGGGAAACCGCATTTCAGATAATGACATGTTTCGGATAAGGACTAACCTCGGAGAACGAACTAAAGTCATTATCCGAGGTACCACTGTAATTATACTGACTACACATTACCCTCCCCCCCCCCCAGCAAGGTGAATTTTTCCGACCTTGGAAGGATGAAAGGCTGAGTGAACCTTGAGTGAACTTTGTACTGCAGCACAACTGCAGTAAAGCATTTTAACTACTGCTCCCTTATATTATATATAAGGCTCCCTTATATTATATATAACCCTTGTATTATCATTGTGAGCAACTACAAAGACCTCAACCCTTTCTATGGTAAAACTATTTAAGCCACTTTTGTAGTATTAAGGATGTGGTGTCAATAACCAATGGAGGGTGCTATCACATGGTTGAGGCTTGTGGTCTCTTTCGGCTGTTGAGGCGATTGATGGTTTGTAGAATTCATTTTTTTTTAAAAAGCAACTCAAAGTAACTATTTTCTTTTCCTTTGGGAAGTAGTAAAAATGGCAATTATATTAAAATTACTTTTAGGAAGTCTTGGAATCATACATGCAAGTTGCAACTTATTACCTTGAAACAGTAGATTTGTGGGTTCTGGCCTTGTGCAGTTATTACTCAATGGTCTTCATGAAAATCAAGAGGAATGCTTGTTTGTACATGCTAGAAACGTGGCCATTGCAAGGAATGTTTCGAGAAAAATTATTACTTCTGAATGCTTCCCAAATGTTGCAATATAGACTCCGTGCCTGGTAAACATAGTGAAGCATCATTTAGACTTTCTGGGTCAATTTGCTTTTGTTTAAGTTTTAATCTGGGCAAGCAAGTAATGACAAGAGCAACTGATGGAGTTTCCAATACAGGCAGGAGACCATTAAAAAGCCATGGAAAAAGATACATAGAAGTAAATAAAGTTGAAAGCTATATCATGCAGAAACGGTATTTAAAAATCAGAATCTTGCTGGATCAGACCAAAGATCTATCTAATTTTCATCCTTCTTGTTTAGAGAAGCAAAGAGCCAGATCTTTTACGGCAGTGGTTTCCCAACCTTCCTAATGTTGCGACCCTTTAATAAAGTTCCTCATGTTGTGGTGACCCCTTGCCCTGCTTGGAAGAGGCCACAAGCCCTCTTTGGCAGGCCACGGCCGCAGGTGCTATAGAGAACTTCCCTCTACCAGGCACCCTCAGCCTGTACTTCTCTACTTCTTTGGTAGGTCCTGGAAACCTCGCTTAAGGGGGCGTGTGACAAACCCTGCAGACAGGAGCAATGAATATACAAATCATCAGCCAATCCCAGCAGGAGGGCGGGGAATGGTAGGATATAAAAAGGGTGGAGTCTATGCAGTTCAAAGAAGTGCAGTTAAGTTAAGAGTGAGTGCTGGGAGAGCACTGCTCTCTGAGAGTTCTGTCAGGCAGGGAGGGCTACACTGTTTACTAGCTATTTAAGGCAGGGAGGCTTGTGGAGCTGATTAGATCTGTTACAGTATATGTTAAAGGCAACGCATACCAACCTCAGATATTGTTATAGTTATTATCTTCTCAATAAACTTCATCATTGTTTTATTATATATCTCTGAGTCAGTCCCAATTCATGAGGCGACGAGTTTAAAAGGTGGCAGCATTACTAAGTAAATAAAAGGTGGCAGCGGTACCATTCCCATCACAATTCAACCTCTGGAAAGGGGGATCGTCACAGGGCGTTACCAGGGTTTCTTTTTCTTCCCCCCAAAAAAGCCTGGTGGCCGTAGGGATGACATTTTTGGACAAGGTTTATCTTCAGATTTGATCTGCATTTAAAGGGATGTGAGATAGAGCCCTAACTGGCAGTCTCAAAAATGTAACTTTCCCCAGCTCTGCCTCCCATTCATCTTTGAGCCCTTTTACACGACCCCTAAAATCCGCTGCAAAACACTTGCAGATCCAGAGCATAACAATGTTTTCCCACCAGCAGCGGACTTTTTAAAAAAAAGTATGCCCATGCCCACTTAAGCATGCCCCAACGCACTTTACAAGTACCTGGTCTCCAGAGGTTAAAAAAATTCCAATGTGGATTGTAAAGCTGTGGATGCCGGGCTCTCCTCGCCTTCTGTTTGTTTTTGTTGTCCCCGCTGCCCCTTTAACAGACAGGAATCCCTATGGGGCTGCTCCGACAGCAGATGGAGGTGAGAGAAAGCAACAGAGTGCAGAAGGGTGGGAACACAGGAAGAGGAACAAAACCCACATGATATCTGGCTGGAGAAATCCGAATTTAAGCTACCAGCAGATCTTAGAGGTCGTTTGAAAGCAGCCTTTGTTTTGCTGGTCAAAACAAAGCCGTATGCAGTGTGGGCATGGAAGCCAGGCCTATCATATCTAGCAAATGATGAACACGTGCTTGCTGATCACCTTTGATGGGGACTCGACTGAAGAGCCAGTTCAGTTCTCCGTTGGTGACAAGGTCACCTGCTCCATATGTCTGCCTTCGTTGTCAATAACATGCTCGCATTTCACAGGAAACATTAGAGTAAATTAACCTAATTACGTCTGACAGCTAATTTTGAGTGGGAAGGAAGTGTTGAGGGACTGGAGATCTCTAACACATCCCATTCTACTCTGAACATGTACCTGGAGAGCCAAATAGGTCAGCCTGTTGAAAGCATTCATATCAGTAACTGGCATGAGACATGTTAGGGAAGGTGACTGAGTGAAGACAGGGCCACTGATGGCTGGCGTTATCCAAAGTTGCACCATGAAAAAGTGTAACAGATTGCTAGAGGGATTCAGGATTCCTGCCAGCATCTCAATGGGAAATGTTGCACGGCGCAATCAAAGCTTGAAAATAGAGATGGGCACGAAATGAACAATTTTTCGTTTTCATTTTCGTTTTTTCATTTCGTTACATAACGAAATGACAAACAAATTTTGTCTCCAAAATGAAACGAAACGAACAGAAACACTGGAAATTTTGTCGTGCGTTTCGTTTCCGTTACTGCAATATGAGTCAATTGCTTAAAATCCTTTTAAAAATCACAAAAATTGAAATAAATGGTAATGAAATGGTAACGAAATGAACGAAAACGAAAATGATTTTTTTGCAAAAATTCGCAAAAAATGGAAACAAACCGAAACGGACCCTCCAAACGACAAACGACAAACGAAATGCCATTTTTTGATTCGTGCCCATCTCTACTTGAAACATTATTTCTTTGGACTATCGGTCCCCAAATTCCATATCTGGGCATTATGACTGTTTTTGGTTATCTAAACTCAACAGTCAGGAACACCAGGCTTAGCCATCTGTCTTCCCCTAAACTACAGAAGAGGATTTTCTGTCTTCCAGCTGTTTTTAGGGTCAAGCTGTACTTCCCTGATCGCTGGCCATTAAAAGTTGAAATCTCTTAGTGTTCTAGAGACGTGATTGCGACAGACTTTTGTGAGCAAGGAATTTTTTGCAAGCAAAACCTGAGTGTCCACTTTGAACCACAATCACACCTCTCTGAGCCTTTCATTGCACTTCAGCCTCTGGAGGGATGACCGTGACATCCTAAGCTTCCCCGTTTTCTTCTTAGTGCTGTTGTTGAATATTGGTCCATTTAGAGGGTCCATTGCTGGCAACAATGATTTTCTATAGAAAGGATTCTTTGCCAGTTCCACCTGGAAATGCCTGCCTTTTCCTACTGGTCTCCCATCCAAGCAATCAGGCTCATAACATATGAACATAAGAACATAAGAAGAGCCCTGCTGGATCAGGCCAAAGGCCCATCTAGTCCAGCTTCCTGTATCTCACAGTGGCCTCACCAGATGCATCCAGGAGCGCATGAGACTAGATCTATGTCTCCTGATACCACTCCCCTGCATCTGGACCTTGAAGTACCCCGGTTTTAAGCCTGGAGATTACACATCTCCATCATGGTTTGTAACCTGTGATGGACTTTTCCTCCAGAAATCTGTCCAGTCCCCCTTTTGAAGGCATCTAGGCCAGATGCCATCACCACCTCCTGTGGCAGGGAGTTCCACAGACTAACAACACGCTGGGTGAAATAATATTTTCTTTTGTCTGTTCTTACTCTCACAGCCCTCAATTTGAGTGGATGTCCCCTAGTTCTGGTATTTTGTGAGAGGGAAAAGAGTGTCCCTCTATCCACTTGACTCATGCCCTGCATTATTTTGTACGTCTCAATCAATTTTGTTTAATTTGTAATATCTGTCAAGGTCAGAAATGTTCACCTGTTTCTTTTCCATGACTTACAATTTTAAGTGTCTCACTCTGCCCAATAATAGGGCTGGCCTTGCTCAGTCTATGTTTCTCTCAGCTTAGAAAAGTGATGTATTTTACCTTAACTGCACAAGTTAGAAACACGTTACACAGTTTCCTTTTCTTCACCATTTTCATCTACCATTGTAGTAAGTTGCTTTTCCACCACTGGCAATGTGTACAAAACTTGAATCCCAAAGTTCTGCTACTGCTTACAGAATGTGGATTTAAAATACTCACAAGCCTTCAGCGATACCACGTGGTCTATCTTTGTAAGATTCCAGATCTGTTTTCTCCATTTCCATTTGCTTTGAAAACCTGATTAGATAAACATGCTCACATCTCTCCCCCCCCCCCCCCAGTTGCTTTGGAATAATTTGACAGCATTGCCCTGCTTAATTCTGTCTTTTTAAAAAGAAATACACCTGAGCATTTTCATTCCCTGAATTACTGCCAGTTAGGAATTTTAGATTTCTAGTTTAATAAGGGGAAAAATGTAAATATTTACACAATAACTGGCTATGCATCTTAAGAAGCAATTTAAAAATATGCATTCATTTGAAGTGGAATAATTTAGTGGGGGAGAAAACATGTTTGCACTGGTATTTACTATGATTTAGGTATATTTTGGAAAATGTTAAATGTCAGATGTCGTTTTCCTTGGTTAACACTCATATGAGCCCAATCCCTGGATTTGCTAGGGAAGAAAGAAGGAATTTCTGATTGTCATTCATTTTGAAAAATAAATAGACCAAGGACAATATCCATAAAAGACAGAGACAACTATAATTGGGACATAGTCAAGACTAGTTGCAACAGTCACATAGATATATTACATCAGTGGTTCCCAACCTGGGGGTCGGGACCCCTTTGGGGGTCGAATGACCATTTCACAGGGGTCGCCATGAGCCAGTGAAGAAAAAGGCACAAATGGCTTGGGTCTGGAGGAGGAGGGGGAGGAAGGGTGAAAAAGAGTGAGTTGCAGCTTGATTGGCTGGAGGGGATGTCAGCCAATGGCACTGGAGGCTGCGATTGGCTGAGGATGCTGTAGAGGGAAGTTCTCTATGGCACCTGTGGCAGTGGCTTGCCAAAGGGGGCTTGTGGCCTCCTCCAAGTAGGGAAAGGGGTCACCACAGCAGGAGGGAATACATTAAAGGACTGCGGCATTAGGAAGGTTGAGAACAATTGTATTACATGATATTATGCTACTTTTGAGGAGGTAACAGTGTCAGTTGGTTGCAGAACAAATAATGACAAATAACCTAGTGGCACCCAAAAAGAACCCCTGACACATCTTAACTAGGATCAAAGGTTTTGGATTGGCGCCCACTTCATCCAATGCATAGAGCGTTGCCAACCAGGAAGAAGTCTCCTGACGTCATCTGTCCTTCTCCTTGGCTCTGGCCAGTCAGACAGGGAGGTGGGATGATGCATTTCGCTGCACAGATCCTGACTGGCCTGCACCAGGGAGAAGGACAGATGAGATCAGGAATCTTCTTCCTGGTTGTTTAGCCCGATACAACCATGCAGGAAGGTAAGTGTTTAGCCACTTGCATTTCGGAGGCTTCCGAACAGCACCTGGGCTCGCATGGTTCCATTTGGAACTTGCTGCTTCCGAAATGAACCGCCTATCCCTACTATAGACCCCAGAATGCATCAGCCAGCAAGACCACTACTTATGCTGTTTGGTGTATTCCAGGATTTCCCTTGTCCCCAAGCCAAATCCTAACAACAACTAATCTGCGGTTGTCTACAAAATATGGATTATATAAGTGTATAATTAAAATATTCATTCCGACTCTTCACAATGTAATATTGGAGATTGTTTTATATACAGGAGCCTTGTGGTGCAGTGGTTAAATTGCAGTATTGCAGCCAAAATTCTGCTCACAAATCGGGTTCAATTCCAGGCTGCCGGCTCAAGGTTGACTCAGCCTTTCATGCTTCTGAGGTTGGTAAATTGAGTACTCAACTCATTGTGGTGGTAGAGGTGACAATGTGTAGCCTGCATCATTAAGTTGTAAACCACTCAGAGAGTGCTTTAAGTGCTATGGGATGGTATATAAGCAGCACAACATTTAGTAGTTTATTCTCTTTTCAGCCACCTGCAAGTGGATGATTGTAGGAGAAGCTGCTTGAGTGAAATGGGAATTATTGAATGCTTTGGGGTGGGTGGTGAAGAGATTCACCAGCTGTTTTTAATTCTTGTACCTAATTATATTGGTACATGTGGTGGGAATTTGATACAATTTGGTAGCAAACCAGGAAATCAGATATCCAGGTTTCATCATTTGTATCCCAATATTGGGTATATCCGCAAGTAAGATATCTTCAAAACTTGGCCCATGCTTTCCATCAGTTAAATGGCAGTAAATCTGAAACACTACATTTCTCTCTTTCTACATTTGGGAGGACAGATTGGTGACACATGAATCTTGACAGGTAATTTATCTGTTATGTAAACACTGTCGATCATAATCACTCCCAGACTTTTAATTATGCACAGACAGGTTAGCAGAAGCAGAATGAGGAAACATTTGAATTAAATGCCGTGGCACTATTGATCAAGCCCACCAACCCCTCAAGTGCTGGCCGGCAACCCTCTCCTGACATTGGCCGGGGTCTCAAGCCAAACAATTGTGGAACGAAAGACAGCTCAAAAGAAACAGAAAGTGAAGGGAAAGTAAAATTGGTTCATGAGCAGCAAGAGAAGTTCTGACTGTGTCAAGTAAAGAAGAAAAACTTGCAGAACATGGACCGAAAAACTCAAACTAGCTATCAGATCCTGGCTGTGAAAGCCTTCAAGAATACATCGGATCAAGTAAAGTCTGATCTGAAAGCTTTTCAGGAGCTGGCAGAGTACATAGTGATGTGATGTATTGGTGCAAATAATAACTCACCAGCCACACTTCTTACAGTTCCTTATTCTGGCCACTAATGATACTACCAGTAATGGAGAGGAGAATGAAGAAGAAGAATCTTTGATCCTCCTTTCATTTTTTGGGGTTAACTATTAAGACTCTGGATTTTGTGACTTTGGCTCAGAGATAGGAAATCTTCTTCTTCTTCTTCTTCTTCTTCTTCTTCTTCTTCTTCTTCTTCTTCTTCTTCTTCTTCTTCTTCTTCTTCTTCTTCTTCTGCTTCTGCTTCTGCTTCTGCTTCTGCTTCTGCTTCTTCTGCTTCTTCCGCTTCTTCCGCTTCTTCTTCTGCTTCTTCTGCTTCTTCTTCTGCTTCTGCTTCTGCTTCTTCTTCTTCTTGGATTCCAATTGGAGTTGCATTTTTGAAAACTGAAACTCTCAGTACATTCATCGACCAAGCTGGTCGTGGGGTTTTGGAAGCTGTTGTCCATCTTGGAAACTAGCATCAATGAAGATGCCTTCTCAATGTCTTAGCTTGTCCCTAGAGGCAAAAAGTGGGCATTACAAAACCATGCAATCCCCACTGGCTATATTGCTGATGTCATGTGGGAGGTGAAGTTTTTTTTAAAACTTCCCCACTGGCTCTTCCTGTCCAAGTAGGACTATTAAAGGCTCTGCTGTAGATATGCCAGTAGAAGAACCAAAACTGGGGCAGAGAAGGGCAGAAGAGATGTGTTCTGTCCTGATCTGATTCTCATCCAGGGACATGGCCACTATTCCACCTCAAAGTGCCAAATCAGTCCTTAAGGAGTCAGCAGCATCCTGAAGTTGGGCTGATTTTATATTCAGCAGAAGCAGGTATAGCATCAGCTCAACCATCTGTTAGTTGTCTTGGCTAGTTAGGATTCTACTCCAGCCATTGAATCATGGCAACTGGACTTCTTTTCTTGTGGGTATAAAATATTTCTCTGCTCATCCAAGTCGCTTCTTCAGCCTGAGAAAAGTTGGTGGGTGGCTCCCAATTTATAAGTCACCTTTGTTTCACCCCACCCTGCCTTGAATGGGCTCCTTATATAAACAATGGCCTGGTATGTGTGAAAGTCACACCTATGCAGCCTTTTCCCAACACCCATTATTAAGAATGGATTGTTAGCCATGGCCTTCCTGGTAGAGATGTGAAGTGGCTCTGATTTGTATGAATGGCTTTCATTCATCCATGTAGGAAGCCGTTCATACAAATCAGAACCACTTCACAGGCCATTGTCCATTGAACGAGCTATCCAGCCCAGGGTGATGTGAAACCGGGGTGATGAGAAAGCAAAATTGTAAGCCTTCCACTGACCTTCCTGAGATTGAAGAAGCTACTTGGACGAGTAGCAAAACACTTTGATCCCATGATAAAAAGAATTCCAGGTGCCATGACTCAGACTCCAGATTGCCTCACATGGATGACACAGAATGTCCACAGATTTAGGACTGCACTCTTGGGCTGAACGGCTACAGTCACTTGCTGAGGAGTGAGACTCATTTGAACCCCTTTGGTAGGTCTGTATAGGATAGTGCTTGAAGTTACAGTGGTACCCAGACTTAAGAGCAGTTCGACGTAAGAGCAATTCAACTTAAGAGCGGAAACCGCTGGCCTTTTAACTGCCGCCTTACAATTTTTAGATATGATCTGCTCGACTTACAATTTTTTCTTTCATTTTTTTGAATTTTAAACTTCTTTTCTCAATTTTTTAGATAGGTACCCCGACCTAAGAGTAGTTCTACTTAAGAGCATGCATTCGGAACAGATTAAATTCGTAAGTCGAGGTGCCGCTGCATTTTCATTCTAGCACACACAACTTATCCAGGGAGCCAACCGCTCGGGATGTTATAGGCAAGGAAATGACAAGCTGAAAGAGCCCTGCCTTGTTCCCTATCATCCAGGCAATCTTCTGTAAATTAGTTACTGTGCCTACAGAGAAAATCGTTGCTGTTTTCAGACAGCAGGAGATGTGCTCCGAACTCTCTCCTTCTCTGCAATTACTCCTCTAAAGTGCAATCATATGTATTTTTTTTTCCAGGCTGTGCTTGGTTATCTTGCAATGACACCCAAACAGGGGTAACACTTGGTCACTTCAAATTGGAAAGGGCTGCTTGGGAATCCTCACCACACTCTCCTTTCAATATCAATTGAAGATTATTATTTTTAAATTAAGCATGTTTTGTCTCCAGTTTCCTTATGTTTCGTTTTCATTTGGTCAATTTTCATTGTCTTCAGTTAAATGTGTGTGCCAGTGTGAATTCATTTTAAAGAGGTCCAATTTTATCTGTCTTTTACTCAGATAATGAAATTTAATCCAGTTTTAATCTTTAATCTTTTAATCTTTGCTTTAATTTTGTCTGTTATTGTTTTAAATCGTCCTGTCAGTCACTCTGGATCCCAGTTCGAGGGAAAATGTGACACACAAACGAGACAAACAGACAAAGGGTGAGATCCGTTGGCTCCTATTTGGTCTATGACAGGGAGAGATTATTAGTACATTCCCTCTTCTGGTGATCAAAGCAAAGCAAAGCAAAGTGTTCTGCTTATACACCCCATACCACTTCAAGCAGTCTCTGGGCGGTTTACAGTATAATCACAGTATGCAGGCTACACATTTTGTAATCACTAAAGCAAACCAGCCTAACCCCTACAGCAGTGGTTCTCAACCTGTGGGTCCCCAGATGTTTCTGGACTAATGAAGTCTTCATCACTTGCTAGGCTGTCCAGGATTTCTGGGAGTTGTAGTCCAGGAACATCTGGGGACCCACAGGTTGAGAACCACTGTCCTAGAGTGTATCTATTCATTCCTATGGGGCCTTGTTGGGGATTTTTTTTTTGTGCTGATGGATTGTTGTGTTTAGGTTCCTTTGCTTTGGGTGTGATTGCGTGAAATGAATCCAAGTGAACTTTCATCTGTCAAGTCTGTCAAGGATCCTTCCACTGTCAATTTGCCATATCAAGAAGTGGTGGAAGAAAATATCCATTTCAGGATATCAGCAGATTAATCACTTCCTCTGATCCTTAATGGACCAGTGGGAGTAAAAAAAAAACATAGATTCCACTAGAACAATGCAAATGTGCTGCATCATTGGCCTTGGTTGATTTCATCTGAAAGTATGTTATTAACCAGATTTTTAAGAGAATTCAACAAAAGGAAAGGGGGGAAGTCCCATGTTGCCCCCTCCTATTTCCTCCCACTTCCAGGAGGATCTATCTATCTATCTATCTATCTATCTATCTATCTATCTATCTATCTATCTATCTATCTATCTATCTATCTATCTATCTATCTATTCCTTCCTTCCTTCCTTCCTTCCTTCCTTTGCTATCTCTCTCTCTCTATCCATTCCTTCCTTTCTTTGCTATCTATCTATCTATCTATCTATCTATCTATCTATCTATCTATCTATCTATCTATCTATCTATCTATCTATCTATCTATCTATCTATCTATCTATCTATCTATCTATCTATCTATCTATCTATCTATCTATCTATCCTTGACTGTGGAAGGAGCCAGATTAAATAGGTTCACCAGAGGTCCAGTATGCCATTTGGGGGCTAGGGTCACACCCACTGGCTTACCAGGCCTCTTCGTTACCCCACATGACCCTAACTAGCCTACAGCAGCTCACCCCCAAAGAGCCTGTGTATACAAGCCCTAATTCACTAATTCACTCTGAACTGAAGAAATGCAACCCTTCGTTGACAATGCAACCCTTCGTTGACAGCTTCAAGGAATCAACCGGATTAAAGATGAACGAACAGTCTTTGAATACCAGGTGTTTGGGAGGGAAGCTAGACACGAATGAAAAAAATCCAAGTCATTTCCAGGGAGATAAATGTGTTAGTCTGTTTTTGTAACAATGAAAAGCAAACACCCTCTGTCAGAGTTATGCGGCACCTTTGAGGCTGTCAAATGTCTTTCAGCATGACCTTTTGTGGATTGCAACTGTCTTTTTCAGACACATAACTCCTTTTGTTGTCATGTCTGTAAGTATTTCATCATGCTTCTGCAACGCTCCTCAAATTATGTCTTTAACATGCACAAACATTTGTATATAAATCGGCATGACAGCAGTGAATTGCAACTAGAGTTGGTCCATTGAGCCGATGGGGATTTGGTGAGTTAATACCTATGCAAGTTTCATTGATTCCGTAGCCCTATTCTAGTTGTGACTCACCACTGGATGTCAGAAACATTTATCTCCAGATACTTAAATAAGTAGCAGGTCACAGGGTCAAAGAGTTATTATCATAATCCTGTTGAGTCGTTCCTCTTCTACATCAGTCCATTGTGCTTTGACAATTAGAAAGGTTACTTAAGGAAGTGGCCAGGAATTAAGTGTAAGAGGCATTTTCAATCTTGTTCTTGTCCTTGATGAAACATTGTGTGACATCACCCAGTGGGAATAAAACACATGGAATTTTCTGTTCTTACCTGTGAGGATGGACTGCAGGACAATTTCCTTTCCCGCACCAAGGAATTTTCTTCTATTCAAGCATGTATTCAACATGGTGTGGAATGGCTTTGAATAGGATCATCAATACCCTTAATCTTTTCCATAAGACCCGCTCCTGATAGAGACAGTAGGCACTGGAACAGGTTGCTGTAGATCAACACAGATTCTAGCATTTCAATCAATCAATACATTTATTGGCATACATCTAGCATTTCAGTTAGTCCTAATGGGCAGGGTTATTGGAGGTTGTTATGATGAATGCTTGCCTTTCACTAGGTAGGAACCAGGGCAGGTTATATCAGAACTTGCCAAGTGACTTCCTTAAGAATTTGGAAGGGTCACCATCCCCTTTGTATTCTGCTTTCATGCATCCAGGGAGTGTCAATGGAAAAATGTAGAAGAATAGGCTGAGAAGCGATGCAATAGAATGCAGGAAATTTTCAATAGGATGGCTGTGTCCTGAAACACTTTATGGCAGATAATACTTGCCTTATCAATCAATCAATCAATCAATCAATCAATCAATCAATCAATCAATCAATCAATC
>JAHTLZ010000213.1:3653880-3667512 GCA_023846285.1 Phrynocephalus versicolor | reverse complement strand
ATCTATCTATCTATCTATCTATCTATCTATCTATCTATCTATCTATCTATCTATCTATCTATCTATCTATCTACTGTGAGAACTAGATATTCAAAGCCTCTAGATTAATAAAGGGGGTTGCCTAGATCTCAGTCTTCGCAGTAAAACAGGGCACCTCATTTGACTCTCGGGTCACAGTATTTGTGTTAGATGGCCCATGGCTTAATATGACTTGCAGAGGCTGTTCTCATACTGTAGAAATGCTTATCCTCGAGTTTGTGATTCATTGGCATTAAAAACATTCTCCTTTCTGGATGGTTTTTTTTTGTCTCTGATGTAAAATCTTCCCAAAGCGATAAATTGTGAACATCAGAGATGGCAATGAAATGGCTTTATTGATCAATAAAATCAAAGCACAGTTCACTGACTTCCTTACCCAGCACTTCTAGCTTAGAAGAAACTAATCCAACCCTTTTCTATTTTTTTTCCTCATGTAAAAATATTTGAACATGAATTCCCTCGATAGAAGCATAGTACGTGTTTCCTTCCTTCCTTCCTTCCTTCCTTCCTTGATGGCCAAGGAGATTTTGATATTAGAAAATAACTAAACATGCTGCCTTCTATCAACACTCTGAAATGAGTCAGTCCTTGCGTTCCACCCATGCTACCTATATTATAATATTTCTGCAATACTGAAATGCTTCCTATTAGAGATGGGCACGAAACGAACAATTTTTTGTTTCCATTTTCGTTTATTCGTTTCGTTACACAATGCACCGACAAACGAATTTTGTCTCTAAAATGAAACGAAACGAACAGAAACATCAGAAATTTTGTCGTCCGTTTCGTTTTCGTTACGGCAATGCATTGAACTGCTTTAAATGCTACAAAAATCACAAAAAATTGAAATAAATGGTAACGAAATAGTAACGAAACAAATGAAAATGAAAATGATTTTTTTTTTGCAAAAATTCACGAAAAACGGAAACGAAACGAAACGGACCCCCTAAACGACAAATGACAAACGAAACACCATTTTTTTGATTCGTGCCCATCTGTACTTCCTATATGTCTATAAGTAAAGGATACAACCACCCTTGATGGATCTGAGACAATTAACAGTTTTAATCTGCATGTTGTGGAACTCCTTTCCTAGGATGGCTATGCTGGCTGTGGATTCTGGAAGTCTTAGTCCAAACACGTAACTTTTTCCAAATTTAGAGCTTGCCTATGGCTACTTAGCACCTAGTAATTTCTTGGCTGTTTTGGCTATTATGTTATATTATTATGGCCCAGCCCAGGCTTCCTTCCAAAGTGTAATTAGGAGACAATTTATTGCTTTAAGTGTCCAACATCAGTTCTCCTTACAGAACAATCAGATATTTATCATTGGGAACAAACCGACAAGATATTCATGATGAGGGCAAATTTTCTATAACATTATGTCTAGCTTTGCTTTGCTTTCCTTTGTTTCTACATATAAATTTTGGCAAGCCTGGAAGCAAGAGATGCTTCAAATGTTGCTCTCTGCAGCTTCATTAAAAAAGAAGTAGGAAAATGTAACACAAAATCTTGCAGATGTTCATGAGTTGGAGATATGATAATTAAAATGTATTAGTAACCAGATGACTTTCTGACCGTGTCGACCAAGATTCTAATTTCTTTAGGAGCCCAATCTCCCGGAAGAGAGAGATAAATCCAAGTATTATTTAATTATGCTTTTAACAATAAAGGGCATTTTAATCAGCAGCCTCTCAGAAGCCCTTGCCTTGTATTCATTTATCCCAACAATGAAAAAGTCAAGATATATTTATGCTATGAAAAATCTCCAGGAAGTGCAAGAGCATTTATTTACAAGGTTCAATTTATGGGGTAACTGCTCTCATGAATGCCTGACCCTTTGCCTGGATATAAAGAAAGATAGTGGAGGCACAGCAAACTGGCTGAACAAAAGGCAACTAAAGATGCTACTCAGGTGATTGGGTGGAATTCCAAATGACCTGAGATCTGTGTGTGTGTGATAGACGCACATGATAATGAATTAGGCATCCAACGGTGCACATGAAGAATGCCACTGCCTGGATATCATTTAACTGCAGATCCCATCATTTTTTCATAATGGGGGATTGGAGGGAGATATAACAGAAAAGCACATTCCATGACTAGGGAATTTTTGTCAATAGGACATCAATAGTGATGCAGGACTACAACTAGAGAGAGTAAGAACAGGCAAAAGAAAATATTTTTTCACCCAGCATGTTGTTAGTCTGTGGAACTCCCTGCCACAGGATGTGCTGATGGCACCTGGCCTGGATGCCTTCAAAAGGGAATTGGACAGATTCCTGGAGGAAAAGTCCATCACAGGTTCCAAGGCATGATGGAGATGTGTATTCTCCAGGCTTAAAACTGGGGTACTTCAAGGGCCAGATGCAGGGGAGTGGTATCAGGAGACAGATATCTAGTCTCATGCGCTCCCAAACGCATCTGGTGGGGCCACTGTGAGATACAGGAAGCTGGACTAGATGGGCCTTTGGCCTGCTCCAGCATGGCTCTTCTTATGTTCTTATGTTCTAGAAACCTATAATTCTCTAAACACATACCTCTTCTGTGAGCTGTCCTGGTTTCAGGATGGAGTATCTCCCTGGAACAGTCATTTGGTCTACCATGTCTATCAACTTATCTCAACAAGGCTGTTGAGACAATGGCAGCTTTTTGTAGCTTGGGCTCTAGACTTATTCTGATTCTTGGCTCCCCAAGAAAATATATATATATAAACATATTAAATGCTGATACATGAGACAGAGTCACCTTTGTCAAATGTCTCAGTATGGGGAAAGAAAGCTTTTAGTGTTGGTGACATGTTCTCTCAAAACTGTCCCAATGATTCACACTTCCTCTCACTGTTAGTACATTAGGACTCCCATATCCACTGATTCATTATCCACTGATTCAGTTATCCACGGTTGGCAGAGGAAAAAAAAATCAAATAATTCAGCAGCCACAAAGCAAGCTGTGAAGCAAGCTATTGTCACAAACAGTGGCCATAAAGCAAGCTACTGTCTCAAAACAGCAGTCATAAAGCAAGCTACTGTCAGGAAACAGCAGTTTGGGGGTGGGTGAGCAGGCTTTCTCTCTTATCCACCATTTTCATTATCCACGGGAAGGCCTGGGACCAATCCCCAGGGGATATGTCAGGTCTGGTTTTATGATGACGACACCATAAAGCCAATTTGAGATGAAGCAGCCTCTTTTCATGCTTCCTGTTTTAGAGGTGAGTTAGGATCATTTCCTGATGAGTGTTTGGGTAACCCCCAGCTGTCATAGATGTATAGCAATGAGGTAATGATCTAAACCTTGTGTGAGTTTCTCATTTCCCGGATTTTCATAGTGGAGGAGGAGGGTAGGAACAAGGTTTATAACCAGATTGGTAGCTGTCATCTTAACCAGATGTTAAATCTTTAAGACTTTAAGAATAGCAGTTTTTTTTAAAAAAAAACCAAAACAAAAAAGAGATCTAAGATGTCTCAGCTAATCCCCCCACTAATCCTCTTATTTTCCCAGAGAGATTAAGAAAGCTGTGGATTAAGTTCCACCGAACATGCACTGTTAGAAGAGCAGTATATTGTAAGAGAACCTTGACTCTCAGTTCATGTCTCCTACAAAATGGGTTATCTCTTCCCCGTTTTGCCATAGGACTCTTACAAGGCGGGGAAAAGAAATAAGCAGCTAGGATGTTTGCTTGTGACACTTTTAAAAAAATGTGTCCAGAACACTGTTAGATTACCATGCCTGTTCGGATCGATTGCTCTGTTCCGTTCTTTGGTTTATAGACAATGCAAGAACGCCAGGTCAGGCTAATCCAAGCCAATTCCATGCATAGAGATGTGGAAGTATGTTCTATTCTATTACATTCAGCACTATTTATTCCCAGTGAGGATGGAGGAATAGGGGCATTTCCAGTCTATTCTGTGTTTGTAAAGTACACTGGGAAAAAAAAGCCCACAGATGGGAAATATTGGCTTATAGTCACTCTAGCCATTGGTCGTGTTAGTCCAATAATGTTAATTTTGATGAGGAACAGGTCTCTAATGTAGAAAATTCTTTCATGGATTTATATGGAAGCCTTGTGGCGCAGTGGTTAAACTTTATTTATTTATTTATTTACTCCTATATTTCTATACCACCCATCTTCCAATGGAACTCCGGGCGGTTCACAACAATATAATGCTACAATAGCGTCAAGTGCTATGCTCCGTTTGGGTTTGGGGAAAGGGAGTAATCCAGAGAAACTCACACTGAGATAAATCTGCTAGCGTTTGAGGTTCTGCAACTCCTTTCTTTTCATTTTCATTGTGTATTGGAAACAGACGTCCTCATGGAAATTGGCTTCAAACCAGCTATTTTTTAAAAAACATCCCAAATGTCAGGCCACGCTCTCTAGTACGTTTCAGATGAAAATCAGGTCAGGCAAGTATGACTGCTGTTTCCTCTGCTCTCGCCAAGGTTCACTGCCTTTATGGCCCTGCGCCACACAATGTGGCTGGTCTAGAGAAGACGGAGAAAAGCAACTGTGAAAGGGAAAAAAGGACATTAAACAAGGAGGAGGAGGAGGGAGAGGATACAATACTGCAGTTTTTACATTTCAGATTTCAAAGCTGGCCAGAAACAGGCCCCTTCACACACACTCTGCCTGAGATGCCCCCATGCTTTCTACATTCTAACCTGCTTCTGTTTAGCGGGGATGGGATGTGGTATATTAAGGGCTGCCATCATCATCATCATCATCATCATCATCATCATCATCATCATCATCATCATCATCATCATCATCATCATCGCATGACATCAAGTCAGTTCCAAGTTATGGTGGTGACTAGTGACCCATTCCTTGGATTCTAAATATACTCAGTCATGGGTTGCCATTTCTTTCTTCTTGGGGGCTCCAGGACTAGAGATGGGCACGAAACGAACAATTTTTCGTTTCCATTTCAATTTTTTTCATTTCGTTAGCTAACAAAACAACAAATGAATTTTGTCTTTAAAATGAAACGAAACAAACAGAAACACCAGAAATTTTGTCGTGCGTTTCGTTTTCGTTACTGCAATATGAGTGAATTGCTTAAAATCCTAAAAAAATCACACAAAATTGAAATAAATGGTAACGAAATGGTAATTAAATGAATGAAAACGAAAATGATTTTTTTGCAAAAATTTCACGAAAAACAGAAACGAAATGAAACGGACCCTCCAAACGACAAACGACAAACGAAATGCCATTTTTTTTATTTGTGCCCATCTCTATCCAGGACTGTGAAGCTTGCCCAAGGCTACACTGGCTGGCTCTTCTGGAAACTATGTTTCCCATGGATCCTCATAGACCTGGAAAAACGTCCAAAAGCAGTGGTTTAAGGACTGCTAAGTAAGTCTGTATGACAAGCCCTCTTTCCTTTGGAGAGTGTCTCGTCTCATCTATCTGTTCAGTGATGTCTGACTATTGGTCACTTTGTGGACTGATGCTCTCCATGCCTTTCTCTCTCTTACAGATTTTTTTTTAGCTCCGCCAAGGTCATTCCAGCATCCTCTCTGATAGTGTCAAGCCAGTGAGTCCTTGGGTAGCCCCTTCTTCTTTTGCCAATGACCAATCCTATGAGTCTTCTCTAGTGAGTCGGCTCACATAACATGCCCTGAGTATGACAGTTTTTTGTTGGGTGATCTTGGCTTCCAGAGATATGTTCTGTCTGACTCTGTCTAGGATTTCCTTGTGGGTCATCTTCACTGTCCATGGGAGGAGTACTCATCGTCTTCCACGTGCAATTCAAATGCCTTCTCCTTTTTCCTATCTGTCTGCTTCAAAGTCCAAGCTTCACAACCATACAAAGCTATTGGAATTAGGATCAAAATTGACTAGTCGACATTTGATTGGGAGTGCACTTTGCAACCCAGTGTGCATTATATATGTTATATCATCATTAAGCTTGAGCAATGTCTTATCCACCTACATAAGTCCAGCTCAGAAGTGATTGTGGTAGTTTAGTAGAGAGATTAGAAATGCCAGATATCTCTGGGAGTTAGATATTGGACTGCAGAGTCAGAGGTTGGGAATTCGGATCCCCAGTGTGTCACCTGTGCATAGAGCCAACCTGTGTGGCCTTGGGCAAGATGCCCTAGAAGAAGAGAATGGAAAATCTGAGTCTTCTCCATCTAGAAAACCCGGAAAAAGTTGCCTTAAGTCAAAAGGGACTTGATGGCACATGACTAAAATGATAGTTCACCAGAGTCTTGTGCACAAGAGGTTCTTCACTTCTGCACCAACTTCTCAGCTTTCCTGCACGGACACAACCCTTGGTCTATTTGCACAGTGGCAGTTCACCTAGATCAGTGGTTTTCAACCTCTTGGTCCCTAGATGTTCCTGGACTACAACACCCAGAAATCCATTCCAGCACAGCGAGTGGTGGAGGCTTCTGGGAGTTGCAGTCCAGGAACATCTGGGGACCATAGGTTGAGAACCACTGGCCTAGATCATACAATCCCACCTGAAAACTTGTTACTACCTCCGCCAGGGCACCCTTTAGGGAAGTGGTTCTGGTCCAGGAATTGCACTGTAAAATGGGCCTATTTTTCACATATGGAGTGAGCTTGGAAAAATGAACCAGCTCTGATGACCAAGGGCAAGCTTGACCTGCAATACCATTTTGCAGTAGGGCATGTTCTAATTCCCAGTTCCAACCAGGTAATGATGATGCCCTTTTCCAGGACACAGCATAGACTTTTTTACTTTCTTCTGTGTGGTAGCACTGATTCATCCCACACCCTCCTTATCTCTTCCTCCCTAGATAAATCGGGAACGATCCATTCAATGAGGCCCCGTTGAGATGATATTTCCAAGCAGGTGGCAGGCTCACCAGGAGTCTATTGCAGTCTTAAATGCTAGCAAATTTTACTGGGCATACGTTTTTGTGGACTGCAGCCCAACTCCTTCAGGGGCATGAACCAGCAGTCGGTCAGGAACAGATGTTCATATACATGTGAGGTGGTAAAATGTAACAGAAAGGAAAAAGATCCAGCATGGTGAAGGCCATTACGAGCGGTTAAACCATCATGGGGAGATGATCATTTCTAAACACATTGGCCCTGCATTCTCTCTCTCTCTCTCTCTCTCTCTCTCTCTCTCTCTCTCTCTCTCTCTGAACATAAGCATTAAAAGTGCTTTGGAAGCCTTTTCAATGGCATCGTTTGGGTTTAATGTTGAAAACGGCACAGCTGCACGAAAGATCTTTCAGAAAGTGGTTCATTTAGCCTGTGCTTAGAAATTCTTGACAGTAAGCCACCCTTCCTCAAAAATAAAGTGAAGTTTGGATTTCGTTTACCACCTGCCGATGTAAGGATTTATTTGAATAACTCAGCTGTCCAGTTTTTTTAGTGGGGATTAGATTGCCCCAAATATTCCAGTATGCAGGAGGAATAACTCAAGATTGAATCCACCCAAATCTTTATACAATTCAGCGTTACTCAAGCCTTCTTTGAGACTCGCATGTAAAAGACGAGAGAGCGGCTTGTTAGGTGACTGGCTGTGGATTTAGAGATTGGGAATTCTGCCCCCCCCCCCCGAGGGCACCCCAGAAGAGCCAACTTTCATAATCTTGGGCAAGGTGCAGTTCCAGAATGCCCCCCCAAAAGGGAATAGCAATCCTGTGTATTCTGTAGTCTGGAAAGGAATGAAATGACAACACTACATTGTGTTGTTGTTGTTGTTGTTGGTGGTGGTAGTAGTGATGATGATGATGAAGATGAAGATGATGATGATTTTTCATCTTTTTTGCAGGGGGGAGAGAGATCCATATGAAACCGCTGCATGTACAGTGGTACCTTGTATAAAGGAATTAATTCGTTCCTAATGAATTTATGTTAAGCAATTTTTCCTTTATACAAATTTCCATAGGAATGCATTGAAAATGGAGTCATCCATTTTTATGTTGTATGGATTCTCCCCATAGGCGATTATGTTGAGCAAATTTTACCCTATCTCCTGAATTTTTTATGTTGCACAGATTTTATTTTATACAAACTGTTTGTTATACAAGGGTCCACTGTTTCTCAAAATTGGCTGCAGATATACAGTTTCTCTAAGTACAATGTTTGTACATTTCCCCCTGAATTGGAAGACCCAGATTTTTGTTTTGGTATGTGTTTCTTTTTTTTACAAAATGCTCCAACATTTCCCATAATCTGATATCTTAGCTGAGCTTGTACTAAGAGCATTTTCCTGATTTGTAGGGCTCTAACCCCCAAATCCAATCTTTGCCAAGCTTACAGGGTCTGGAGGGGGAGGAGAATCATTCCAAACTTCAGGCCAAGTTTGGTGAAGATCGGTGTTGGGATGTCCAAGTTATAAACCAAATAGGAACCACCAGTTATGTTAATGTGTGTGTGTGTGTGTGTGTGTGTTGTGTCGTTACAGTCGTTACCGACTCTTCTTGACTCCATATCCATGGAGTTTTCTTGGCAGGAATACTGGAGTGGCCTACAACACCTGGTATTCCTTGGAGGTCTCCCATCCAAGTACTAACCAGGGCCAACCCTGCTTAGCTTCCGAAATCAGGTGAGATCGGATGTGCTTAGGGCATCTAGGCAGTTATGTTAATAGTTGAATGATTTGTTCAGTTCTGGGAAGGTGCATTTCCCTGAAGTGCTCCGAACTGTACCACAAAATGGTCTGAATTGTGTTCTGGTCCCCCACCCTTATTATTCCATTTGGGGCCCATCTGTAGTCAATGTGGAAAGAAACCCAGGCACTTCAAACTGGATTTATTAGCTCCGTGACTTGTTAAAGAAACATAGTTGAATCTAGGTGAGGAAGCTAATAAAACAAAATTGCCGATGGCTTGCAATGCAAGCATGTTTTAATTATTTGTGGTTATTGCTGCAATCTTATTTTCAGTTTTTTACACTTCTATTTCTTGCATAATTACTCTTAATATTGATTTTTGGGTGGGCAGGCAAAGAGGGAGGTTTTCCATGCTGCTCTAACACAGTCTTCTTGAAGGCATGATGTATTCCCAAGAATAGATATTGAATGGCTCTCTTGCACTGACTTTCTTACAGCATTAGGAGAGAAAAAAGAGCAGACCACTTTATTGCTTCAGAAGAAAAAAGTTGTAGAAGGTTGCAGTGGTCATGCTGAGTCCTTCTAAATTATTGCAGCACTCTTTTTTCTTGGCTATTTTTACAGTCGCTAGAGCTGAGATACAGGTACTCTTTCAACAGTCTCAGAAGGATAACTTTTATGACATCCATTCCAGCTGGAAAAACAAGATCCTTTGTCATTTATAGAGCATGAGTGGCTCGGTAATTTGGCTTTGTTTTGATTCTGCTTCCCTCTGCTTTCTGTTGGAAGAACAGCCAGATGAATCCATCTGTGGCAGAGTTTCCTGTGTCAAGTTTATTTTATTTTTATTTTAGAGTATTTTTACCCTGTCTTTCTCCTTGGAAAAGGAACCAAGGTGGCTTACAGTAATGAGGGATAATATACAGTCCAGTACATGAATTAAGACATGTTCAAGTAGTTGAGAACAAGGAATTGAGGAACATCTTACAGCATTAATAGATAGCATTACTTTTAAGCTACAAGAGAACACAAGCAGTTAAAGGAGAGTAAAGTTCCATGTAAAGTGATGAGTGATGGAAACTAACATTGAAAACATAGTGTCAATGTAAACCCATAAGGTTATAAGTAGTTATAAACACAAAGTCTATGTGATCCTGTAGATTCATAGAAAAGACACATAATGGTAGACCATCCATTCAGGGAAAGCTTGCCTGAAAAGAAAGGTCTTTGCCTTTATCCAGAAGGACAACAGAGATGAGGCAGTCCTGGCTTCTAGTGGAAGGGAGTTCCAGAGTCTTGGCGTAGCAGTTGAGACGGCCCTTTCATGGGATCCCATGAGATGTACCTGTGAAGGTGGTGGGATGGAGAGAAGGGCCTCTCCTGAGTCGGTGCATCCTGTGAGATTAGATCTTTGAGGTAGGAAGGACCCAGGTTGCACAGTGCTTTGTAGGTCAAGGTCAGCACCTTGAATTGTGCCCGATAGCTGATTGGCAGCCAGTGGAGCTGCTTTAATAGGGGTGTAATGTGATCTCTGTGCCCCGCCCCAATCCCCTTATATTGAGGTGCACTCCCACTAACCCAGGCATGTTCAAACTTCGGCCTCCTGATGTTTTGGACCACAACTCCCAGAATTTCAAGCCTATATTTCCAATGTCAAAGGACTGTGGGAGTTGTGGTCCAAAACATCTGGAGGGCCAAAGTTTGGACATGCCTGCTCTAACTTGTGGCAATCCTACAACAAGGAGGCTCACACCCCCTGCTTCTTGCAGCTCAGCACATCCTCAAGTCAAGTCAAGTCAAATCAAAGACTTAACTCAGTGGCAATGAGATTCAGTGGCAGAAATCTGGTGCAGCATTTGCACAAAAGAAGTAAACTACAGCGCTGAATTGTGAAAAGTTAAGAAATCTGTTGCACAGCAAGGTGCACCTGGATCTAATTATTCTGACCTTTTCATGTGATTACACTATTCACCTGTCTTGACAAATGACTATGCATTTATACACAGAAACCATTTTGAATCAGTTAAATATTATATTACATATCTTTTGTTAAGAGTTACATTACTTGACAAATAATTATATGTTATCAAGTTGATTCTGAATCATGGAGACACTTACTAGGGTTTCCAAAGTATAAGGTATTCAGAAGGTATTAAAAAAAACAACAAGAAGAAGTCCAGTAGCCATGACTCAACTCCCAGTTAAACGCACCTGGATGGCTGAGAATCTTCACAGACGTATTCAGAAGTGGTTTACCAATCCCGTCTTCAGTCCTGGGGCCGCACAGAGGGACCTTGCTGCCAGATGGGCAGTATAAAAATCCAAATAAAAAAATAAAAAAATAGATGGATAGATAGATAGATAGATAGTTTGGCCAAGGCCACACAGCCTGGGTGCTTTCTTAGGAGGCTCAGTGGGAACAGAATTATTGACCCCGGTCTCCACAGCTAGGCTCTCTAACTTACTGAAATACCTAGCCACCATGACCACTCTGTTCAAGTTACTAATATACAGATCTATAAAGACAAATTGAAGCCTTCAGTAGCACATTTGTTTTTTGGAACAAGACATCCACAAACAAAGCTTTTGGGGAAAATATTGAAAATCTATGCGATAAAATGCCAGGCTGATTGAATCTGCTGCTGCTCAGTATGCGGCAGAAAATAAAGAATGATATTTAAGTGCAAAAACGTTATTAGTCTCTAAGGGGGCCTGTATGAGGGATGAGTGATGGCAATATTTACAAGTGACACAAGACACTTTGCTTATATATTGTTGCACGAAACTGCAAACTTTAAATCAAGAAAGCAATCCATTTCTGCACTCAGAAATTGGTCTGTTCTGCTTTCATCTTTGTGAAAGCAGTATAACCTGCGTCTATATCGTATATATATAGTGGTTCCTCGGATAACGACGGTAATTCATTCTCCGAGGTTAGGCGTTATCTGAAACATGTCGTTATCCGAAACGCGGTTTACAATAGCAATGAATGGGAAACTTTTTAATCCGTTCCACAGCGTAGGAAAAAGGCACAGACACCTGGTTTTTTGCTCAAAACTTTTTATAAAGTGCATAACAAAGGTACAGATGCAATGCCACCCGGGATAACTCTTTTTTACTGCTGCATGCTGGAAATTCGTTATCCGAGGCAGTCCATAGGAAAAATTCGTCATCCGACGCAGATGTATACCTAGAAATTGCGATTCGTTATCCAAGGCAGCCCATAGGGAAAATTCGTTATCAGAGGCAGTCCTATACCTGGAAATTTGCAGTTGTTATCCGAAAAATCCATTATCCGGGGCAGTCATTATCCGAGGTACCACTGTATTTGACTTTTTAAAAGCAGAATAACCTGCTCCTGTATAGATTTGCACATGAGTATTCCCAGTGAGGTGTAGCAGATAGAACGATGGATTTGGATTCTGAAGAACAGGGTTCAAATCATCATCTGTTCATGGAAACTCACTGGGAAAGTGGAATCATTACAACCACTCCTTAAGTAACCTCACTTACCTTGAAAGCACTGTTAGGGCTTTCCATCATTCAGAGAAAGCTTGCCTGAGGAAAAAGGTCTTTGCCTGTTTCTGAAAAGACAGCAGAGATGAGGCAGTCCTGGCCTTGAGTGGGAGGGAGTTCCAGAGACTGGGCACAGCAGCTGAGAAGGCCCTTTCATGGGTTCCCACAAGATGTACCTGTGAGGGTGGCGGGATGGAGAGAAAGGCCTCTCCTGATGACCTTAGCACCCGAGCCGGTTCATACTGTGAGATTCGATCTTTGAGGTAGCTCGGACCCAGGTTGCATAGTGCTTTGTAGGTTAAAATCAGTGTAGATAAGCTGTAAAAATACAGAGCAAAATTACTCAAGCTATCCTGTATTTTTAAGATAAGAACTGGTAAAATTGCCCTCTATCTCTTGCGCAAACAATGTTAAGAAAGTAACTAACATTTCCTTTTGTTGATTTAAAAAAAGGGACTTGCTGCAAGTCATTATTACATGTCATGAATTCCTTCCGCACTTTGGGTCCTTCAGGTACCTATATGTATTTTTGACTGTCTTATTTAAAGACTTTTCAATTACATTACTTTAAGCATCATTTTCGAACTTAGCTGCCAGTTTTCACATACATACTCTCTTTTCAGGTTTGGCAGTAATGAATATCATTTGAAGTACAATGCCGAATGTATTAAGAACCACAATAGATGGAGATTAATGGGGTTTCACGTCTCCTTTTTTTAGAGTCAGTATAAATCAGAGAAATGAGAACCATTTCCCCAAGCAAACAGCTTTGAAATTAGGGTGCAGAAGTCCCTAATCTGTTTTTTCTTTTGTCCATTCTAAACAGCTACCATATCTCACTGTAGGTCTATTTAAGAGGTCAAATTAATTGTGTGCTGTCAAGCACTTCATATTTTTGTAGGGAGAGAGGACTCAGAAGTGACCCACCCTTGCCCTTCCTCTTATTAGAGCATCCTGGGACCATGCAACCTGCCCAAAGCCTCATGGGCTGGTTCTTTTCCTGGTAAACAAAGTGGGGCATTGATCTCCCGACCTCTGGATCCGAAGTTAGATACCTAAACCACTGAGCTTTCCTGCTAGCATGACTTCATCTGCTGGAGCAAATTTTGGACAACTCTCCGAATTCGCTGTTGCAGCTGCTGGTGTTCATCCATCATTTGGCCTGCTGCTTATATATAGTTTTGCTGTTTCCCGTTATGATCTTTATGCTGTTTTTTTTAAATACCGCTGTTCCCTTTTTAAAAATTGTGTTGATGATGCCGTTGGTTGCTTTGGGGACTAGCCTACCCTGAAATGCAAGATATAAATTCTAAGAAAAGTGAAACACCATAAGGGCTCATCCCTGGGATAAGAGGAAATCCATCCCAACACAAAAGAATGACAGATGGCTAGCTATTAAGTGTAGTGAATTTTGGAGGGTTCAGGGAACGCTTTTCCAGCGCCAGGATTAATTGTGCAACATACTATGTTCCAAGAGGCCAAACTGTTGTTGTTGTTGTTGTTGTTGTTGTTGTTGTTGTTGTTGTTGTTG
>JAHTLZ010000213.1:3605143-3632536 GCA_023846285.1 Phrynocephalus versicolor | reverse complement strand
TATTATTATTATTATTATTATTATTATTATTATTATTATTATTATTAAGCCTTCGAGAATACATGATGATGATGATGATGATGATGATGATGATGATGATGATGATCCACCCCAAGTGCCTAACGGGCATCCCCTTAGAAGACACATATTCAAATAAGGTTCAACGTTAGGTCAGGAATGCCTTATATTTATAATGTATGCCATCATAATATTTATGATCAGCATACCGCAGGGATGCCTGGGGTCAAGTCAGACTTAAGTCATACTAGTGACTCAACTTGGATTCAGCTCATTTTTTCCTCTAGTGATTCAGACTCAACTCACAACTCAGAACCAACCATCCTTCCCTTTTGGGGGGGTGGGGGTGGGGGAAGGGGGTTTATTTTAATAGGGATTCAGGCTTGGGGTTTGGGACTCGAGACTCCATAGGAAAGACTTGGATTCGATAGTTGGACCCAGAGACTGGTGATCCGATGTCTTCAAGGACACATGCTAGATCACTTAGGAAAGAGCCCCTTTCACAGCAGCCATCTCCCTTAAAGCAACCCTTCCATTTGCCAAGGAATCCCCCCAGCCCAGTCCCCCCCCCAAAGTAGAAGCCCTCCAACTGGATGAAGAAAACCTTGCTTGGAGGTGTACTGGCATCAGGCTGGGTCGCATTCATGTGTCATGCAATTGCTGGTAAATTGATTGCACCAGACGGATCCACAATTGGCTCTTTGGTGCCTAACTTGCCACACCTACAATTTTTATTTACGTGGAAATTCTCCAAAAACATCACTGGATTTAGGACTGTTCCCTGCATCTGCCTTCTTTTTTTCCTTCCCGTCTCGGTTTTGCCATGCTATTCTTCAAGAAGCTTTCTATAACTTTAAAATGATTTTTTTTGAAATGCGAAGAAATAAAAGATGTTTAAATTATATGCATTTGAGAGTTTCAGTCTATCAGCGAGGCAGTGAGAAGTGATAGCAAAAGGAATAGGGAAAAAAATCTGACAGCCCCTGGAATGGTGGGCTTGATGACATATGACTAGGGGAGAGAAGCAGTTTTTAAGAGTGCGGTAAAGCAGCAAATTTGAAAACCACTGAATCACAATGAGTATAATCCACTCTGTGCCATCTTAAATATATCTGTAACACTCATGTTTGACATGTCCTAATCCTGGCTTTATATCGGGGACTATAGCCTACTCATAAATACCTGAATTTAAAACTCACAATTTTCAACACAACAAACAACAACAAAGAGAGAGAGGGAGGACTACAGAACAATTGATGTTTCAGGAAAATCATCCCCCCTTTCTCCTCCACTTCCTTTTGTGGTTGTGCACCTGAGTCTCAGACAGCAAATCCAAAGAACGTGGGGGGGGGGGGCCGGCCGGCGCAATCTAACGCAACAGTGATCCCAATCGCTTCCAGGGTTGACTGAAATGTTATTGCTCAGCTATTCTTTAGAGAAATGGAAGTTCATATGCGGGAACTCAGTGTGTCATTGGGAAGGAATTTTAATGGTGTGGGGGATGGAGAAGAGATGAAACTGGAACTTAATTGTGCTTCAGCACAAATGCGGGGACTTGCATGCTTTGAAGTGGTGGCAATGGCGGTTACCTCATGTCCGTTTTGTCTCTGTTAGTGTTGCGCTTAGGAGCGGTACAAAAAATGTTACTTCACATCCATCGTGCAACTACTGAAATTTGTCTCGACCATGCCCCTGGAACGGGTGCTAAGTGCAACAATACTGTACTTGTTGCTGGGGTAGGGTTTTCCCATGTCACTCTTTCTTCCCTCTTTCTTTTCCGAGACAAGACAACATGTAGTAACGACTGTCACGCAACAAAACATTAGTTTCTCTCAGAAAACTGTGTCCATTATTTTTGACTTTTCAGAAGCGAAATATCAAAAAAGAATTTTTAAGCCTCCACCCCAAAGGAAAAAGGAAGCTAGACAAATTCAGTGTTTGTCACGGTACGAGATCTTGAGGTAGCACTTGTCACAAGACAAGTTATCATGACCATGGGAACACTGAAACGGGGACAAATCTACGTGATTGCGACCAACACTGTCACGGTATAAAACTAGTTGTGGAACAAAGAAGGACGTAGCTGTCAGTGTACAGACAGCGAATGAATTCTCGGCTAAAATTGGCACCTGCTGTCTGGAACTTAAATACTGTATATAGGCTTGTGGGACCCAGGCTCGGAGTAGAAGAGTCTGGGACAGCCCCTTTCATTTTTATTTCCACCCTTCTTTGCCGTTTCTCCTTTCCTTCCCATCTTGGAAATACGCAGACTTAAGCTTTCCAGTACAGTATAACACCCCCCCCCCCATATTCACACTTTCAGTTATCCACGGCTTAGCTTAGCCCTGTATACAACATAGCTGGCCGGACAGCTCCGTAGTTTAGGTATCTGAATAAGGAGTCGAAGTTTGGGAGTTTGAGTCCAGACTGTGCCTTCTTTGAGTACAGCCAGCCTGTGTGGTCTTGGGCAAGCTGCGCAGATCCATGGAACCCCCCCTCCCCCAAGAAGGAAATGATAAACCACATTGTAGAACGAGAACCCCCATGGATACAGAGGGCTCTTATTCTATACATTTCTTAAACTTTAAAAATAGCAGTACATGAGCAACAGGGAATATAAGCAGCGATCCAAAGCTTTAGATTTTTCTGTTCTCTATGTGTGTGTGTTTGGGGTGGGGGTGGGGGTTACAGTTGTGACCGACTCTTCGTGACCCCATGTCCATGGAGTTTCTTGGCAGGAATACTGGAGTGGTTTGCCAGTTCCTACTCCGGGCGCCTACAGCACCTGGTATTCCCTGGTGGCCTCCCATCCAACTACTAACCCGGGCCAACCCTGCTTAGCATCCAAAATCAGGTGAGATCGGATGTGCTTAGGTCATCTAGGCAGCTTTTCTATTCTATAGGAATGGTTATATCAGTGGATAAGGAATATCATCATGCTAGAGTAGTGGTGGTGAACAGCACAGCGAGTGGTGGAGGCTTCTGGGAGTTGCAGTCGAGGAACAAGTGGGGACCCACAGGTTGAGAACTACTGCTGTAGACCATCTTCACTGCTGCCACTGGAGTTGTCATCCAGGCTGTCCGTTGTCGTGTCAAGCGTGACATCCTTTTTCCTGCTGGCAACGATGTTGTGCGGCAGTATTGATCAATTCCCTGCCTTTTTGAATCATGACTCCACAAGCACAGCGTCCCACACTCGTAAACCGGGCATTTATTTTAAAAAAGACCTGAATTATTCTTTGCAGTAGAAAAACAATGCTGAGTTGCTGACAGTTTGTTTTTGGGGAAATCTATACGTCTGGGTGCTACCACTCCAAGTTGCATCTGCTGTGTTTAAAAGAACAAAGAGAGAGAGAGAGAGAGAGAGAGAGAGAGAGAGGAGAGTTTCTACTGCACGTCAGTTCCATTTGAATCCTTTTGTGATTAATAGTCCATATTTGAGACTGTCCATCAAATGTGGAGTTCTTTATGGCAGCAATGTCCTGTACAATCATTAACAAGCTCTCAGGCTGACAGAAGGACTTTGCCACGTATGGATTAAGGATTCTGCTTGCACATAACATAGTTTTACTATTGGCAGGTCCTAAATGACAAAATATGTCCATCAACAGGTGACACACTGTGGTTTGTGGATGTGTGTGTGTGTGTGTGTGTGTGTGTGTGTGTGTGTGTGTGTGTGAGAGAGAGAGAGAGAGAGAGAGAGAGAGAGAGAGAGAGAGAGAGAGTTTAAAGAAAGGGCATTGATTTTGTCTTTGTGTGCTTGATTTATTCATCAGAAGGATGAAATCTTGGAGCTCTAAGAACAAAGATTTATTCCCCCCCTCCTGATAGGTAGAGCAAAGCAAAAGCATTGCATCTTCCCTGCAATGCTTTCTTGGTTTCTGTGTTTCTGGCTCACCTCCACTCTAGAAGGTTGAGATGCTTCTTCTAAGGCTATGAACCAAACTACATATCTTAGATGCCTCGCTTTAAAGCTGAAATCCTGTTAGAATTCAAGAGATGTGATTCAAGAGTTCTTCCAGGCCTGGGAAAAGAGGAGTCAATGGCAGGATCTGCTAAAGATCAATCAGGATCCCTTGTGCTTGGGATGGATCTGCCAATCTCATCCAGAGTGCAAGGAGTCAATAGTTCACTCCCTTCTTTAACAGCTCGTTCCATTGAGTCCAATGTAGAATGGAACTAGAGGTGAATGTTTACCCTTCTAGAGTACACATACTGGTGTGAAAGGAATATAAAAATTTGCATTTCCTGTTGGTCTATGTTCTCTTGGCAGCTTAGGTAAAAGGTAAAGGGTTCCCCCCGCACACGCGTGCTAGTCGTGTCTGACTCTAGGGGTGGTGCTCATCTCCATATTCAACCCAAAGAGCCAGTGAGGTGCAAGTCCATGGGCACGTGGCCGACGTGGCTGCAAGGAAACACTGTTTTATGTTCCCACTTTTTATGGCGGTATCTATTTATCTACTTGCATGGACATGCTTTCGAACTGCTAGGTTGGCAGGAGCTGGGGTTATCAGCGGGAGCTCGCTCCGCTGCGTGGCACCCGGGATTTGAACTGCCGAGCTGCCGACTCTGCAGCTGACAGTTTTCGGAGGCCTTAGTCGACTGAGCCCCAACGCCCCTGGCAGCTTAGAGCCAGGCATAAATTCATGTGACTTGGACGTTATCAAAAGTAAGGCAAAGAACGAAAAATATGTTTATGCGTATAGTGCTGCACACGCATACTGGTGAGGGGAGGGGGAGACAGAGAAAGATGCAATGGAGGAAAATCCGAATGTGATACTACGAAATATGTTGAAAGGGGTTTAATCAAAGGGATTGTGTAGTTGGCAGAGCTGTCAGCTGTGGTTCCTCCTCCGTGTTTTTCCCTTCCACTTGGCTGTAAAATACCTACTTATAGACCAATTCCAGTAGTTTATCTTTCTTTTCCCACTGCTTGATCAAAACCTAGATCAGATGAGTAGACACACTCGTCTGTGTGCTCTGCTGGTAGTCTCAATAATATAGCGAAGGCTGACAGAATCTTATTAGAATGGAAAGCCTGCTCCAGGGAAGTGGTTTGTATAATATTTTTATTTCTACTTAATTCAGTTACATTTTTAGAAATTAAATCCTTGACTTCACAGCACATTATTTTCGCACCACGCCAAAGCTCTTCCTTCATTATTTTCACAAGACCTTATTTCGGGGAATTACAATAACGGAGGAAGGGTGTGATCAGACAGAGAAATAGCTCGCTCGTATCACAGTCTGGTTCAAGCTATTTTCCAGCGACCCTCGATGTACAGAAGATGGTTAACCAGCTTGACCTTGAGATGTGCTGAAGCTGGACCTGGCAGATCCAAGAGCAGGGCTCTTTGCTTCGTAGGCCAGCCTTGAGAGGTTTCTATTGGGATGGTAAGGTTGCTTTTAGAGATGGGCAGAAATGGCAGCTTCAGTACAGTAGGACCCCTGTATCCAATGATGCATTATCCACTGATTCAGTTATCCGCGGTTGGCAGAGGAATAAATAAATAAATAAATAATTCAGCAGCCGCAAAGCAAGCTACCATCACAAAGAGCAGCTGTAAAGCAAGTGACTGTCATAAAATAGCAGCCGTAAAGCAATCACACACGGCATCTCATCACACACGGCAGCTGTAAAGCAAGCTACTGTTGCAAAACAGCAGCTGTAAAGCAAGTTACTATCACAACACAGCAGTTTTGGGGAACATTTTGGTGTTCTCTCTTATCCACGGTTTTCATTATCCACGGGAATGCTTGGAACCAATCCCCAGTGGATACTGGGGTCCTGCTGTGATTCGTGCCGGTATGCTTCTTTGCTGAACAGGGGTTCAGCCCCACCTCCACCAGTGAGTGCTACTTGAAGACACTGCCTTCTCTGAGCACCGCCTCTGAATGGGCACCTGCTGGAGAAGAAGGGGCCGATAAATGGACCACTGAACCATGAAGAGACCCTTTCTAGTGTGATCTTATATAATCCTTGCACTGTAAATTAGCATTGTTAACACTCACACACAATGCACCCTTAAGGACTTTCCTTTTAAAATCACATGGAAGCTACATATTCCCACCCCCCCAGCCACAAATTGTCACAATAGGTGGGGAAATTGCAAGTCTGTCTCAGTGACTTATGAGACAGCTCATGATCTACTTTTTGCATATGGTTTTCTTACTGTTTTGGGTTATTTGTGTACCCTAAATAACAGATGGCACTTTGTAGAGAAACTCAAAGGTTTATTTTCCGAAGCTGCAGCAACGGAGAGAAACGCCATCCAACGTGGGGTCTCTGCCATTGAATTTTGAAACTATGTATTTATTCCTGACCCATGGGTCCCTCCTTCACCCTCTGGTCCAATCCTGGGCCACAGAAAGCTCACACTGTACCTATCACGATGCGACAACACAACATTCCTCCAAATAAGTACATACATTACAGTATTTAACATGGGTTATGCCCTTATTGATTACTGGTCTATGCACTTTGAATTAAACTATTCCAGAACTAGACATCAGCTTGCATTTTCTGGTTATTACACAACCCCAACACAACTTATAAATTTTAACTAGCTCTTTTTCTATAACGTTACCTTGTGTGGGCATTCAGAAGTTGTCATCATTCTTAGTCTGTCAATGCATGTACACGCTGAAATCCTGTGGCTCTGTTCCACCTACACAATGGGAATGATTGGCTGCAGAAGATGACCACAGGTTACAGGTGTCATTTTGTGATTTTGGGGGGAAATGTGCACAAAGTTGGTTGCACTCTGAATTCACAAAAGGGATCCATTAGTCAGCAATTGGCTGCTGTTGCTGATGCCATTCCCATTATGAAAGTAGATCCCACACAATAGAGTTTTGGCTATTGCGTCATTTATCTGTTATGTTTTTAATCCTGGGTCCCTCCACCATCCTGAGCCCGGATCTCTAGTTCTTTCTAACGACCGACAAATTAACCTGTCACCAGATTCACTGATGCAATTATTCACAAATCTGTTCCATACCATTTCCTTATCGATCTCCATATTTTTGTCAATATAAATTTGCATATTTCAATATGTATTTTTGAGTTCAAAACAAATGTTCAAATACTTTTTTAAAAAATCTGGCAATTATATGGCAGTATTTGACAGGGTGTAAAATACAAAGAACACCTTGGTATTAGTGTTCTGCTTGTTGCATGGATCCAGGAAGGGTAGATTAGGTCAATTTCTGCTGGAATTCAGACATGTCAGAATTCCTAATTCTTGTGCCATTCCTAATTTTTCTTTGCATTTTGCTCTCACGGTAGAACAGCAGGTCGGATTTGGTCGGCTGGGACTGACTGGCTCTGCATCACCCAAGGGAGTGTTGTGGTAGAGTGTGAATGTGAAATCACTCTCCTATATCCCTATAACACTCTCTAATACCTGTGTTACACACACCGTCTCTTCATCCAGGCAGTAACGTCAAAGACACTTTAGGTATTGGTGTCTCCTCTGGTTTAGTTCCATTAAACAAAATGGCTTTTGTTAGTCTTTTTATTTTATCAAGACTGTGTACATCGTTGTTATTTTTACTAATATAAAAAGACATTGCTGTTTTCCTTTGCTCTAAAGAACGACAACAAATTGTGCAAGAAAGCTTCCTTAGGTCTCTCTAGACGGCATTGTTTTCTTTATCCAATATATTTTTAATTCTGGATCCCTTCACCATCCTGACCCTGGATCTCTAGTTGTCTCAAACAACCGACAAATTAACCCGTCAGCAGTTTCACTGATGCAATTATTCCTAAATCTGTTCCATACCGTTTCCTTATTGATCTCCATATTTTTGTCAATATAAATTTGCATATTTTGGGCTAACTCCTGGAATCTGCAGGGGCAAGTTTTAGAATCTTCTAGGGCAATATCAGGTGGGGTTGAAATATCAGGGTTGAAATCTGCTGTGGGTATGTTCTAGAATCTTCTATGGCAATATCAGGTGGAACTGAAATAAATCAACCACACTTCTTTTTCTTTAAAATGATGTTTTTGGCTAAAAAATAACTGGAATAACTTTGCTTTATGAAAGAATTGCTTCCCCAGGGCCACAATTGTCTCAGTTTGGGAGTTTGTAAAATTGGTAACATTCCCCCTCCAGGACCCTGGGAGTTGCAACAATGGCCTTGGAAAATGCACACATTTCAGAGTTTCTTGATCCCCATCCTTTCTCAACCAACAAATCAGGCAGGGTGCCTGATCTTTCTTTCACCTGACGTTCCCAGGAACTGAACCTGGCATTTCCTTGATGACAAAATAAATGATTTACTATTGGTTGCTTGGAAATGATTCCTTCTCCTTTCAAGGTCTCCTCCCGATAGTCTCGCTGGCTACATGCCCCTTCAGTCCATGGGCATAAAGTGATGAGGCTGGGAGTTGAACTTGACTGAAACTTTGGCAATTGAAGGAAATCTTACAACACAGCAGAAGGCAGCAGACCTGTTTAAGGAGGTTGGTCCAAGATTTCTGGATTGTAAATGTCCTTCCAAAAATCTAGGGTGAAATCGGAAAGAACAGTCGGGGGAAGGGGCACTGCTGTCCCCCAGCATCTGTGCTGGGGATCTTTGTTGGATCGGTGGCTGCAGATGATTTTTTGGTTGCTTTAATGAGAAAGACACCTCTTGTGTTGCTATATTAAAAAACAACAACTATTTATTCAACTAGAAGGGAAGGGTACAGGGAGGTTTCTAACTATAACTATTCTAACAGCCATCTTGTCAAGCTAGGAATTTGCTTCTCTTCTCTAAGACGGTTACTTCACATCCTTCCTCATGCTGAGGTGAATTTGCTTCTGGGTTGAAATTGGTTGTTGTCACGTGACCTAATGTCGGTCCTGCCCCTGTTTCTTTATACTCACAGGCATGGTGTAGATTCGTTGTCAAAAAGCGGGGGAAAGGGTCTCATAAAAATGAGTGATAATTTTGATCGTTCGGTACATCAAAATATCAATGTCTCCCCCCTTTACCCCCCAAAAGACGTAATTACATTAAATATTATCTCGATGCAGGGTAAGAGGAACCGCACATCCCCTGGGGGCAGAACGAGAAGCGGATTGAGGAGATTCCCGAGCTCCAGGACTGGAATCTCTAACCCCAGTTCCTGTTCAGTTCAGGGGGCATGGTCGGGGCGAACTCGCATCGACCCCACAAGGACATGAGGTTCCGTTCCTTTGTACTGGTCACCAGCGGGGCCGCAAACAGCAACGAGAGGGATGTGAAGTATCAGCCTAAGAAGACAAGGCACACACTCACTAACTAGACTTCTAACAGAACATTCCAAGTGGTGTGATCTCAACAACCAATTGGCTTCGCTCTTCACATTATATCCAGCCCATAATACTCTACATTCACATTAACCCTGTAATGGCTGAAATGTAAATCTTGCCAAATATTCCAACTATCTGCTGCATGAAGGAGTTGCCTCATACTGCCTAATGGTACGGCCAACCCGGGCAAAAACAATGCTTGAAGAAAACAAGACTGCTCCGTGCTCATCCCCATGTTAAAGCGAGGCAGGCGGATTGTGAGAAGAGGAGAGCTGTCAGCCATATTAAAGTCATGTCAGAGAAGAAAGAGGCTGTTTCTGACAGATGCATTTTCTGTTGCAAGACTGATTTATTGATCTCCCATTCTTGAGAGATGGGAATCTAAATAGCTGTTTGGCTGTCTCCACTCAGCCGTTGCTATGCGAGTCCTTTTGGTTTGGTTTTGTATACTTGCATCACCCCGACTCAGTGTGTACAGGATTGTGGCCTTAACATCTGTAAACAGAAGGAGAAAAAGATACAAATATAGATAAACAGGGAAAATAAAACTAAAATTTACTCTTGCCCCCAAAAGATGGGGCAAAGATGTCTGTGAAAATTATTCATTAACACTTATGATGTTGGGCGTTTTATCCAGTGGCTAGATTTGTGTCTATTTCTTTAGCAGCCCAAGGAGAGCTTTAGGGAATCCGTCTTAGAGCCTATACTTAGAAACAGTTACAGCTTGCAAAACATAAGCTGTCAAGAATTAAAGCATGTATTGGTTGCCATAACCAAGCAAACGTGATAACTTTATTAAGTACTTCCTGAGAGTGGCAAAGAATTTCTTTGAAATGACTTATAAGAACTCCCTTCGTATTTGACAAGTTAATGAAATAGTTCTGCTGGTGTTTGTATGAATAAATGTTGGTCATGATGGAGAAGTGAATAGAACTCAAGTGATGTTTGAACAGAAAACAAGCTTCTGTTCTTTTCTTTGTCCTTCAGTAAGTAATGTGGCCATGATGATGCTGTATTTAAGTCTGGCTCTGGAGAATGACATGCAGGAAAGGCCATGCAAGATTTTTTTCTGCTTCCATTTTTGACGAGAAATATTTGAAATTTTTTTGCAAATTTCTTCCCTGACGTCAATCCCAGGAAAAATCCTGGAACAGATTATTAAGCAGTCACTATCCAAGCACCTAGAAAAAAATGCAACAATAACTAGAAGCCAACATGAATTTACCAAGAACAAATCCTTCCAGACTGATATGATCTCATGTTTTGACCTCCCTGGTGGACAGAGGGAATGCTGTAGATGTAATATATCTTGACTTCAGCAAAGCTTTTAACAAAATTCCCCATGATACCGTTTAGCAAACTAACTAGGTGTGGGCTGGATCAATCAAGAGTAAGGTGGATATACAATTCGCTACAGAATAGTATTCAGAGAGTGATTATCAATGGTTCCTTCTCTAAGTGGGAGGAGGGAACACATGGTGTACCCCAGGGCTCATTTTTATTGATGACTTGGGCAAGGGAGGGCAACAGAATGCTTGTGAAATTCACAGATAACACAAAATTGGATGGAAGAACTAATACTCTGAAGAACAGTAACAAAATTCAAAATGATCTTGATAGTCTGGAGCACCGGGCTGAAACCAACAGAATGAAATTTAACACAGATTAATGCAAAGTACAACACTTAGGAAGAAGAAACCAAATGCACGGTTACAAGATGGGGAACGCCTGGCTCAGCAACATTACAAGAATTCTAAGATTCTATTCATTGTGCAAACATTAATCTATTACATCACAGAAAGCACAGCAAATTGCTACATCTAACCCCAAGAAAGAGACTTTCAATATTTTAAATATGACATGTTTGTTTTGCTCATACCCAGTTGCAAGAAAGTAGTTCAGTGACTTTAAGTTTCGAAGAGAACATTTTATTGCTTTTGTTGTCAGCCAGTCGGGTTGCTGTTGGGGTTCCTAATTTTAAGCAGTGACATAGCAAACTGAAATGATATATTTGTTTTTAGTATTTTCATATTGTACTATATTTATTTGTATTGTATTCTATCTTTCCCCCCCCTCATTATTTGTATTGTGATTGGGTATGTCATGGAGTTGTAGTTTTGGGCAGTTGCTGTTTTTGTGACATGCTGTACACCCCCCAGAGTTCCTCTGGGAAAATCCGGCAGTCAATAAGTATAACTAACTAACAAACAAACAAACAAACAAACAAACAAACAAACAAACAAACAAACAAACAAACAAAAAACCAAACAAAAAACGAACGAACGAACGAACGAACCAACCAACCAACCAACCAACCAACCAACCAACCAACCAACAAATAAATAAATAAATAAATAAATAAATAAATAAATAAATGATGCAGCTACCTTGATGAGGAAAGAGCTAGATCTGGTCAGTGTAGAATCGTTAAAAATTTCATTCAGCTTACTTTTAATGAGACCTCACCAAGATTTGCAAATGTGCTTGGGTCTGTTTTGGCTGGAAGTGTCTTCTCCTTATCCCCCATTCCCCCTAGTTGAAAAATTTCCAGTTGAGATCTTTGCTTCTGCCCTGAGCCCCGCTATGGTGTTGGTGGCAATTTACTTCCAGTTAATGAGGTGCTGCTCTGAGTTTAATGAAAGTTTGTGACAGCAGCTACTCCGTCCTTAAACTTCTACCAATTATCTCTTTAACAAGGTGTATTAATCAGAGGATTATCCCTGCAGAGAGGGTCAAGAAGGAATCAGAGCTGAAGGGAATATCTATCCCCTACCTCAATATTCTCAGCATGGATACTTGACACTACCGGGTCAGGAGTAGCTTGGTGAATCTAATCCTTTCTCTGCTTATATGCAGAGTTGTCTAAAGAAACATGCTACTGCTACAGAAGCTTAAGGATCCTGAAGACTGGCAGCCAAGCTGATGACAGGGAAGATCCAATTTATTAAGTTGCAGGCAGCCAAGCTGATGACAGGGAAGATCCAATTTATTAAGTTGCATTAAAGGAGCACCAAACACATAAACAATGATCTCCTCAACGGTTAGTTTATCTAGTTAAATACAATGCTCTTTGAACACACCAACCAACCAACCAACCAACCAACCAACCAACCAACCAACCAACCAACCAACCAACCAACCAACCAACCAACCAACCAACCAACCCTCTCATGGCCTGCAGAGTTAGTTTATGGTAGCTCCTGAAATACTGTTCCTCTAATAACTGAGACTTGAGAGACATGCCAGGGCTATAGTTGGAGACACCGTGATCTGTAGTGTGTTGCCGTTGTGGGAATTCCTTAACACGCTCTCCGCTGCTTCTGCTTACCAGAAACGGTGGCTAAGGAAAATGAAGATTACCTGTTAAATTCTGCTTTCCCCACTATACATTTATACTTGCTCCGAGGGGCGGGGACGCTTAGAAATTGAAGACATAGGCTGGGCATTATGATTAATGACAACCTCTAAGGATGTGTAGGAACACATCGACATGGGCTCAAAGGGGAGATTACTCCACAGGGTGGTTTGTGAAGATTCTCAGCCATCCAGGTGAGTTTATCTGGAAGTTGAGTCATGGCAACTGGACTTCTTTTCCTTGAGAGATAGAAACGTTTCGCTGCTCATCCAAACAGCTTCATCAGACCGAATACAGCTAATGCGAGTCCTCCATCTTAGAGTCAGCTTTGACCTCTTGTCACACTAGTCTGAAACAGGCTCATAAGATGAACAACGGCCTGAATAGGCTTGTCAGGTAGACGATAGCATCCATAGCCTTAAGGTGAACAATGGCCTAAGGTGCTGAATAGAGATGGGCACGAAACGAACAATTTTTCATTTCCGTTTTCGTTTTTTCATTTCGTTACGTAACAAAACGACAAATGAATTTTGTCTCTAAAATGAAACGAAATGAACAGAAACTCCAGAAATTTTGTCGTCCGTTTCGTTTTCGTTACGGCAATACATTGAACTGCTTTAAATGCTTAAAAAAATCACAAAAATTGAAATTAATGGTAACGAAACGGTAACGAAACGAACAAAAACGAAAACAATTTTTTGCAAAAATTCACAAAAAACGGAAACGAACCGAAACGGACCCCCCAAATGACAAACGACAAACGACAAACGACAAACGAAATGCCATTTTTTTTATTCGTGCCCATCTCTAGTGCTGAAACCTATAAAGTATGAGTTGTTAGCTGTGGCCTTGGTGGTGAAGGCTTTTTGATTTGTCTGGGTATTGTTGAAAGCACACCCGGATAAGTAGCAGATAGACTATGCCTGAGGCCCCCACAGGGTGGTTTCTACAACATGGAAGGCCTTCAATCAGTGGGGAGAACATGTGTTAAAAATGAGGCCATCAATTTAAAAAGGACTCGTTTTAAAAAGAAGTACACTTGAGAAAAATAATCTTACAACCCCAATATTGAATGAGGATGGAAGGCAAGGTTCTGAAAAGTGCAGCTAAACTGGATTCATGGACTTTAATTTCTCTATTTTCCACACTGCTGTGGAGTGTGAATATGTATTTCTGATTCTGGTGCATTGCAGTGTAATCTGGGACCACAATTTGCAGTGGATAGTAGAATTAAGAGGCTAGATATTTTTTTTAAAATGTCTTTCATGACATCTAAATGTAGCCATAATATTTAAAAGAGTCTATGAATAAAGCAGCAACTATGGGGTATCACCTCCAACTTATTTTTTTAAAAAAGGAGTTTTCAGTCCCTTTGATTAATCTCCTGGGGACTTGATGGATATGAATTATACAGTTAATATCATGAAATCATGGTTTCTGAATGCTCCTGGAAAGCCTCCATGTCCATACACAAAACACGGTTGAAAACCTCAGATTTTCAGAAGTTGTATCGGGATGAGAAATGGATGACATGGACTAACACATGCAAGATTTTAGGAGGTATTGAGGAAAAGAATAAAGCAGGGCATCATTATGGAAGACTGAAAATATGATTAAGGGGGATCTGAAAAATCTGTTTATAAAATATCAATTCTCATTTGGAACTGATGAGGTGTGGGGGTGAACTCCTGGCTGGTATCTTCGGGTTTTCTTTCTCCTTTCTGAATTTCTCCTTTAGCTGATCATAGTCAATCAAGGATCACATTGTGAATAGATTGATGTCATGCTGACTGATGGCCACTTAGACTGACTACATGATAGTTTTACTAATCAGAGGTGGAATCTATTGGGAATAATAATGCATTAAAATAATGCCAATGGATAGCTGAATATTTCTCACAGAGTGTTTGGGGTGCTGGAATTAAAAGGGAAGAAGGCTGTTCAAAATACCTGTAAAAAACTGTAGGTGATTCCAGCCCAGCCACGCTCATAAAGTCTGATGCATGGGGACTACATATTTCCTTTTTCCTCGTTCAATTTTAGTTGAATGAATTCTGCCCAAGCATTTGATTGCTTTGTCCCTGGTTGGTGCTATATTTCAATATTAAAGGCGTTAACCACTGTTGCTCACCTGTGCTCAGCACTTCATTGTTCTGTGTGATGGGATGAATATTTTCTGTGCAAGAACAGGTGAACTGTGGTCTGCTACAGCAATGAGGCTGTCAGATCAAAAGTTCTAAACTCGAATCTCTGCAACAGAGGCTGTTTGAATACATAAGCAATACCACTAGCCCAAAGTTGAGTTTCTGAAATAAGAAGCAGGAATTTGGAGGAAAGCAAGACAGAATATAGAACTGATTCCATTATATTATTCTTTCACTTGGAATGATGTCAATTATTTACAGTAGGACCCCCGTATCCACTGATTCATTATCCACTGATGCAGTTATCCATGGTTGGCAGAAGGAAAAATTAAATAAATAATTCAGCAGCCATAAAGAATGCTACTATCAGAAACAGCAGCTGTAAAAAAAGGTACTGTCATAAAACAGCAGCCATAAAGCAAGCTACTGTCAAAAACAGCTACTGTAAAGCAAGCTACTTTAACAAAACAGCAATTTGGGGGATTTTTTGGTGTTCTCTCTTATCCACGGTTTTCATTATCCATGGGAAGCCCTGGAACCAATCCCCAGCAGATACCAGGGTCAATATGTATGCAAGATGAGTGTGGAAATTCAAGGGGGTAAAAGTGCAAGTCCCTGAATACACTATAAAAAGAAGCCCTGATAAGTGGATGTAAATAACAAATGCCAAATAGGGCTGAGGTAAAAATAAAGGTATATTTATTCCCAGCTGAGCAACGGAATCCATTCCAAACACAGCAGTAGTAAGGGTTGCAGTGTTGATGGTCATGGACAGCCTGGAGTAGCATCTCTTTTGATCCCCTGGATATTTTGGAAGTGAGAATGTCACATCTAAAACATACAAAGGTCTTCATAAATTGAGTAACAGGAACCCCAGCGGGCAAAAAAATGGACTGTAATTCCCAGAATTTTCCAGGGCAAACTAACTAGTACCCATACTGTCTGTCTGATTTTGGCAGCCATTATCTCTTTCCCACCCCCCCACCCCCGCAAATATCTTGGCCCTAATTTTCCTGAACCTGCCAAAAGAAGTGGAATTCAAAGAAGAGAAGGTGGACGAAGGTGAGAAAAGCCAGATTTGTCCATGGCTTTCCTACAATCTTCTCCCACAACCCCACACAAACCTTGGGTAAAGAGAATATAATTTACATGGGGGGGGGGAAGAACAACCAAAAGCATATTCCCTAATCACCTTCTGCATCACAACGGCACAACTACTTGCTAGGCCCTGAGGAGCCTGTCATTGCACTTTTTCAGTACTTAAAAGCTGGAATATGGAGGAGGAACAGGATTTGTTCTCAATTGTCCCAGACTGCAGGACACATAATAATGGGCTCAAACTATAGGAAGTCAGCTTTGGGGTGCATATCGGGGGAGGGGGAATTCTTCGTTTACTATTACAATGGAACCAATGACCTCAAGAGGTGGTGACAGCATCAACGCTGGGGACATCCAAGAGAAAATTTGGACAATTATACAGTATGTCAGATCTCCTTTGATTTGGATTCTTGGCTTGAGCTGGGGCTTGGACTTAATGACCTTATATTTCTTTCCCTGCTTCTGTAACATGCTCTTTAATTTCGCACAACTAACAATTGGTTAAAAAAGAAGAGACAGCAAACTAATCCAGCGGAGAGCTTCAAGCTCTTTTTTAGATTCATCGTTGTTCCTCCACTCCTGGCAGAGCTTCAGCGGATGCCTTTGTTGCAGGCAAAGTGCCCGATATTTTTCAGATCTTGCTGAGCAAAATGTCACTCGGAGAATTTCGGCTTTAATCCTATCTTTGCTCTGATGGTTCAGTGCCATATCTGTCTGCCCCAGATGTTTCGAGAAGCCACTTGAGTAGATCAATAGGTCATCAAAGCAAACCCGCAAGATAGCAGGTGGAGAGAAAAAACTCCACACACACCACACAACAAATTACTCCTCCTGCATTGTAAAAGGCAGTGGGACTTGCTGAACATTTTGGGAGATCAAAAGATGTGTTCAAATGATAAATCCAGAGGTATCACAGATGTAGCCACCTTCTCTCCCCCCCGCTCCTTGGGGTCCTTCTGTAATAGGCTTTTGGTGACTGTCAATCCAGGCAGATTACTTAGACCTGTGGGGGGGAAAGGAAAAAACTTTTTTTTCCAAGTCATAGCTGCTTTCTGTACAGGAACTTTTGAACTGCATTAATCAATAGTCTGCATTTCCCTTGCCAGAGTCAGGATTTTTCAGACTTAATGTTTTGATGGAGAGTAGCAAGACCCGTGAGTTCCTCAGCATCAGACTAAATGATACCTTTGTACTGTATATGGTATTTGCTACTGTTCTTCAGTGTCATTGACCCTGTGGCGCAGTGGTTAAATGCCTGTATTGCAGGTAAAACTGTGCTCACGACCTGGGGTCCAATGCCAGGTATAGAGATGGGCACGAAATGAATTTTTTGTTTCGTTATTCATTATTCATTTCGTTATGTAACAAAACGAATAATGAACCTAGGGGCAAATTTAACACAAAACGAACTGAACCGAGAAAAATTGGTTCGGTTTGGTTCGTTTTGTTAATGGGGGGTGGAGAGGTCTCCTACCTGGTGCTGGTCTGGAGGTCCTTTTGCGCCGAGCTGCACAGAGGGAGAATGCACCTTGTCGGTGCCATTGAGGGATGCAGCGAGCTCAAGCCTCAGCCCAGCCCCAGGAGGAGAGGTAAGAAGCAGGCCGTTTTTAGCAGCGTGGCTTTGAAGCCACCCCCTTGCACCTCCCTCCCGCGGCCCATTATCGCGGAGCCGATTGGTAGGGGAGATAAGGAGGCCATGCTTAGGCAGCCAGAGCAGCGCGGCTTCAAAGCCGCCACCCCTTGCACCTCCCTCCTGTGGCCCGTTATCACGGGGCTGATAGGGAGGGGAGATTGGGAGGCCACGCTTAGGTGGCCCCCCCAGGGGCCACGCTGTGGGCGCTGGGAAAAAGTGGGTAAAAATGAATAACGAATTAATGAAACAACAACATGATTTCTTTGCAAAAATTCGCAAAAAACAAAACGAAATGAACCAAACTCCTTAATGAAACAAAAGGAAATGAAACACCATTTTTTCAATTCATGCCCCTCTCTACTCAGGTAGCAGGCTCAAGGTTCACTCAGCCTTCTGAGATTGGTAAAATAAGTACCAAACTTGCTGGGGGGGGGGGGAATGTGTAGCCCGCATACTGTAATTAAACTGTAAATCACCCAGCGACTACTTGAAGTGGTATGGGGTGGAAGGCTGGAAGGCTGAATGAACCATGAGCCTGTTGCCTGGGACTGAACTCCAGGTCGTGATATTCATTTTTCTAATATCATCAAAGCATTTCTCCTTGTTCAGACTCCCATCACTTTCACTTTCCCCCAAGATACTCACAATTATTTTACTTCAGAGGGTGTCTGTGCTTGAAAACAAGACCATGTCCCTCTATAAATAAGGAGTAATGCCATGTAGATGACAAGGAGGAGAACTTAGAAAAAGTCAAGATTTATTGCAGACTCTGGTGAAATGCAGAAAGGATTTGAACATAAGATGTAATTGCCTTTTAGTAGGAGTGATAAACACCCCTGAGATTTTCTCACCTCCTTCCAAGGTGTGAATTGCATTCTGATCAATTTTTTTTAGAAAGAGAAGAAATCTTTACAACCTCCAGGCCAATATGCTTAAGGTGGTTTTAGAAAGAGTAGACTTGCAAGGCAGCATGGCTTCTCCCAATTAAATGACAGCTGGGCCAAAGTGTACAGCTTAAGGGACTTTGCCAGCTTTGAGGTGAAAAGGTGCAACTATCCCCAAAGTTTTTAATAATTGTAATAACTTTAGTAGCCTTTTTGGATGCAAATACTATCCAGATTTTGAGTGGCCTGCGGCTTCATCTCCCCACCGGCTCAGCCTGTCATGCATCCCCACCAGCTGGCCCTTCCCCATACCGGATGGAGACATCAGCTTGCAGTTTTATGTTTTGCCTGCCCTCCTTGCCTCTGACCATCCCCCCTGCCACCTGCCCAGCCTACCCACCCCTGGCTCCGTTGCTGCAGCATCCTCCCTGCATCCTTGCATGTTATAGAGACTTGTCCAAAGTCCAGCCCGGGGCCCAAATGCGGCTGAATGGTCGGCCCCCACACATTTTCACCTCACCAAATCTGGCCCTCCTTGTAAAAAGTTTGGATACCCCTGCCCTAGGTGGATCTCTCTGACATATCTCAGCTCCCTCTGCCATAGCAAGGGAAGGGAACCTGCAGGAGCTTGAAAAAGACTTAGCACTCATGGACAGCACAATGTGACAGAATGAGTACCCTTCTCTCCTGATAGGCTTCTCTCCTTGTGATGTGTGGCGAGGAGAGAGATTGCACTGTAACACGGTAAAAGCTCACATCCTCCCCTTGAAATATTACTATACAGTAACTCAGCACCCAATTTCATCTTTGACTCCTTCTTTGATCGTTTACAAAGCACTCCCAGAAATGATACAGAATCATCTCTACAGAACAGAAAGTAATTTGGAGAAGTCACCGGAATGCTTGCTTGGGTCAACATCCATCAAGCATCCATCATCTTCCGCCGCTCTATCGAGTCTAGGTAAATACCTGTCGAAAAAGTACAGAACTGCGGCGCAGACTTACGGGAGTGCATGAAAAAGTTCAGGGCAACATTGTTTTGTGATCTTCCCCCTTCCCTCCCTCTCCTTCTTCTTTCCAACACATTTGTCTTGGTAGAGAGCCGTCAAGGCCTGTATTGCAAAGCAGAGATTAACACTAACAGACTACTCACTCGGCCATTTCTGTCTCCCCCCCTTCTTCCCTCCCCTTCCTTTCGTTTTGTCATATTTAGTAGCAAACCAGGCTAAAAAGGATGGTTGGTGTCAGCAGCGAATGCACCAGGCATTTCTCAGGGAGCAGAGAGAGTTGACAGACCCCCAAATGGGAACTGGAGACCCATTTTCCATCCTAGCATGGTTGCATGGGTTTGATATCACCTGCAGACCAGCAGCATTGATCTCCAGTACAATTTCAAGACGAAGGCTTCATAAACACCATAAATTCGCAATAGGTTCTAGTGAGACAGCTGAACATCTCTTCAGCCTGAATCTAATTACTAGTCCAACCCAGAACAGATGTATTGGCTGAATTCTAGTCAGAAGTTGCAACTACAATTGCAACCATTGGATCAACAGGGAGTTCTAACGTAAATTAATGCAGTATTGGAGAAAACTTTGATATTTCTGCCCACTCCTATTCTTTTAAATTGTATTCCCATTTTATGGAGTCAAAGAAAGAGAGGAAAGTAGAAGAATATAAGAATTGACAGAGCTTGGGGAAGTTTTTAGAGGGGAAGAAAGGTATCTGTTCATTCGGCATACACGAGGACCTCCGTATCTACAAGGGACTGGTTTTTTAATCTACCATGGATGTCTGACACTGTGGATATGAGGGAACCCTATCTCCAACATGCAAGGGGGAGGGCCAAAGGCCAAAAAGGGGTGCCCTTACATGTTGGATATGGGAGCGCACAAGACTAGATATCCTGATTGATACCACTCCCCTGCATCTGGCCCTTGAAGTACCCCGGTTTTAAGCCAGGAGATGACACATCTCCATTGTGGTTTGTAACCTCTAATGGACTTTTCCTCCAGGAATCTGTCCAATCCCCCTTTGAAATACAAACTATGGATATCAGTTCTGCGGGATCAGGGATCCTAGTCGATCATCAATTCTCTGAGTGGTTCTGTGAGCGAGGAGGTGGTATCCTAAGCCCATCCGATCTCGCCTGATTTCAGAAGCTAAGCAGGGTCGGCCCTGGTTAGTATTTGGATGGGAGACCACCAGGGAATACCAGGTGCTGTAGGCGCCTGGAGTAGGAACTGGCAAGCCACTCCACTGTTCCTGCCAAGAAAACTCCATAGACATGGGGTCACAAAGAGTCGGTGATGACTGTAATGACACAACACACACACACACACACACACACACACAAGCCTGATACTGCTGTGCTGATACTTGCCTTACAAATGCATCCTTTTTTTCCCCCATGAAAGAAATGAAAACAAAAGTTATTCTTTGCATAAAGGCCCTTTCTTTACAATTATGAAACCAGCTGTTTGTTTTTAACTTTCCAAGGCAGGGTACCATAAAGATTGTTGAGAGAAAGTTGAGAGAGAGAGAGAGAGAGAGAGAGAGAGAGATAAGGGGAAGTTTAACACAACGAAGCAAAAACATCAAAATATATGAAAGGCTGTAAAGAAAGTTGTAATGAGCCTTTACAGCTTTTACTGCATAAATATGTTCCCACTTTTCTTTGTCTTGTGAATGTAATGAAACAAAGCAATTATTTGAATAAAACCGTGGATTAATAAAACGTGATTCAGGCTGAGTCCAAGGAGGTTAGTTGGGTGCAGAAATAATATTTGTCAGAAGCCACTCCCGGATGGCTAGTTCAAGATGAATGAATGCAATACCCTGCTGAAGCTGCCCGTAAGGGAGAATTTATTTTAAAACCGGAATGGGCCAGGCTTGGATTGGATAACCTTTTGAATGGGGGCAGCTGTTAAATGGAGAGAGCCCTTCCACTAAAGGGCTGTTCTCCAGAAGGGAAGACAAACAGTCCGCCCTTTGCACATAAAGAATTAAAAGAGGGAAGGGGCACAAGCAAGGGCCACCTCAAACCAACAGGGAGATTTGGCATTGAGCTTCTCAGCCTGACCTCCGACACATTCTACAAACCCTCTTAAGGAATTGGAAAAGGTGCAAAAGAGAGCAACCAATTCCTGGGCTGGAAAGGCTAAAACATTTGGGGCTATTTAGACTGGAAAAAAGGCGCCAGGGGGGGGGGGATATGATTGAGCATACAAAATTATGCAGGAAATGAGTCAAGTGGATAGAGGGACGCTCTTCTCCCTCTCACAAAATACCAGAACTAGGGGACATCCACTCAAATTGAGGGCTGGAAGAGTGAGAACAGACAAAATAATTTTTTAAAAACCAGTGTGTTGTTAATCTGTGGAACTCCCTGCCACAAGATGTGGAGATGGCATTTGGCCTGGATGCCTTCAAAAGGGGATTGGACAGATCCCTGGAGGAAAAGTCCATCACAGGTTACAAACCATGATGGAGGTGTGTCATCTCCAGGCTTAAAACCGGGGTACTTGATGGCCCAGTAGAGGCTTAAAACCAGGATCCTTCAAGGGCCAAATGCAGGGGAGTGGTATCAGGAGACAGATATCTAGTCTTGTGCGCTTCCAGACACATCTGGTGGGGCCACTTTGAGATACAGGAAGCTGGACTAGATGGGCCTTTGGCCTGATTCAGCATGGCTCTTCTTATGTTCTTATGTTCATGTGTGTTGGCTGAATGCCTCTGTTGCCATTCTTTACTGAAGCCGTCTCTCTTCTGGAGGAGAAAATAATAAAAGTACTGTTCTCTTCAGTCCTTTTAGGAAAGAAGTGTGACACTTGCAGGTGTTGTCACTGTTGGCAGTAACAATGAGATTAGTAGGAACTACAAGCTCTTGGAAAAGCTGGAGATTTTCTTGGGGAACCCCATTGGTAGGATTCTGGGATTTGTAGTCCACAGCATCACTTTCCCCATCTCTGTTGTTTTGATCAGCTTCCTGCCCTTCCTCTTCCTCCAATATTCCAATCCAGTTAACATCACTTAAAACCTCTCTAGAATGGACTTCAACTTGCTGCCCTTTTTACCTGCTTTGCTTCTGTGTTTGGTGTTGTGGCTTAGATGCGTTAGGCATACCTACCATCCCTGGTTCTTTCTCATTAAGTGCTGTGTGGTCCTATGGGGAGCTGAAAGTATAAATTCCAGATCTGATGGATAGACTCACGGTTCTAGGTCAGCTGAGCTTGACCCAGAAAAGCAATACAGTTGGCAGGTGTGGTATTAGGAGGACCTGTTTTTAATGTGCTGTTACCATCTGGGACCTACGGGGCAGCATGTGTTAGGAATGTAAATAAATACACCTTGGCAGCTGTCTGCACTTTCTGAAGAGGAAGAGGAAACGTGTTCTGATTTGTTAAATACCAAGCCTATATGAAGTGGGTGGCCTAATGGATGTTGCTTGTGATATATGAGCTGATTTTTTTTTTAATTTGAAATTTATAGGGAATTGGGGACCCTGCTCCAGATGATGTTGGACCACAGTTTTCTGCATCCTTGACCACTTATCATCTTTTGTGAGGCTGGCAAAACCAGGAGGGCGGTATCTTTCTTACCCCATGCACTGGGTGTTATTAGTCCACTTCAGCCGGTCTGGAAGGATCCTTGCTGTAGCTAGAGAGGGTGTTTTCCCCCTTTAAATTGATGTGAATTTCTGCTTTTAAATGAGCCTTTAGTATTGATTTTAATTGCGGTTTTAATATATTTGTTCAAGTCTTTTTAAAACATTAATATGCTTCTTGTTCATAGTTTTTAAATGACATCTTTTTAATGATATAAGCCACCTCGGGTCCTTTTAAGAAGAAAGATGGGGTATAAATATTTTAAATAAAAAATATATATAATGGTATGGAGAGAAAGCAGCACTGAGCATAAACTAGAAGGTTAACCCAGCTAAATATTTCCAACATTTATTCTGGAAAGCTAGGAAGAAGCCAGATCCACACTGTGATGGAGTAATTTAATTGCATTGCATGTTTTCCTCCCATGTAATTTTGAAACTTATTCTAAGGACACCCCCTGTTTTATTTTCACAACGCTCTTGTGAGGTAGGTTTTTTTTTTTGAATCACATTGTAGATCAGTGGTTCTCAACCTGTGGTTCCCCAGATGTTCCTGGACTGCAACTCCCAGAATTCCTGGCCAGCTCAGCTAGTGATGAAGACTTCTGGGAGTTGCAGTCCAGGAGCATCTGGCAACCCATAGGCTGAGAACCACTGCTGTAGACAGTATGACTGGCCTGAGGTCACTGAGCAACATTGATTTCTGATCCTGTTTCCTCCCCCTCAAATCCAACTTTCTAACCACACGTGGAACCAATCTCTAAGATCTTGTGATATTCCATCTGTCCTCCACCTTAGATTTTATGCAAATTATCCCAACTATTCATTAAACCTGAGATCCTCCCGAGAGGGTGTAGATTTCTAGTCTTTGCCCCAATCAGACAATCTTGGCAGTCTTTGAAATGCTTTGCTTAATATAGTTGCCGTGTAAAACCCAGAGAGAAAACGAGCATCGGTTCCAGCCGTGTGTTAATTAAGATCTTTCTCCTGCATCATTTCACATGAGAAGTTCTGCTCTCCCTCCCCATGTTCAGTGGGCACCAAATCAAACTCTGGCTACGAAGCCTCGCTGTTAAGCCCACGGAATTAACGTCACAAAACAATCCTAAATTAGAAAGATCAAAGAGTTGCAGCTCAAGGTGAAAGAGATGCTCAGAGAATTTCAAAACAAGGTTGATCTTTTGGCCGGGCCTCCATGCTTCTTAAGGACCCAGAGAGCAGCAGATCCTCTTTCATTTCAGAAAGCTGGTTAAAACGGAAGTGTTTTAATTATACCTTTCCTTGCACCAGTGGCCTGCAATCTCCTCTTTCTTTCCTCCCCTGTCCCAGACCTCAAATTAGATCATGTGCTCCATTGAATAAGGGTAAAATCCCATCTGAGTCCTTGCAAGGTAGAGTAGATCTATTGCAAGGGATGGAACATTAGCCCCGACGGATGCGAGCCCCATCGACTTAAGTGCGTCTACACTTCCTTGGACTATGATTGAATTTAGCCAAATGTTACAGTGCCTTTTGTATGCTGGGAATTTAGAAGGCAATTGGGTCTAATTTGAATGCCAAACGCAAGGGCATTTGCCCTTCCCCCTTTTCTTATCTGCTAAAACTGCAGCTGGTGAAAAAAGTCTCTTAGCTTTTATGGCAAAGGATGAAAAAAAAATCTCAAGGACAAAAAATTAGGAGATTTTCATTGTTTGTTTTCTCCTGAGACGTCAGTAACCCTGCTGGCTACCATTTTGAAAATGGAGAGTGTCGAAAGGAAAGGGGACAAGAGTGCCATTTATTTATTTATTTATTTATTTATTTATTTATTAACCACCTGATTTTCCCACAGGAACTCTGGGCGGTGTACAAGAAATGGCCAATCTAAACAATTTATCCAAAAACTCAACCCAAGAAAAGTCAAATAAAAATAAGGATATAAATAAGGATAAAAAGACAATATACAACATTTGAACCATCTCTTCCTGTTGTTCTCTTCCAGTTTCTGTCTCCCTACTCATTTCCACCCCCAATTCTCTTTCTGACGAGACTGGCACCAACCACAGTCCAGCAGTTCAGCCCACTTTGGCAGTGTGTCCACACAGGTGCTCCATGGGGGCCGTGCAACCACCCCCATCTCCTTTGTGCAGTTGCCCATCCTCTGCGTGACACACGTGTCCCTCTGCTTCCTCCTCTATGGCTGTTCACTGTGAGCCTTTTCACACGACCCCTAAGATCCGCTGGCCACTTAAATTTGGACCAGAGATCTTAGGGGTTTGTCGCTGTTCCTGCGTTCCCACCCCCTCTGCACTCCTGGCTGCTGGCTGTGTGAGGGGAGGGAGAAAAAGAGAGAGGAAAAAATGCAGGCTCACCTCCATTCTGCCGTCCTGGCACTGCATTCAGATCTCTTAAAGGGGCGGGGGGCAAAAAAAGAACAAACAGAAGCAAGGAGAGCCCGGCAAACACTACGTTATATCCGCATCAGGAATTTTCACCTCTGGAGAGAAGGTACCTGAAAAGTGCGCTGGGATGCGCTTATTTATTTATTTATTTATTATTATATTTATACCCCGCTTATCTTCTGTGACGAACTCTAAGCGGCTTACAAACGGCGAGCAAGCGCCAGCTTAGGTGGGTGTGGTCGCACTTAATTATCTGTAAACTCTGGAGCTGGTGAGGAAACAATTTTAAGCTCCGGAGCTGGGAGCGATTTGCGGCGGAGTTTAGGGGTCATGTACAAATACCCTCAGACAAGGAGGGTGACAAGGAAGCTGGCAGTGTTGGCGAGTGGACAGTGGGTGGCCACCAGGAGAGGCAGAGGAGGTGTGATGGGTGATTGGGCAGTTGTCCTGAGGAGGCAGGGAGGAGAGCACACACTGCCTGGGGAATGGATGAGGACACAGAGGAGGCAGAAGAGGGCCATGTGTGGCACCTGTGGAATCCCTGTGTGAGCGTGATTCCAAACTGGATCGAACTGCCGAACTGTGGTTCATGCGTTTCCCTGTCTCTGATAAATGACATGGTGAAGCCATGGCTTTGCTTTTTCAAAACTGTCAACCAGGTTGGAAAGCTCAGAGAAGTTACTTTTTCGACCACGGCTCCCAGAATCTGCTGGGGTTGTAGTCCTCATGTTGTAGTTGTGTCATTACAGCCGTGAGCGACTCTTCATGACCCCATGTCCATGGAGTTTTCTTGGCAGAAATACTGGAGTGGTTTGACAGTTCCTACTCCAGGCACCTACAGGACCTGGTATTCTCTGGTGGTTGCCCATCCGAGTACTAACCAGGCCCGACCCTGCTTAGCTTCTGAGATCAATCGAGATCTGATGTGCTCAGGGCATCTAGGCAGCTAGTGCCTATCATTTGCAAATAGCTGACTGATCACTTTGATACCTTGCCAGCCTGTGGAGCCTTGGGCAAGCGGCATAGTTCCTGGATGTCCCCAGAAAAATTGAATGGCAAACCACTTCTGAGTAATATCCATCTGGAAAACCTTGAAAAGGGTCACCATCTGTAGGAATCAACTTGATGGGACATGATGACTATTTTCATTTATTACTCCATCTCCCAGTCTCAAAACATCTCAATGTTCAACTGGGCATTCAGGTCTGTCTCAGTTAAACACCTTTCTTTTTTATATAAGGTCAAAAATGCTTGTCGTCATGGTACCTTTGCAGTGATGAGTAAAACAGGTCTCCATTAGAGCAATCTTTGCCCAAGTGCTGTGCAAGAATCTCACCTCTGCTGCCAGCTGTATGTAAAAATGACTTGAAAGGCACTCCAGAGATGAATAACTTTGATTCTACCACACCTGTCAAGACATTTAGGAAATGTGGCTTCAGAATGACACTCACCCATTTGAAAGAGGCCCTTCAAAGGTTTTTCCTGACATCGCCACCACTGCCATGGCTAATTCGACAATAATGTGTCCTCTGTTGTTAATCAGGAAGTCATTAACCCTAACTGGATTAGAATGTAAGGAGTTGTAAGGGAAAAATTAAAGCCACTTCAAACCGTTAAGTCCTGCTTCTGCTGCAATACTTTTACTACACGAGATCGTGATTTAGTTGTTTCAGGCAGTCCACATGGGAGTAACCGCTGAGATGTAGGCAAGGGAACGTTTGATAGAACACACAGGCATTGCATTGAGACGAACCTAGGTCCAGTCCATGGCACATCTCAGATCTTGAATAAATGGGTTAAGAATTGGGTGAAAGCTACTCATGTACCACACAGGAGATTGTGGTATTTCATGGGACTCTCACCAAAGGAAGAGAACATGGATGTTTCTGTCACCCTCCGGATTAAGTAAAATCACACAAACTGCAGCAATAACCATTCCATCTTGATTTATTTATTTATTTATTTATTTATTTATTTATTTATTTATTTATT
>JAHTLZ010000213.1:3547696-3587339 GCA_023846285.1 Phrynocephalus versicolor | reverse complement strand
TACTACTACTACTACTACTACTACTACTACTACTACTACTACTACTACTACTACTACTACTACTACTACTACTACTAATAATAATAATAATAATAATAATAATAATAATAATAATAATAATAATAATAAATGATCATGCAAAATTACTTTGGGACTTCCGAATACAGAGAGACAGGGTTTTGGAGCATAATACCCCGGATATTATGATTGTGGAGAAGTAAAAAATGTGGATCATTGATATTGCTTTACCAGCTAATAATAGAGTCACCATGAAACAACGTGAAATTATTACCCAATATCAGGATCTGAAAATTGAACTTCAGAGACTATGGCGTAAACCGATACAGGTAGTCCCAGTGGTATCGGCACCGTGGGTACAGTGCCTAAAAAGCTGACTGATAGTGACTTTGTCAACTCCAATTTCTTCTAAATACTTGCTTAGTATCCACCTTACTGGAATCTGCTCGCATATTTGGCCAATACATCACATAGTCCTAAACACTTGGGAAGCGTTCGACTAGTGATTGGTAATACAAAATCCAGCACAGTTATCTTGTTTGCTGTGTGGTGGTGGTGGTGGTGGTGGTGGTGGTGGTGGTGGTGATGATGATGATGATGATTCCCAACATGGCACCCAAATGTGTCTTAGAAAACTGCCACGCACACCCCACTCAGCTGGGGGATATGGGGAGTTGCATGGTGATTCTCCTACGACCAGCATGTCAAGAAGGTACCAGATGTGAAAGACTGCTTCATTAAAAACCAAAACAAAAAAATATGAAACACTGAATAAACGTTTTTCTGCACCGTCTCCATGTAAATCCACAGAATTGGCAAGATTAGGCCTAATTAGTGTTAACCAGCTTTACTTATGGCTCCCAAACGTTGCTTTTTTTTTGGCAATAAATCTCGCTTGTCCAGCAAACAGCAAGAACACCAGGCTAACACCCCCACCCCAAACCGGCTTTTATATTCACAGCATGATCAATCTAACTGAATTGAAATCTGCTCCTAGGAGCCCAAGATCTATGTTGACATTGGAGAGATTAAGTGTTCGATCTCATTATTAACACTAGTGTTAGCATACCACAGTCCTAGGTGATATTAGATCCATGTTGGCTTTTTTTCTCCACATGAGTAAGCCCTCAGACTGTGAATATATGTCTACAAAGCAGTCTAGTGTGCTTGGAACTGCTGAGAATCCAGTTCAGGATTAAGAGGTACACCCCCTATGAGAGTTCTGTGCCTGAAAAAGGATTGATAATAACCTGAACTTCCCCTGCACTATGCCAGCACGCCAGCTGCAGAACACATGGCTCTCACCCTCCCTTTCACCATCATACCCATGGTAGATTTGGTGGTACAATTGTCCACTGTTTGGGCAGAGAGTTTTTCAGACTCTGGGGAGGCTGAAAGTCACTGTGGGCTTTTCTGAGTCACGGGTGGCCTTGGTCTAGAGCAGTGTTTCTGTGAAAATTCTCAGTTATCCAGGTGAGTTTATCTGGAAGTTGAGTCATGGCTACTGGACTTCTTTTTTGAGAGATAGAAACGTTTCGCTGTTCATCCAAACAGCTTCATCAGACTGATGAAGCTGTTTGGATGAACAGCGAAACGTTTCTATCTCTCAGAAAAGTTGGTCTAGAGCAGTGGTTCTCAGCCGGTGGGTCCCCAGATGTTCCTGGACTGCAACTCCCAGAAACCCTGGCCAGCTCAGCTAGTTGTGAAGATTTCTGGGAGTTGCAGTCCAGGAACATCTGGGGACTCACAGGCTAAGAACCACCGGTCTAGATGGATGGCTAGAGTGACTTCGTACTTTTTCAGTTCTGAACAGCAGCTCCAACCTTGATTGTTAGAATTGTGTGAAGGCCATCTCCTTAGCAAAGCAAAGCACGTTGCTTCAAGCTCTCTCTGGGAGGTTAGCAATTTAATTATGTAGCCTACACTAGGTATGGGTGTTTTGTTTTGGAAGTGTGCTGGTTCTGAAGCAAAACGTGGGAGCCCAGCTGGTGTTCAAAACCAGTCCAACCCTTACTTTGTGTGGGCTTGTGTGGGGTTAAACGTCACCTTCTATCTGGTGCTGACCAACCAGACAGGGATGCGGGATGATGCATTTCCCTGCACAGATCCTTATTGGCCAGCGCCAGGAAGAAGGAAAGATGATGTCGGAGGCTTCTTTCTCACTGGAATTTAACCCCACGTGAGCCCAATCCAAGGTAAGGGATTGGCAGAATTCATTCTGGAGGGTTGGACCAGTGCATGCTAATTGTGTCCAACTCTAGGGGTGGTGCTCATCTCTGTTTTCAAGTCTAAGAGCCAATGTTGTGGAAGTCCATGGCTATGTGGCTGGCATGGCTGAACACTGTTTACCTTCCCACTTTTATGGTGGTACCTATTTATCTACTTGCATTTACTTGCTTTCGAACTGCTAGGTTGGCAGGAGCTGGGGTGAACAGTGGGAGCTCGCTCCACTGTGTGGCACCCGGGATTCAAACTGCTGAGCTGCCGACTTTACAGCCAAGATGCTTGTTATTGGGAGCTCACAGGCAAGACATTTGACACTCCCCTTCCTGTGCTGTTCTACGGCAAGCAAAGGTGTGGTCCAACCTTGCATGCACCTTTAACTCCTATTTTGGTAGAATTCCCAAGTCCTTTGGAGTTGCATAGCAGCACCTGAATGCTTCCACAAGTCTCCCTAGTTTTCCCATTGGGGCATTATTCTCACGGAGGAAAACTGCACTCAGACCAGTTCTATTCTGCCTACTGATTAATTCTGCAAATTTAGAGAAACTACAGTGCCTTGTTTCCTCTGCTGCCATGATTCTATTAACCATTTTTAACCAACATGTATAACACTGTATTTTCACTCAACCTCTATCTTTAAGGGAAAAAAACAGGTAAGACTCACTTACATGGTAGGCTTGGAGAAAAGATGATCAATTTATTCTGCAGAGAGCCACATAAACATCCCTCCCAGCTAAATTAGATTTAAAGTGGAGGTCTGCAAAAGAGAGCTTTGATCCATTCAGAAATAAATCACCCCGTTTATGAATCCTTTACAGGCACGACACAAGTTATTTACGGAACTGTTGTGATATAAAGGTGGTATTTCACAGGCAGCCATGGCTACCTGGACAGGTCAAATCTATTTCAACATAGAAGCAAAGTGTAAATGACAAAATTTATTCTAGTGGAGACGGGAGGATTCCTAAGGCATTTGTTGATCTATGACTTCTTCCATGAAAAAAGGGCAGGAGGGAGGAAGCGCAAAGACAACACATTCAAACTTCAGAATGACAGCCCATCGGGGACATAAGGAATAAACATCAGGAATATGTGTATTAAGAAGAAAATATAAAGTACACAGGTGATACAAAGCATTGTAAGCCGCCCAGAGACCTTTGGGTAGTGGGCGGCATATAAGTTATAAAAATAAATAAAAATAAATAAATAAATAATGCTTTAACTACATCAGTGGACAACAAATCCTTTTCACACGACCCCTAAAATCCGCAGCAAATGGCTCCCAGATCCGGAGCTTAAAATTGTTTCCCCACCAGCTCCGGAGTTTACAAAAAATTAAGTGCGACCATGCCCACCTAAGCGTGTCCCAGCGCACTTTTCAAGTACCTGCTCTCCGGGGGTGAAAAATTCCTGATGCGGATGTAAGGTAGTGAGTGCCGGACTCTCCTCGCTTCTGTTTGTTGTTGTTTTTTGCCCCCTGCCCCTTTAAGAGATACTTGCTGCCGGGAGCAGAGCAAGAGGGAGGTGAGCCGGCATTCTTTTCTTTCTTTTTTTCTCCCTCCCCTCACACAGACAGCAGCCAGGAGTGTGGAGGGGGTGGGAACACAGGAACAGGGACAAACCCCCAAGATCTCTGGTCCGAATTTAAGTGGCCAGCAGATCTTAGGGGTTGTGTGAAAAGGCCAAAAGGAAATTCAAAGGAACAGTTGAACTTCGCAATTCTACAAGCTACAGTCCTTCACGATTCGTGCTGTTGATCACAACCTGGGTGCAATAAATAAATAAATAAAATTTTAGCTTTTTCTTGCTGCTGTCGTAATTGCTCATGTTATCTCTTCTGTAACTGTGAACAAGAAAAGTCTCATTTTGTGAAATTGTGTTTGCAAGGTTCTTTGATATATATCCAAGTAAGAAAAGTGCCCCATAGAACATAAAAGTGTCACACTTGAATCATTGCCACTGTTTGCAGAATGCAGATATATTTGTATGCCATATTGGGTAGGAAGCCAACCCTTCCCCTCTTGCTGCATTTTCTTGGACTACAAAAGCAACAACCTTCTAGGTGGCAGATCACCCTCAGGCTGTTTGATCCCTGCAAATCTGGAGCCTCTAGATGCTCTTTATAGCATTTTAAAGGGGAGATTAACCAATTTGTTGATTTGTCAAATCGTCCCTGAATATTCGCTGATTCATAGATTCATCAGCCCCAGCGAATCATGAGTCACGATGACTCACCATTTTTAAGTTTGTCCCCAACTCTAATTGAGAAGGAAATTGTGGTTCAAGTGGACCGTTGTCTCCAGAACAACCCCCCTTGAGGTATGCAGAGGGCAGTTACGGGGAAAATGGCCATGCAGGCAAGCACAGCTGCTACTGTCCATTTGGGCAGATGAGGGAAGCCCTCTCTCTCCCGCTAGCCTGCTGGCTAGGCATCTCAAGAGGCTTTATCACTCTTTATCAAGGTGTCTGATTGTGTCGAGACAGCCCAAACTGATAAGAACAAGAACATTTATTTATTTATTTATTTGATTTATATACCGCAACCAGCTAGCAAAAGAGCTACTCTGGGCAGTGAGTGGCTGACCATCTTTAGTTGACTTTGTGTGTGTATGCTTGGTTTTATGTCAGTTTTAAAGGACCCCAGTATCCGTTGGGGATTGGTTCTAAGCCTTCCCGTGGATAATGAAAACTGTGGATAAGTGAGAAAGCCAAAATGTTCCCCAAACTGCTGTTTTGTGATAGTAACTTGCTTTACAGCTGCTGTTTTGCAACAGTAGCTTGCTTTACAGCTGCTGTTTGTCACAGTAGCTTGCTTTACGGCTGCTGTTTTATGACAGTAGCTTGCTTTACAGCTCTTCTTTGTGACAGTAGCTTGCTTTGCAGCTGCTGAATTATTTTTTTCCCCTCTGCCAACCGTAGATAACTGAATCAGTGGATAATGAATCAGTGGATATGGGGGTCCTACTGTACAAGTGATGTTCTGCATGTGAATGCAAGAGTATGTCTATGGATGTTTCTTCTTAAATGGCAGATTTTATGTCTTGGATTTTTATACTGGGTGTGTGAATGAGCTGACTGGGTGGCACTTTTTAATCTCATCGTGTTTTATACAATGACAATAAATTCTATTCTATTCTATTCTATTCTATTCTAAATCCTACAATCCCTGACCATTGGCGGTGGTGGCTCCTGGGTATGGAAATCTAACAACAGCATGACAGTTACACTTGTAGCTGCACAGGTTATACAATAATTCGCTGGCCTCAGTTGTCGCCATATTGAGGTGCAGGAGGTACAGAAAAGAGTGGTTGTGTACATTTGGTTATGCTGTGTTTTTTGCCTGACACTTTCCTATCACTGTGAGTTATTTAACACAGCATGAAATGACAAGTGAACGTCCACCTAGCACTGTGTATCAGAAACTGGGCAAAAACGAGACAGAGAGATACCTTGGATTAGAAATGCTGGCACAGATTAGTTCTGCATTGACAATGATTGTAATCTGTGCGTGGAGAGTCCTGCACTCTGGATGAAATCAGTGTCTCTTAATATTCAGACCAGGCGAAGTAGCACCATTTCTGAAGGAGAAAATCAGGTCAGCTTTCTCAAATGTTGGGAATTGGATCAGCTCCGTATTAATAATGCTATTAAAAGGCTTTGTAATGCATCTGTGCTTCTGATGACAGTGCCTGAGTCCCTTGTCATTCTTTTTCCTTGTCTAAAAAAAAAAGTCTTTAAGAAAAGGATCCTAACTTGTGACATTCAGGTGCTCCTATAATTTACACAACTAGCATGCTGTTTTGCTTTGGAATTCTTGTAATAAACACCTCCTCTGCCAGTCAGAAAGATACAAAGGTTACCTGCCCCAGAGGGAGAGAAAGATCTAAATCCTGATTTGTTTCGCTTTCACACAGTAAGCATGGAAATATGAAAAATGTTCTGCTTGTTGCAGAACATTTTGAAATCAGTGTTGCACAAGTTTTGGTTAGAGATGGGAACAAATTGGAAAAAACCCTCGTATAACAAACGGTTTGTATAACATAACATTTGTACAACATAAAAAATTCCGGAGATAGGGGAAATTTGCTTAACAGAATCACCTATGGGGCAAATCAGTACAACATAAAAATTGTCACGATTAGAGATTACTCCATTTTCAATGCATTCCTATGGGAAATTTGTATAAAGGAAGATTTGCTTAACAGAATTTCATTTGGAACAAATTAATTCCTTTACACAAGGTACCACTGTAATCGGTTTTGATAACAAATTTATGATTTCACCCCATACAAACTGAAAATCTGTTTGTAAATTTGTTTTTTTTTTTAAATTTAAAACCTGATGAAATGCCCCAATGGTACCTAGAGAAATCAAAATGGCAGGGAAGCTTCCCAAGATTCTCCTTTACAAGCTGGTGAAGTTTGGGTTCTAAGTGTCCAAATTAAGCACCCCCAAAAGAGGTCCCCCCTGGAAAGTGGCCGCAGGCACCCAGAGACACCAAAATTGCAAAGAAGTGTTTCCCAACTCTTCTCTGCATTCACTCCAAGTTTGTTGAAGATTGGGATCCAGGCATCTGCATTATGCACCCACAAAGTGGGCCTATCCATGAAAGTGCCTTTTAGCAACTGGGTTGGGGAAACCCAATCTTCACCAAAGTTGGAGGGACTGAAGAGGTGAGTCGGGAGAAGGTTCTTGGCAAGATTGGTGTCTCCAAGTCCTTGGTGGAGACTTCCCTGCAGGGCCTTCATCATGGGTGTATACCTTGAACATCAGGCATCCAATCTTCATGTAGGAAATTACGTAGATATATCATTAGTTGCACACTGAGTGATACCAAACTTAAAATCTTTGGATTACTTAGCTCAAAATGAAGAGCTGGCTTAGACAGGATATTTCAATAAATACACTGGCAGGTGAAGACAGTCTAAATGAAATTTAGTCTGGCTGTTTTTGATTTCTCCTTCCCATAACCAGGAGAACAAAAGAAACCATCAAAATGCACATTTGATTCTACAGATACTTCTGAACAAACCCTGATCATAATATCACAATACCTGGTCAGCTTTGCAAAGAAAACAATTGGAATGAAACACACCAAAAGATTAGAAAGAAATCTACTTGTTCGGTACCTCTGTGTTGTGAGTAAACACATAAGCAATATCCCAACAGCAAAGCAATGGATACTACCAATGGAGAACAATAAAAAACAACCAGATGTCTGCAAAAATTTGCCCAAACATGCCTTTGGCTGTGTACTGATGGAAGTATGCCCTGAGCATTTGGACGTCTCTTATGAAATTTGCTCTTCCCGCCTCTGCTCCCGGCAATCGGGTTTCAGCCTGAACTTTTGGGACCAAGCCTCCTTTCTTCTCATTTCCAAGTCATCTGTCACAGTAACAGATGATGGACTCGTTGTCTGGCTTGTTCCTGGCCACCTGCAGATACATTTGTCTCTCTAGGCTGCCTTACAGTTATCAGGTGAAGGCAACTGGAAAAGGCAATCGTTTCCACATAACAAGTTTCCTCTTCCACATGACGAGGGCAGGATTAAAGGAAGGAGGTTCTCACTTCCTCCCCCAATCCAGCTTTTTACCTGCCCAGCAAACGCTGAAGAGTTCTGGGCTTTGCTGTTGTTGAGAGCAGTCCTGCATATATTACATTCATCAGGATATAGACCCATACGTCAATCAAATTTCCCCCCTTTTTTCTTAAATTGGTGTGTAGAAGTTACTCTGGCTGTAGAGCCAGAGGATGAACATTCAATTCCTCATTGTGCCTCCTTCAGAGAGGCTGGAATTGATGTCTGACCTGTCAAGTGTCCCAATTTGGGCGGGACATTCACATTTTTGATCCCTCGTCCCACTCTCTACCAGGAACATTTCTTTTCCCGGAAATGCTCCAGGCAGCAGCAGCAGAGCAGCAGCAGCACAAGCGGAGGACAAGCAGCAAGTAAGGGGGCAGAGTGCAAGCGGAGGGGGAGTGTTTGCTTGCCTGCTGGCCCCTTTCGGGTCTGCCAGTGCAAGGCACTCGGCTGGCAGTTGCGGGCTCGAAGTTTGGCTGGCGGCTCCGGCTCCTCCAGCAGCCAACGAGAGCTCCCCTTGCCTGAGAAGCCATCAAAGCCCAGCCCGATGCCGCCAGCCGAGTGTCACCCTCTTTGTCCCCTAGTGTGGCTTCTATGGGGGCCATGTCCAATTCAGGCCATGTGATGGGAGGAGTGGTGCGCACACACGTATGGAGTTTTGTGTTTGTGTTTGTGTGCGCATTCCACCTCCCTCCTCCTGTCCTGCGCAGCACCTAGAAAAACTTGACAGCTATGTTTGATGATCCCTAGGACACCTTTCAGCCCTGCAGTTCAAAAGTTGTTTTTAGTGCCCTGCCCAATCTTGGAGAGGTTCCCCCACAAACCAGGCAATGAACCAACCAACAAAACCTTTTGATTTCAGGCATCATGAATGTTAACTGAGAGGTTTTGTCCAAAGAGGCACATGCTTTCATATCTGTTTCTGCATACTGCAATCGTTAACCCAGAACCCGAGTTTCTGAGCTCGGCAGTGCAAAGAGCATTGGTAAGCTTTCAGTAAACCTCTTCCTTATTCTACAAATCAATGCATTTATGGGAACAATGGGAAGGAACCTGTGTTTTTGTCCTGTCTATATGGCTTTGGCAAACAGATGTTACGGGGAGAAGGGGGAAGTTGCCATTGAGCGCCAGTTATCCATCACTGAGAGGAACTGTTCTGAGACCTGTATGTAGAGTGCTCAGTAGAAAGGTTAATCATAGATTACACCTTCCCAGATGAGAGGGGAAATAGAGTCCTTTCTGTATTACAAGAACCTCACCGGCGAATACATTCCCCCCACCCCTTCCTGTGTCTTTTCATTAAGCTGCAGAGCCCAAGGAGACGAAGTCTGGAATATTAAAAGGAGCACTGTTACAATGTTCTATTAAATATGAATTTTTATTTGATAAGAGCACTATATTTGAGTGATGGAAAGTGAATTACACTTCTGCTTTGGGAAGGTGTGTGTGTGTGTGTGTGTGTGTGTGTGTGTGTGTGTGTGTGTAAGTTCCCCGAAGGTTATGATGGAGACACAGGCTCCGAAGACATAAGCAAGCTCACCATAATCCATTCAAAGAGTATTCGTTGTGGACGGCGTTTTAGCCACACATTTCCGTTGGATAATAACTTTTTGTCTCTACTACAGTTTTAATGTTGACTCTGCTTAGTCAGATTTAAAGGGGATGCCTCTTGGGCAATGTTCAATTTTCTCTCCTAGTGTCAAGGCTTAACAAGAGCCGGAAATTACTTCATCACCGAACTTGTTCCAGACAGCTACAGATGTCGCTTCCAAAATGGTGACATTTAAGGGTAAACGATGGAAATGAGGATTAAATCTGGCGATTTAGCCAACACATCGGTTGGATCTTCAGATATACCGTCATCTCAGAGCAGTTTTGGACATTTTCCAGCGCATCTTGATAACCTTTGAAAACACGCCAGTGGATCGTGGAAATTAGTATGCGGTCTGCTAATTCACTAAGTCCTTTGCCTTTACTGTAACATAAACATTGCAGAGGAAGCAGGCAGCTTTGCTAGTCCTTGCTGTGTACTCAAAAGTGATGTCATGATGAGAATGTTAGATAAGGAGGAACAGAGAAAAGTGAGGTTCAAATCCATGGCCAACCTCCAAACTCAATGGGTTGTTCAGTATCTCCCATCTTCAGTATAACCAACAAGCCAGTTCATTTTAATGGATCCCTTACACACAAAATTTCTTTACATACAAACAACTATGGATATGTATTTATATTTCTGATAATATATTGCAATGGATCCAAATTTAAATTCCATGGGTTCATGGAGTCAAAGTATTCTTCCACAAACACAGATTAAAAATAGTGGGGAATCAACTGCACACCCTTTCTGGGAGCAGAGCTGTTTTGCCAAAAAAAGAGAACATATTAATTTCACTTGCCATTTTAGTGAGTCGTGGTTTATTTGCATTAAATACACAGTCTATATAAGGAAGCAGAAAAATATATCCTTTGCCTCCGCTCCTTATTTTTTTTAATTGCAGAGGTAACTTTTATTTCATCCTTTTGGGTAGATAAAGGTGAATTTAAAATGCACTTCAAATTAGTGGGAAAACACAAGTCTGCGGAAATATGGTGCCTTTGGGTGTCCAGAATTAATATCTTCCCAAGAGCCAATTAAATTTTGTTGGCATTAGAAAATGTGCCTCAACCCTATTTAACTTTCAAAGATACATTTTGCAATATGAATGACACTTTCCAAAAAGTAATGAAGGGAGTGTAAGTCCTCATGCATTATTTGGAGTTATAGAAATGCCTGATCCTTTTAAGCTAAATAATACATAACGAGCAAAGGTGTTCCGTTTTCATTTTTAAAAATGTTTCAGAAGCGCATAATGGACATGTGTTTCATCATACATGAAACTCACACAGTACACTGAAGCAATCAAACTCTGGAGTTTTATTTTAAATGCCCTGGTGTTCTGGGATGAACTTCGACATGAGTTTTGGGCAAACATGCACTGGATTGTTAAGGACACACTTTCCAATGTGCAGGTGACTCATTGATTTCTTTGTGTTTGATAGTTGTGTATTTGATGGCCAGCCGTGTGACTAGACACCGATCATATGGTGGCCCATATGAAATATTGTCTGGCCCTGCAATCTCCTAAGGATGAACACATATAGGTGAACCAGGACTATTTGAGATCTCTGTGCTATATGTACGAATTGGTTTTCTTGAGAGAATGGAAAATAAATATTTCAGATCTATGATGGTCCATGTATTTATCTACAGCATCAATAGATGCGACATTTACCAAGAAGGAGATATGAATACATACACCACACCCTAGTTCATGTGAATATACAGCCCTAAATTTCATCCCTCAACTACCTTATAGGGTTGTTTGAATGATAAGATGCATACCATTACTGTTCTCCTGAATGCCTTGGGATAAGAAAGGCAATGAGAGGGGGAGATAGATGGAGTAGCATGCATGTATATGTCTGTGAAGATTCTCAGTCATCCAGATAAGGCTATCCGAAAGCTGAGTCATGGCAACTGGACTTCATTTCTTGTGAGATCGAAACATTTCACTAGTCCAAGCAGCTTCATCAGTCTGAGAAAAGTTGTTGGCGAAGACTCCAATATATAGTTCACCTTGATTTCACACCACCTGTGTCTGAATAGACTCATTCGCTGGACAGTGGCCTGAATAGGATCATTAGATGTGCAATGGCATGGGGTGCAAGAAACACCTACCTATTCAATGTGTACTAAAAGTCCTACCTACCTATTCAATGAATACTGGAAATAAAATAGGCTGGGTTCTATTTTGGTCCATGGGAAGATAATTTTTTCCCATTTTGCTTTTATTAACAGTTTATGTGCTGTATTCTATCTTGCTTTTCTATGTCCTAAAAAGTGTGTTCATGGGAAAAGTTGCGATTAACCTAGAAAAAGGTTGTGTGGTCACAATTCCTGCAGTTTTATATTCCGATTTCTGAATGTTGACCTTTTCACTGTGAAAACCCTAAACTCATTCTCAAACGTAAGCGGTTGTTGTCATCTATCTATGTACTTCTTATGGTTAAACATGTGCCGAATATGCCTCTTATTAGCAAAATTGTGTTTGACATGCTGCAAACACCTCAACATGCAAAGAACCATGGAACACTGGGAATGGTGCACATTGGGGGAAAAAGGCACTCAATGATTTTCAAAGCTCTGTAAGTTGATTATCTGTAAGCAGTAGCACTTCATCCAACATTAAGCTCAGGCCCCCAACCAAAGCAATCGCATCTGCTCAACTCAATGTCGCTATGTGGGATTCACAGCCACACATCAATCACACAGAAGGGCCAAGGAAATGCTCATTTGAGTAGTTGCAAATGCTAAGGTGGCTTTCAACAGGTGAACGTGCCATGGAATGTCACAGGAGGGATGGCTTCTTCTTTACAAGTCCAGCCACTCTCTTCTGTTCTTCTCCTTCTGGGCTGGTTTGTTCCTCTCCTCAATGAAGGCAGTCAGAATTCCACGGCCAAGTTTTTTTTCTGACCTCTAAGGACCATTTTTGGAGTCCCCTCTGGGTTTTGAAAACCCGAAGGTTCCAGGAAACTATGCAGCATCTCCCTCTCTTTGCTGTTGTCTTACTTCCCTGGCCTCTCACATCTTCATTCCCAGTAAAACAGATAGATACTAGAGATGGGCACGAAACGAACAATTTTCCGTTTCCGTTTCCATTTTTTCCTTTTGTTACATAACGAAACGACAAATGAATTTTGTCTCTAAAATGAAACGAAACGAACAGAAACACCGTGCGTTTCATTTCCGTTACTGCAATATGAGTGAATTGCTTAAAATCCTTAAAAAATCACAAAAAATTGAAATAAATGGTAACGAAATGGTAACAAAATGAGCGAAAATGAAAATGATTTTTTTTTTACAAAAATTTGCAAAAAACGGAAACGAACCAAAACGGACCCTACAAACGACAAACGGCAAATGAAATGCCATTTTTTTTTAATTTGTGCCCATCTCTAATAGGTACTGTTGTGGGAAGTAGTGGTGGTCATGATGATGGTGGTGGTGGTGATGGTGGTGGCGGCGGCGGCAGTGGTACGCTATTCCACTGGCAGTTTTCAAGCTGTCTTTCCAGTTTGCTTCTATATCTCTAGAACGGGAATCATTTTTCAGTCAGTAAAACATCACAGCTTGCCTTGCTCTTCCTTGGATGTTGATTTTTCAAATCAACGCCACAAATAAGGGACGACTAGAACAGATTTTCAAATTGTATTTTCATTCATTTCTCTTCAAGGGTCTCCCGTGCCCACCTGGGAGACAGAAATCTGAAGCATCGGACTCCTATATTTAAATCCAACTTAGAATGGAGAAAGAGCAACAAGAATTGGACTAGTTTCTGCTTATTGGGTGGCATTCCAAATCAAATTAACTGACACCGCTCTGTTTTTCTGACCTGTTACTGCCTTTTGTACAAGGTCATCCCAGATGATTTACTTTTACAGGATATAACAGTGTGTTAGTATTAAAGCGGAACTGTAAACAGCATCTAAACAATCAGGAACAATAACGATCTGCCACAGCTGTATCCTCTGAGAAAGATGAAACCTCCAGATTAAAATGGGCTGGGTAAATAACCAGCATTAAAAACTATGTAATGAGGTGGCATGGTGAACTTCCCTAAGCAATGTGATTCTGTATTGATAAGCAGAGCTGGTAACACTGAGTGTTACTGTTCACAGTCTCAGGTATCTGGAAGTTGAGTCATGGCAACTGGACTTCTTTCTCTTGAGAGATAGAAACGTTTTGCTGCTCATCCAAACAGCTTCATCAATCCGGAACGTTTCTATCTCACAAGAAAAAGAAGTCCAGTAGCCATGTCTCAACTTCCAGATAAACTCACCAGGATGACTGAGAATCTTCACAGTCAGTCTCAGGTAGACCGGCTTCTTCACATGTTATCCATCCTCATGTATTTGATTTATTATTCCTAGCTCATTTTAGATTTAATTATGTTGGATTGGTTGAATTCTTATATTCGTTTGTATTGCAAATTGTTCAACTGTATTTTGTATTGCCTATGTCCTAACTTTTGTAAACCACCCAGAGTGACTGTTGGTCAGATGGTGTGATTGATAAATAAATAAATAAATAAATAAATAAATAAATAAATAAATCCTCATGCGGTGAAAGCAATCGGGTGAGGCAGCCTAATCTAACCTTCTCTTGTCATGTTCTTTAGAGTTCCAGGGCTTAATCTGAAGATAAGAGATACCTACCAAATCAACTGATTGTTACACCCAATCTGAACAATAGCCATTCACAGACAATAAGAATAACAGAAACAGACATGACATAATTGTGCACATTAAATTAAATTGACGGATTGAACAGAATAACAAACATTTCAAGTTTACACACAGAGAGTTCTACTCTTCTTGTTTTTAGGCCTGGCCTAGTAATTGTGAAGAACAAATGTAAGGAAGATGTTCCTCCAAAGTGTGTTCATAGCACTGAGTAAATAATGCCTGATCAAAGCTTTTGTCCTCCGCTATAGCCAAGAAAACTCCATGGACATGGGGTCACAAAGTCGGTCACCACTGTAACGACACAACACACACACACACACACACACACACACACACACACACACACACACACACACACACACACACACACACACACACAGTCAATCAACGATGACTAGATGCCCTGAGGTCAACTGATCTTGCCTGATATTGGAAGCTAAGCAGGGTCGGGCCTGGCTAGTACTTGGATGTCGGAACTGGCAAACCATTCTATTATTCCTGCCAAGAAACTATCATGATATAACAGCAACAATAGTCAATCAACAACCTGTGTCCTCTGAGCATACACAGTTCTTTTTTTGCTATTAAATACCCTGTTGCTTGAGCCCCCTCACAAACATCTCCTTGCATATATCCTGGGGGATGAGCAACTGCATGTGTAACACACTGCAAAAAGTGTTCTGCTTATATACCACCCCATACCACTTCAAATAGGCTCTGGGCAGTTTACCATTTTAATTACAGTATGCAGGATACACATTGCCCCCCAAGCAAGCTGGGTACTCATTTTACTGACCTTGGAAGGATGGAAGGCTGAGTCAACCATGAGCCTGCTACCGGGGATTGAACCCCAGGTCGTGAGCACAGTTTTACCTGCAGGACAGGCATTTAACCACTGCGCCAAACGTTCTGCCTTTGATGCCTCTCCTAACCATACAGTTCTATAATTCAATGGAGTAGGCACTTTAGCATTCCCTTCCATTCAGATCTTTTGCATCTCGAGTTATTTCCATCGGGCATGTGAAGACATCTGCAAGTGCACTGTAGTTCTTATCCAAAAGTGCTCTTGGTGTGTGTGTGTGTGTGTGTGTGTGTGTGTTTATAAAACAAAACCATGTTGAATGAAAATCTCAGCTGTCTCCATTGGCAAAATTCAATAGCAACAGCTTTTCCATGTGCGGACAGGGTCATGTTGCCCCTGCCTCCCATGGAGCTGTCAGTGTGAGCATGTTTTTAAAAAGAAACTCTAATTCAGCATGACAAACATAATTCAATACATCGTGATCCCAACTCGCAGTTCTAGGAACTAAATATTCAATGGCCTCCATGTGTGAGAGGATGAACGTGTTGATTCTGGTTTTTCCCAACATAAAAAGCCGATTCTGCTCCCTCCTATCATGCACATTTTGCAAATTTCACATAAGGGGGAGAGGGGGGGACCCAAATTAAATTCTTACCCTTTCCTATCCCTAGTCTGATATTCTGTCTTCTACACTGTATCATTTTTGCTCTATAGAGGTCTCCTTAGAGAATGAATGCACTGTTAATATAGAGAATGGAATCACTACGAAGATAGTTGTGCCCTACTTGCTACCAGGCAGAGTTCATTCAGCAGCTATGGGATTTATTTATTTATTTATTATGAGATTTGTATCCCGCCCATCTTCCCGTAGGAACTCTGGGCGGCTAACAATGGGCCGATTAATGTTGAAAGAACATTTGAAGAAGGGAATAATGAGGGGAGAGAATGAGAAATAGCATGGAACATCCTTATAAAAAACATTACTACCTGGCTGGAAATTTTAAAAAGCTGCAAACTACCCTCCATTTTGTTTCTCAAGGGCGGTGAGCAACATTTGCTTGTAAATAACCCACTCTGTAGGGTCATTCCACTGGCATTCCAACCATATTGACCGTGTTTCTATTTTTACCAGCCTTCAGAAATAGTCAAAACCCACATTCCTACGAGTAAATAAGGTACAGTGACCCCCCACCTATCGCAGGGGTTAGGGACCTGAGCCAACCTGCGATAATTGAAAATCCACACTATGCGGATGCAGGTCAGGTCAGGCCTGGGAGCTCTAGCTGGGAGCTCTTGTACTTATCCCCAGCCTGGCGCTGCCCCCAATGGGCCTACGAGGGCCTTCTGGAGGCCCTAAAAGGATCTCCTTGTGAACCGGAAGTGACTTCCAGAAAACTGGAAGTGAGTTCCGGATCACCAAAAATCATTTCTGAGGCCTCCGAGGGACTTTCCCCTCTTACCCCGGGTGGGGGGGATTTTTGATATACTCTGGTCCCACAATATACCGGGACCACCATATATGAACTGCGAAAGGGCGGGGACCACTGTAGTATCCACACAACACCCTCCCAAAAAATTATTAAGCTACTTGGTGACAACAACAACCCCTCGCCAAATCGTAGGAAGAATTTAGACAAGGAGGCTGTTGTCAGGATGGCTTTGAAATACCCTTGTGTAGCATTTAGCTTTCATGGCTAAGACCAAGCCATAGAAGTTGCAGAAGCCTCCTTGAGGAAGCCATTCAGAAAAAAGCTTGTTGGAGAAGGAAGTGGCAGGTGAGAGGAGTAACTTTTCTAAGCACTGACCAACTCACTCTTTTTGGTAGTGTGTGACAGGGTGTCAGAGAGCACTTGGTCCAGTTTGAAAGGTGACATGGGTTGAACTTTTGCCTTCTGAATATAGATGTGCTTTCACACTCACTCACACTCAACTGTAAGATGGTTCTTTAATAAACAACAACCACCATCACCCCAAACCCAATCACTGTCTGGCTTTACATGTTTTGGAAACAGCACTGCATCTGCATCTGGAGATAGCAACCATTTTAAAAAAAAGAAAAAGAAGGGTATTTGTACACGACCCCTAAACTCCGCCGCAAATGGCTGCCAGCTCCGGAGCTTACAATTGTTTCCCCAGCAGCTCCGGAGTTTGCAGGGAATTAAGTGCGACCACACCCACCTAAGCGCGTCCCAGCGCACTTTTCATGTACCTGCTCTTGGAGGGTGAAAATCCCCAGATATGGATGTAATCTGGTGAGTGTCGGGCTCTTCTCGCTTCTGGTTTTTTTTTTTTTGCCTCCCATCCCTTTAAGAGAAGGAATCAGGATGACGATGGGGCTTCGACCAGCAGACTGAGGTGAGCCTGCATTTTTTCCTCTCTTTTTTTCTCCCTCCCCTCACGCAGACAGGATCAAGGAAGTGCGGAGGGGTGGGGACGCAGGAAGAGCAACGAACCCCCAAGATCTCTGGTCCGAATTTAAGTGGCCAGTGGATCTTAGGGGTCGTGTGAAAAGGCCCTAAGGCTCACCTTTTGTGACTATCTCCAATTATTTGTGTGTTGTGGCATTCTGCAGACAATTACGTCTTGCTGGTGGAAGCTTTCAGCCGAGCGCTTGCAAAAGAGGAAGGGGGCACTGAATATAGCACAGATACAATGTGGCACTTCTAGTTTTCCTTTTAAGAATATTCACACCTTGCTATCTAAGTCTGATGCTGTAAATAGAAACCCGGAGCCCCCGATTCAGATCTCTGAAATGATCGCGTAGCTGTTATGGAAATGAAATGTACACGCCTTTGGGGAAATTGTTTCAACTGGCACTATGATTTTTAGTCCGCAGAGCAGCTACAAGTGAAGAAAAATAGGACAGCAAAAGATTGCAAATAAACACAGCTTTGGGCATTGGAGATGCGACGTGACAAATAGAAAATGTATGTGCAATTTTAGCAGAGCATGCGTGTATCTGTTAGCTCAGGATTTTAATGTATACATTAGGGGATTTCTGGGCAGATGGATTTTCAGCTACATGAAATGAATTTAATTTTTTTCTATGAATCAAGACTTATCCTTTTGTGAGTCTTGAGCACTGTGGTCTTGGAATGATCAGCTTCCTTTTGGGGTGGGTGGGGATGGGTACGTAGGTTTTCTCTCGCTTTAGCAGGTGAATGTTGAGTAAGAATTAGCAAGTATTCCTTTCCCAGCTAACTTAACCTAAGGTAAAACATTTCTCCCTTTGTTGCCGTTGTTATGAGCTGTCAAAAACAAATGCTGTATCATATATGATTCTTATATTTCCTTTCATATATGGAGAGCTTATTTTACCAAAACAAGTTCTGGGTGTGTCCAACCGCACTTGGCCAATAAAAGGATTCTGATTCGGATTCGGATTATCTAGTGTACCAGTGGCCTTCACAAAATCCTGCCTTTGAACAGTGCTGCTTAGCTCTTTTAATCCCAGTACCATGGCCTCCTTATGAATCAGTTCATCGTTTGGTTTTCTCTTCCTCTTTTCCTGTCTTCTTCAGCTTCTGCCAGCATTATTATTGCAGAGTCCCTGCTGGCTTTCCGGAAGGCTTTAAAAACCTACCTTTTCCAAGAGGCCTTTGGCGATTCTTATTCTTAGTTTTTTTTTTCCTTTTCTCTTCTCCGCCATCATACGCTTTAGTTGATGAGGTGCCACTAGGTTTTACTGTTCTTAAATTTATTGTTGTAATTTTATTTGTTTATCCTTGTACTTGTATGGCTAACATAGCCCTTGTAAGCCGCTTAGAGTTCGTTTGAAGATAAGCGGGATATAAATGCAAAAATAAATAAAATAAATAAATAAAAATTATTGTCTTTTCCAATGAGTCTTGTCTTCTCAAGATGTGCCTAAAATACAATGTATATGTTATTGGTACCTACATAAGTACAGGGACCTGGCTAAGGGTTGCAAAGAAATACTTTACCGAACTGCCAAAGGTTTGATTTGATTTACAAAACATGGAGATGCAATTAACTCTTGCTATGACCATTAGATGTCTAGGCACACTCTTTCCTAATGTGGCCCAGGTTTTAATGTACAGCTTAGTTCTAAGTCATAAAGTCAAAGTTTACACCTTCATCATGTGTACTGTTTCCAGTTCTGGGAGAGGAGATGTTTACACTAGTAAAAAAGAAGATTGAGGGGAGGTAGGGTAGCACTCTTAAAATGCTTGAAAGATGGATCTTTATTTACAGTTAACAAGACCAAAGAAGTACCAAAACATCAAATTACAAGAATAAACATTGTAAAAACATTATAAAACTTTTGATAAAAGCCACAAAATACAAACAAGATTGTTATGTAAATAGTATCAGAAAAATAGATAAAACAGTATGCCAACGATCAAGTCAACATCAGGCCCCTAAGTGGAAACGACACTCCATATGACCATCAGGAGCTAGAATTACTGCCAATTGTGAGCCTACGTACAACTACTGCAGCAGTACAAAATCTAGCGACAGTTTTTGAAATCTGCTGACACCTGTCAGAAAGAAGTAACTTCACATAAAATTTGGCATGTCTCCCAGGAAATTTGTCAATAACAGGTTGAATAAGTTCCTTAAGTCAGTCACGATAAAAAGAACAATAGAAAAGGATATGAGTGACCGTCTCTACCTGATTCATTTCACTTGGGCACAAGCAATTTAAGAAGGGGATATTCTGAAATTTCCGGTCCCAAAGCTTGGGAGAGACTTGAAAGGTTGTCATCTAGAGGAGGGCAGGATTGGTCCTCAATCATTCCAGAGTGCAGGACGTGTAACAATGGGCTCAAGTTACAGGAAAACAAAAGAACTGGAGCATCCAATGAAGTTAGTAAGTCAGAAGAGACTGAGTCTCAGGATGCTATTGTACAGAGATATTTTTTAAAGATGCCCAACGCGTTTCGGATGAGAAAGCCTTCTTCAGTGGCTGTATTTCACATAAAAAGTTACACAGAAATCTCTCGAAAGGTAAGCACCATTTCTACTTCTTAACTGGCTGAGACTCAGTCTCTTCTGACTTACTAACTCAAGTTACAGGAAGGCAGGTTTTAACTGAATATCAGGGGGAAAAACTTCCTTACTGTTTGAGCAGTATGAGGATGGAGTCAATTGCCTCGGAAGATAGCACTCCAACACTTGTTGAGACATTTAAGAGAAAATTGGACAACCATTTTTTAGATACAGTAATCCCCCCCCCCACAGCGCGGTTCATATATTACGGTCTCAGTATATCACGTTTTTTTTTCTTGAGAGAAGCCGGCTTCCAAAGAGAGGTTTTTAACCCCCTCCTGTCACCTCAGCAAACAGACCTGGGGCTGTTCCTGCCAGCTATGTTTGCAAAGAGAGCTTTTTAATCAAACCCTAACACCTCATCAAACTGACCTTGGGGGTATTTGTACACGACCCCTAAACTCTGCCGCAAATGGCTGCCAGCTCCGGAGCTTACAATTGTTTTCCCACCAGCTCTGGAGTTTGCAGGAAATTAAGTGCGACCACGCCCACCTAAGCGCATCCCAGTGCACTTTTCATGTACCTGCTCTTGGAGGGTGAAAATCCCCAGATCCGGATATAATCTGGTGAGTGCCCGGCTCTCCTCGCTTCTGTTTGGTTTTTTTTGCCTCCCGCCCCTTTAAGAGAAGGAAGAGAAGGAATCAAGACGACAACGGGGCTACCGGGCGGCTTCGGAGGTGAGCCTGCATTTTTTCCTTTCTTTTTTTTCTCCCCCCCCCCATGCAGACAGGAGCAAGGAAGTGCGGAGGGGTGGGGACGCAGGAAGAGCAACGAACCCCCAAGATCTCTGGTCCGAATTTAAGTGGCCAGCGGATCTTAGGGGTCATGTGAAAAGGCCCTGGGCTGCTCGCCTGCTGTTTCCAAAGAGAGGTTTTTAACATCTCAGCAAACAGACCTTGAGCTCCTGGCAGTAAGGCTTTCTGAGGTGTCAGGAGGGGGTTAAAAACCTCTCTTTGGAAATGCAGCCGGCAGAAGAAGCCCAAAGTCAGTTTACTGAGGGGTCTGCATTTCATGGATTTTCCTTTATCACGGGTGGATCAGGCACCTAACTCCTGCAATAAATGGGGGAGTACTGTATACTCAGACTTGTATTTCTGCATTATAGTTGACCTTACAAGCCTTTTCCCAACTCTTTTATCCTCTGTTTCTATGGAAAGGGAGAAATGCTTTTTTTTAAAAATGTAGCTGTGCACCTTGTTTAATAATTTCTCCATAAATCATTTTTTAATCTCTGCGGTTTGCACTTGCAAAAAAAAAGGAGACCCATTTTACCCTCCTGTTTTCCAATTTCACTGTTTTGTAATCAGTATGCAATGAGTCGGTGTTTGAAATTTACTTACCAAAATAAATGGCAATGAATTCTGCTCTGCTGAAATGAGGCTTGGGCCGCTGGAATGTGCAGCTGATTTTTCAGCTCAGAAATTGGATTTTGAAAAGGCTTCCCCACCTGTCTGCACAAGCTAATCCCTTTATATAAACAGAAAGAAGAGGAGTTTCCATGGAGCAAGGCCCTAATGAGCTTCCAAGAAGAAAAGGCAGAGGAAGAACCAAAACTGAGTGTATAGAGGGCAAAAGCAGTAGAAACAATTGCTATTGATTTACTCTCCCTCAGTTGCCAGGTCCCCTTGCGTTTCTGATCTGCTATCTTCTACCAAGCCATCCTGAGGCAGATTATCCACTTTGGGCAGTCATTTCAGATGCTCACTGCTTCATCTTTTGCCTCTGACCTCATCTTCCCTTTGCTCTCCAGGTTACAGTAAATGATAATGATGCCATGAAAGCCCATGAATGTCCTTCCAAGGAGAAAGTGATAACTTCTATTGGCCTACTAAAAATTAAGCAATTATTTATTTTATTTAATTATTTTAGAGTATTTTTACCCCGCCTTTGTCCTTGGAAAAAAGGATCTAAGGTGGCTTGCAGAATGAGGTATAATATACAGTCCAGTGCCTGGAAGTTGAGTCATGGCAACTGGACTTCTTTTTCTTGAGAGATAGAAATGTTTCACTGCTCATCCAAACAGCTTCCTCAGTCTAAATACAGCTAGTGCGAATCCTCCATCTTATAGTCTTATAAAGCTTTATAGTCTGTTTTTCTGAACTGAGCACTGGGTTGGACTAGATTACCTTATCGCCCCATATGATTTCTATGTCTATCGGGTTAGAAAGTCCCCTTTGACCAACAGGGATTTTTCCCAAGCTGAAACTTCAGCCCCTGCAGGTCCTGAGTGAGCCCAGAGAATGCCCCTTAAAACCACCCAGAGTGACCAATCCCTCAAAGAGCTAGAGATGAACACAGACCCAGGGGAACCTTCCCAAATAAGATGAGCCAGATGGTGTTAGGCTATAGTATAGCTGCTGTAGACATACTGTAGCATGTTGTGGTTAAGTTGGATGCCAATCTTAAGGTCCAGATGGCGGGCTGTTAGTGACCTCATCTTTCCCAAAGGTTCTGCACTAAGGATGTTCCCGTGATTCAGAACAAGTTTGTGAATAAAATACCCAAGGACTCTCCCAACATATTCTTTTTAACAAACATGAATTGCGTCTCATATAAGCATCTCAAGGAAGCCATTCATGTAAGCATTCAAACCCCCTCCTCAACAGAGGTGGGGGCCTCAGGCATAGTCTATCTGCTACTTAACAGGGTGTGCTTTCAACAATACCCAGACAAATCAAAAAGCCTTCACCACCAAGGCCATAGCTAACGACCCGTACTTTATAGGTTTCAGCACCTTTGTTCACCTTAAGGCTATGGATACTATTGTCTTCCTAACAAGCCTATTCAGGCCATTGTTCATCTTATGACCCTATTTCAGACCAGGGTGACAAGAGGTCAAAGCTGACTATAAGATGGAGGATTCGCACTAGCTGTAATCAGACTAATGAAGCTGTTTGGATGAGCAGCGAAATGTTTCTATCTCTCAAGAAAAAGAAGTCCAGTAGCCATGACTCAACTTCCAGATAAACTGACCTGCATGACTGAGAATCTTCACAGACATCTCAAGGAATGGTGGGTAATAAGTCACAGCCTCTTCCTCTTGCATTTAATGGCAAAATGACATCCCCACATCCTGAAAGGGGAGCCTTTCAACCAATTCCCTTTTTCAGCATATTTGGCTGCCCTTGTAGTACAGGCAGAAAACTGTTGTCTGCCCTTGTTAGAAACAAATAAATGTGTGGACATTTGTTCACTCTGCCATTGTAGGTTGTCCCTTGGTTCGGAACAGCTGAGAGAGAACACCATTATCTCACACTGCCATTTTGCCCAACATAGACCCACCTGCTTTCCTGGCAGATGCTCATGAATTAATTGACGGAGGAAGATACCAAAATGGTTTTCACTGGAAGCTGGTGGGGCTTTAAGGCATCACTGACCCAACAGGACTAGTATTCTTTTCTAAAGGTCTGGCTTGGTGCAAATCATGGATCCAGTTTCAGATTCTGACATCAGAATCTTTCAGAGCGAGACAGAAAAAAAAACACGCCCTGGCTGCTGGCTGTCATGATGATTTCACAATACTAAAAATTTCATAAGGCTTCATATAGGTCTTTTTTAAAAGAGGAATTTTAATGAAGCACCATGCATGATTCAGATCCACCTGCTTCCAAAATAACCCAGCATGCATAATGGAAAGGTGATTTTAAAGTAATGATTTATGATTTGCTTGAAAACACACACACACACACACACACACACACACATACACACACACACCAGTAAGTATGTGTCACGTGCCTGCCTGCCTGCTGCCTTTGAGTTGTCTTCCCTTCAAAAAAAACTTAGGTACAAGGGTTCACCAACTCCAGGGCAAACAGGTTTTCCACATTTCATTTCTGTATTGTGCCATATAGAGTTCGTTTCCTCTGGAGTTCTATGATAATGGTTCTAATGAACAAGAGTTCCATGTTGAGCCTGAGTATGACGTTGTTTCAGATCATTGTTTCAGACTATAAAGCCATGGTGACCAAATGAACGAACGAATGAACGAACGAATGTACAATGGACAGTATGAATGCACATACAGTATAAAACGGCGATAAAAGGGTGGAGGTAGAATCATTGATATGAACACAGAACTATTTACAATTTTTAGGGTAGCACTTTATCAAAATATACCTAGTGTGGTGTAGTAGATAGAATGACAGACAAGGACACTCAGGACCAGGGTTCAAATATCTGCTCAGTCTTCGAAACTCACTGGGAAAAAATCGCTCTTTAAATATCTCACTTACCTTGAACAGCCTAGAGTCATTATAAATTTGTTCCAACTTGATGGCACAGAACAACAAATTTTGCCAATACAAATTATTGCCAGTATGCAAAGCACAGCACAAAAGGCTTCTTTGTCCATCACCATCTAGCACATCTAGTTCAGTTTCTTTGAAGCAAGCAGAAGGAAAAATATGGGACCAAACTATATGAACTGAAACAGGGTATGCACACAATTTCCAGTGAAAATCCAGGAGTAAACAGAACAAGCGATCATCCTTAATTCAGAGCTCCTCAATTGATGGACAAACTCAAAGGTTTTGATGCACCCCTCCAAAGCGGGCACTTGTTCAGAACATTTGCAACCTGCTCTGGCATTATTCCAAGGTGAAGAAACATACAAAACCCGGACTGGATATCTCAGTGGATTTGGTACCCAGTGGTGGAATCAGAGGTTGAGAGTTCAGTTCCCCAGAGAGCCTCCTGGAAGAAGAACCGGCCAGTTTGGCCATGGGCAAGCTGTCCAGTCCAGGGCAATCACAAAATAAGGTAATGGTGGCCACATAGGTTATTCCCTACCTGGAAACCCCTGAAAAATGGTCACCATAAGCCAGAGTTGACTTGATGTCACATGATTATTTAAAAACAACAACATACAGACCTTCAAATTTTGGACAGTTTACGATTCATCACCATAGCCATACCAGCTGGGATTGTTGAGAGAATTCAAGTCCCACAGAGTTTGGATACCACCAGGTACCACATCCCTTTTCACCTTGTTCCACCTCTTAGCTACTGCACATTTCTTGTTTTTCCAGAGAGTGTTCATCCTGTTCATCAGAGCAACTTATTTTTCTCTTAAATAGTGCTAGCTAGGCTCTCCATTTACTTAGGGGCAGGCCCTATGTTCAGCTGATAACAGACTTTTCAAGGTTCCACCTGTAATATGCATGATCTCTGTTGCCTTCAGTAGGCATGAGTTACACTGAAAGCCTCCATTGTATCTGAGTTATACAGAAAGAGGCTAAGAAATTCTCGGAACAGGCACTCAACATCTTAACGGGAATTCTTTGGCACAGGTGGGATTTCAGAAAGAATTGCATGTACTAGATTTCATGTGCGTTAGAAATTTTAAAAAAAAATAGACTCTGGCCATTATTTGCCTCCCATGATTCTGACATACACATTTGTTCCTCTTTCCCCCCAAGGTTTAAAGGGAGGATGGGTAGAAGCGAAAAGGTGCAAGGAAGAAGATGTGGTACTAAAAAATCAATACCACTTTGCATCACCCGATGCCTACCTGAAAGGATGCTTTGTCTTTTAGTGGTCCATCTTCAGTGCCATTAATTACAGTCTTGAGATCTAGCAGCTTTCTGGTACTTTCTCAATGGTAAAGTCAGAAAATATAGAGCTTCCTCGGCCTCTTGCAGAATGAACAAATATTTGAGAAGTGCTATTGTATCTCCCTGCAATCTTCTTCTCTCAAGGCTACACAGTTTCCCCTCACAGGGCTTGGTTTCCAGAAGGGTACTTTAAGAGACCTCACTTCTCACTGACTGTCTCTATACAACGTCATTGGAACTCTGAACTTTTAATCATCAGTTCTCTACCAAGGCTCCTTTTTCATCGTTCTCCACTTGAAGTACTGCAGTGGCCGACCAAAGCAAGTTCAGCCAGGATCATCAGGTTAATTGCTAGTTGGCTCAATGTGCCTGGACACAGAGAGGTGGGAGACTTGGACATCCCTTCTGAGAATCTCATTGCCCCAGGCTGTCGTTTTAAGATGAGGTGCAATTAAGCTGTAGAACGAAGGGGATAATTTATGGGAGTAAATAAACAGAAATGGCTCATAATGGCTTGCAAATTAGGATAGTTTGTTCAGAGCTCATAGGTGAAACGATAAAATGCTATTTCTCCCTTCTTCCCAAATGCACTTGAATCGTAGAGGAGTAATGACAGCTTTGCTGTCTTCTAGGCTGGTGTTTCTGCCAAAAAAGTTTTGGGAGAAGTAGAATATACATCAGACACTGAAGGAAGGAAAATTTCTTTAACCCCATATAACACCTCTCTCTCTCTCTCTCTCTCTCTCTCCCCCTGGGAGGAAGACAACTGTCAATCAAAAGGAACAAACAAATGAATGGGAACGAACAAATGAATGAATGAACAAATGAATGAATGAACAAATCAATGAACGAACAAACTAACAAACGAACGAACGAATTAACTAACTAACTAACTGACTGACTGACTGACTGGCTGGCTGGCTAACTGACTGACTGACTGACTGACTGACTAACTAACTAACTAACTAACTAATAAATATCGAGAGAAAACTTCTGTTGGAATTTTTACAACCTCACATCCTGCCTGTAGAAGGTGTGGTAGGGAGGGACTTTTTCTGGGCTGGTATGTCTGTTAATCTGTCCTGCAACAACCAAATATTCCACCCCGCCCCTGAATTCAAAGAAAGCACCACTTCCCTGCTGAGTGTTCCTTTGACTCTCTTTAGTCTGTTGGAAGCAGAAAGTTCGTAGGCAGCTGATCAGTGAAAAAATGCTTTTTATTCTTTCTCCTACAAATGTCTGAGTGAGTTAATGAAGCTTTAAGCATTATTTAATGAGAAAAGGGTGCATTATCTAGGGACACGGTAGCTATCCTCTTCTGTCAGTCTCTTAACTTCTACTGCATAAGAATTTTACCAGACTCTCCTTACAATGCAACAAGTTCGGGGAGCGGCTTTCTTTTTCTAGAGAAGAGAGGGAAAGATGGGGGGGGGAACTTCCCGAGATATTGCAACTCAGCTCAAGATTCGAGAGATATTCTTCTTCCCGGCATGAGACTTTGCAAGAACATTGGGACCGATATCATTTGCAAATAACACAAAAGCGACTCCCCACACCCTCCTCCGCCAGTCTCTCAGAAGATTTCTAATACCTCCAGCAGCATTGCTATGCAAGGTACATTGCTTATTGATTTTTCAATTTACAAGTTTGATAAGACTTGAGAAATATTTTAGTTCTTAATCCTCCATATTTATACGTGTGGGGATGGGGGAGGCGGAAGGGGAAGATGTTGCGCAGGAAAATGAATAGCTATTTGACAGTTCTTTTATGTCAGCAATATTTTCATGAGTTAATTGTGTTTTTCATATACTGCGCAGCCACTTACTCACTGCAACTTCACCCTTGCTCATTGCTGGGTTTGCTGGAGAAGGCAGAGAGGTTTGTCTAAAGGCACGAACAGTGTAACAATGGGCCATTTCTGTTTAATTGAATGCCGTAAGCTGGTTGGTTTTTCTGCCTTTTAGACTAGTTTCAGTGAGATGCATTTTTATATAAAAATAGACATATGACTTTATGTTGTACCATTTCTTTCTAAATTCTGATGTCTTTCAAAGCATTAAAGCCTAAGGATATCACCCTACTAGGGCTTCAGCAAGTCATCATAGTTCTTCTTCCAAATAACTGACTGAGTGGTACAAATGTTCTTAGAGGATCCTCTCTTCAGTGGGCTTCATCATCTTCCATACTTGGGCTCAGGTTGTTCTTGTGACATCTACCGGACTGCAGAGGAGAACATAAGAACATAAGAAGAGCTATGCTGGATCAGGCCAAAGGCCCATCTAGTCCAGCTTCCTGTATCTCACAGTCTGGGAGCGCACAATACTAGATCTCTGTCTCCTGATACCACTCCCCTGCATCTGGTACTGGAAGTACCCTGATTTTAAGCCTGGAGATGACACATCTCCATCATGGTTTGTAACCTGTCATGGACTTTTCCTCCAGGAGGAAAGAAGACTAAGAATTGCATTTGATGTTGCTTGACTCCCACCTCTCCACCCCACTGTGAGATACAGGAAGCTGGACAAGATGGGCCTTTGGCCTGACCCAACATGGCTCTTCTTACATTCTTTTGTTTTATCATTGGGGAGGAAGAGATGGTCCTAATAAATTCAGTTGAGCCTAATTCTCCATTTCCCTTTTTTCCACTACTATATCTGACTTCCTCCACCGTACAAGATTCCACAGAAAGAGAGAGGCTCCATAGCCAGGCAGCTTCCCGACATTTGATCTCACTGTGGCAACTAGGACCCCAATGAAGCTGTCACCTGGGCCCTGTAGGGGAAATGGCAGTGCTCTGGCTTTCAATTAAAGGCTGGCAGCCCTGATCCAAAGCAGTTCAAGGCTGAACTGAGGTGGCCCGTGGAGTTGATGCCACGGCTGAGAGACGGAGGTTTTAACAACACCATGATGAGCGCTCTTCTTTCTTCAAGGACAGTTCGCTTTAACCAGGATGTGAGTCAGAAGCCAGGGGTGGGGGAGGGGAAGAAGAAATTTATGAACTGTCTCCCTGTCCATATTCCAGGACTATAGCTGCTATCATTTGGGCCATAAAACTTAATGAGGGGATAAGGAGGGAGGGGGTGCCATGGACTCTGCGTGTTACTGCCAAGTTCTACTTTTGGTTGGAGATGATGACATTTCATTTTGAAACAGGGAAGGGATTTAAGGTAACATGCCTTTGCCTCTATTTTTAGGTGTGTGTTTTTCTCCACTTCCCTCTGGCTGTATTTGGGGGAGGGCTGGTGCAGGATTCGTCATGGCCACTTGATGCCTCTCTCCTTATAACACTCTTGTTGGCTGCCACCCGCCAACACCAATCCTCTGAGAGATGATGGAGAAGATTTTATGTTTTGGCCAGAGAAGGTTAAGGGGAGTCAACAGAGGCATTTTGAAATATCTGAATGTTTATTTATGTTTATTTATGTTTATTTTATTTATTTTAGAGTATTTTTACCCCGCCTTTCTCCTTGGAAAAAAGACCCAAGGAGGCTTACCGAATGAGGGATAATATACAGTCCAATACAATTAAGACAATTAAAACATGTACAATCAAGACATGTTCAAGTATTGAGAACAGGGAATTGAGGGACATCTTGCTTTTGTTTTTACGGCAGTTCTTGTGTGTGTGTGTGTGTGTGTGTGTGTGTGTGTAGATTGTGGCATCCCAATGAACCCCAGAATAGCATGTCACTTTGGGTGGATTTCTAGCTGATTCCAGGCTTTAAAATCTTATGGTATGTTGATCAGAACTCAGCTCCTCTGGCATTTGGCAAGGGAATCCTCATTTGCCCTTGTACTGACTTGGAAAAAAACCAGCAATTCTGATTACTGTATATTCATCCTGGCTTGTTTCAAACACACCCTAGTTCATGTCTTCTCCCTTTGGAGGCACTAGGGAAAGATCACAGATGCGTAAGTGGAGGATGACAAAAGATAACACGCTCTTTTATCCTCAACAGCTCTCTTCCTCCCTAACCACCCAAGCGCTGATAAAATAAAGTAATAGCTACAGCTGGTGATGGCTGAGTTTGCTGATGCTCCTTGAACAAACCTAGGAAGATCTGAAAGAGCTACAAGCTGTTCTGAACTTCGAGCACCGTGTTTCCTTCCACTAGTTCCCCAGGATGTCTTGAGCTAATTTTGACCTGTTCTTGCAGCTGAAAAGGAAACTTTGTTCTCGACTGCCACTGGCCACAGACAGAGCAGTGGTATTCCAGCAGTTAACCTGGCATCCCAGAGTGTTGCTGGATTATAAATCCATTGGCGATCGCTTCAACATCTGTTGTTTTGCTTAAAAGCCTCGTAAAAGTGCAGGGAGGGAACACTCCAAATTAGACAAATTGAAAAGAACACAAGCGTTCTCCTCTCCAAACCAGCATAATAACTACAGGTACTGTTGCAATAAGAAGAGGCGTTTCCTAAAGAGGAAAGCCTTTGCTTCATAGAACATAAAAACACAAGAAGAGCCATGCTGGATCAGGCCAAAGGCCCATCTAGTCCAGCTTCCTGTATCTCACAGTGGCCCCACCAAATGCATCCAGGAGCGCACGAGACTAGATATCTGTCTCCTGATACCACTCCCCTGCATTTGGCCCTTGAAGGATCCTGGTTTTAAGCCTCTACTGGGCCATCAAGTCAATTCTGATTGATGACGACCCTTTTTAGGATTTTCTTGGTAGAGAATATTTAGAAGTGGTTTCCCATTCCCTTTTTCTTGGGGTGCCCTGGGGCTGTGCCGCTTGTCCAAGGCCACACAAGCTCACTCTACTCACAGGAGTTCCTGTGGGGAACTGAACTCCCAACCTTCGGCTCCATACTTAGGGACCCAACTCACTGAACAATCCAGCAGTCTTCCAATAAAGGATGCCTTACAGCTGGGGAGTATTTTCTGATAGTCATGCATGGAGAGATGCACTGTCTGTAAAGCAGGACACATGGCCACTTGGGATGGGCTATTTGTTTTGGAAGCAGCACATTCCGAAATGACCCATGCGAGCCCAGGTGCTGTTCAGAAGGCTTCAAAATGCAAAGAGCCAATCCCTTACCTCCCTGCATGGTTGTATCAGGCTAAAGTCCAATCAGGAAGAAGTCTCCTGACGTCATCTGTCCTTCTCCCTGCCACTGGCCAATCAGACAGGGAGGCGGGATGATGCCTTTCCTTGTACAGCTCTTGATTGGCCAGCACCAGGGAGAAGGATATATAATAAATATAAAAACTGACCTGGCATGAGGTTTCTTACTTCTTTCTGTAAAGAAGGAATATATATAGTGCTTCAGCATAAATATTTCAGAGGTAATGATCCTGTTTTTGCAATTTAAGGGAAGTGGAGCAATTGTAAATTCAACTAATGGGAGTTCTTCTAGCCATCGTTATAAACTAACGGCTCCTCACTGTATTCTGAAGGGAACAGTCAATAAAATGAGATTAATGACTCAGGTGCCATAAAACAAAATCAATAGAAAGATAAGCAGGAGAGGGCTTCAGCTGGTTTGTTTGCATCTTTTTACATGCAAGGTCTGCTTTCCTCTATGGTGGAACATTTTTGATTCATCTTTCAGCCAGGAAGGGTCTGAAGCACAGATGAAGATTTTTTTTTTTAAAAGTAATTTTTCCTCCAGTCTTGGCTGGGCCGTCCTCTCCCCTTATTGTTGTTAATGTAAGATGGAGAGGTATCTTCTGCAGGTACTGACAAGACTTCTCTCATGAGTGACATTTTGTGCAAATTTGGTGGGCTGCACAAAACATGAATGCAGGATTTGAACATGCAGCTGAAAAAAAGTTGACACCTGCTACCTGGGTAGACAGACTTTGAGGTCTTCAAAAGTTGTTTGTGTCCTTTAGATGCATGAACCGATCATTCAGTATTTACTATCTTCGTGTGTGGACTGGATTTATGCTTTGCTTCATGATCATGCTAAATGGGAATTCATAATTTTTCTTATTCAGCAATGCTCCTGAGTTGGCAGGCGTTTCCTGGATGAAAGGTGAATCAAAGGGTCTTAGGGTTGAACAGAGACATTTTGTGCAAAATGTAGAAAACTCAAGGGGGGGGGGACCCGTTCCTTGTCTCATTCTCATGTCAGATGTGAGAAATCTTACAGAGGTTAATTGCTTGTTGACAAGCTATCTCAGTATGCTGGGAATGCTTACCTGGTTGAGATAAAATAATTTCAGAAGAATTCTTCCCTCCACATTACAGAGGCATGAGACTTCTGATAAAAGCCCATCAAATCTTTGGGCAAAATGTGAGAAGGGAGGTATAACTGTGCCTCCTTCCCCTGAAAAAAAATCAAGCCCAAAGCCGTTGAACTGCCTCCCCGTGAAGTAAAGGAATGCTTCACTGACTAATGAGTTGAATTTATAGCTCATGCCTTTTCCAAAATGTGTACTGAAGGGAGCTATAACTAAATTTTAAATAAAAGTGGAGAATTAGAATTCAAACATCTTCTCTCATGAAATAAAACACATCCCCATAAAACATCCAATAGAAAAAATTAAAAATGAACAACAGGGAGCAAGGACCCTCCAGCAAAGACAGGCCCAAAAATATTTTTTCAGGAACTTGTCAACTTGGAGATCCCCAGGCTTAAGAACATAAGAACAGCCATGCTGGATCAGATCAAAGGCCCACCTAGTGCAGCTTCCTGTATCTCACAGTGGCCCCACCAAATGTGCAAAGTGTGATCTGTAGACAATGCAGCACTCACATATTTTCTGTTCATGAAATTAAGCAGACATGCATGTGCACACACGGAGCATATACGGCTGGAATTATTTATGATTATGATATGATAAATAGAGATGGGCATGAATAAAAAAAATGGCATTTCATTTGTCGTTTGTCGTTTGGAGGGTCCGTTTCGGTTCGTTTCTGTTTTTTGTGAATTTTTGCAAAAAAATTGTTTTCGTTTTCATTTGTTTCGTTACCATTTCGTTACCATTTATTTCAATTTTTGTGATTTTTTAAAAGGATTTTAAGCAATTTAATGTATTCCAGTAACGGAAACGAAACGCACAACAAAATTTCCGGTGTTTCTGTTCATTTCGTTTCATTTTAGAGACAAAATTCGTTTGTCATTTGTTACGTAACGAAACAAAAAAACGGAAACGGAAATGAAAAATTGCTCATTTCGTGCCCATCTCTAATAATAAATAATAAATAGCATCCTATGCTATTAATTTACTAGTTAATGCAACAAGGAAACAGCCCCGTTTCTAATACTATTTTTATAGAAATGTGCAGAAAACGGGTTTTTCTTTTATCCCACAAAACTGAACCAGAGTCATCGTTTGCACCACAACTGTCCATCCATCTTGTGGTCGAGAGTTCCAGTTGTGAAACTTAATCATGCTTCCTGTGAAAAAGCACACAGCTTGTCAAAACATTTCACATTGAAAGCTGGCAACCCTGACATCAAAGGCTTTCGAAGCATTGGACCGTGGTGAATGTGTTTCAGGAAAAAAAAGTGTGTGGGGGGGGTTCTATTTATTTGTCATGCCAAAGTGTGACGGAACATTGGGAATCAGTTTCGTTTTAGGTAAGGTGATTATTAAACTGCATTATGGTGCAGGAGGGTCAAAAATATATGTGAGGCTTTTTGATTTATGCGGCAGGCTCCGGCGCGCCTCCAAATGCCAAGAGCAGCCGACAGTTTGGCTCTGTCCAATTGTGCAGGGTTTTCACGGTGAAAAATGACTTCCTCCTCCTTGGATCCCAGAGATTGTATAATTGCAAATTTTAATCAATCCAACATGAGGTTTGCCAGCTCTCTTGGTGCTGACTACACAGCTCAACCAAGCAATAATTCTGTTGTTCGTGCATGGGCCCATGTGGGCCAACCCCCCAGAGATTCATGGCTCATGGTGAGCGTGGCTGCCTAGTCTGAGTTTTGCTGCTGCTATTTTTATTGTTTCTCTGAATTTCGGAGGAGGCTGCCTTGGCTTGAGCAGAGTGGAATATGCAATGGGGGCAAAGGCAAAACAGAAGTGGAATCATTTTTCTTTCATAAACAACAAGGTATAGGGATGCTTTCCATCTGAAGATGCTTACAAGCACCTGTCAGTTACTCTTGGACTGAATTATTATATTGATTCACAGTGTGCCCTGACCACTATAGGTTAGGGCAGCAATTTTAAAACCCCAGGACTAATATAAATCATGACCATTGTAATGCAACATTTATATTCAATGCTTACACCTCTTGGGAATTTATAATCTACTTCCTTTAGCAAAGGCAGCAACAATCACGCTCCAAATTTGTATTACAGAAAGGGGGAGTGCAGAAATGCAAATCTATTGAGGATCTGTGTAGCTGTGTCACTTCAATTCCCATGCAAATGTTCCAAAGTGTAATCATCATTGAACAGAACAAGACCTTTTTGGTAAGCAAACTTCAAAGACTGCAATGATGCTGTGAATTGTATTTCAGAACCCAAATACTAATTAGAAACAGTCTGGGTGGTTTTGCACAACTAAACTGCAGGAAGACGTTTGGGGTAGAGATGGGCACGAATTTTGTTTGTCATTTGTCGTTTGGAGGGTCTGTTTCAGTTTGTTTCCATTTTTTGCGAATTTTTGCAAAAAAATTGTTTTCATTTTGGTTTGTTTCATTACCATTTCGTTACCATTTATTTCTTTTTTTGTGATTTTTTAAAGGATTTTAAGCAATTCACTCATATTGCAGTAACGGAAACAAAACGCACGACAAAATTTCCGGTGTTTCTGTTCATTTCGTTTCATTTTAGAGACAAAATTCGTTTGTCATTTTGTTATGTAACAAAATGAAAAAACGGAAACGGAAATGAAAAATTGTTCATTTCGTGCCCATCTCTAGTTTGGGGACTTGAGTTTGGGGACTTGCGTTGTGCTGATGACTCAAAGACTCAACTAGGCTTTTATTTTCCCTTGGAGGTTCATATTCGTCTTCTACCTTAGACAAAAACGACCCAACCTCCCTTTTTTATGGGGGAAAATTGTTCTTGATAAGGACTTGAACTTGGGAGTTGGGACTCAGTGACAATGACTTGGACTCAGGCTTGGCACTGAGATCCAAGGGCTTACCTACATCTCTGCAAGGAAACAGATCTGATCAATGGCAAAGGACAAGAGCTGGACAGAAGTCGGGGGGGGCTAACGTTTCAGCCGCTGGACCCCGTGACAACTGCAATTTTTAAAACTAAGAAAGGTTTTTTTAAGTGCAAAAATATTATGCTGTCTAGTAGGGAGGTGCACTGGAAAAATTCAGATGAGATTCACATTTAGAATTGCAGCCACTTCAATTAGGAATTCAAAATTTTAATAATTCAGAATTTCTCACGATCTCTAACCACATTACAGTCAATATGAATGTTATATACAGTAGTCATTATTTTTCCCTTTAAACAACACAAGTAAGCCATTTTACAGGATTTTCCTGTGCCCTTGGATACCTTTCCAGTGAATGCACACCAACAGCTAGCAGCCCATGTGTGTGTGTGTGTGTTGTGTCGTTACAGTCGTGACCGACTCTTCGTGACTCCATGTCCATGGAGTTTCCTTGGCAGGAATACTGGAGTGGTTTGCCAGTTCCTACTCCAGGTGCCTACAGCACCTGGTATTCCCTGGTGGTCTCCCATCCAAGGACTAATCAGGGCCAACCCTGCTTAGCTTCTGAAATCAGGAGAGATCTGATGTGCCTAGGGCATGGGATTAGGAAATGACAGCAACAATTGAACCCTAAACTGTGGAAATACAAATACAAACACTCTTACTTCTAAAGTGTTAGTTGAAAATCTTGTAGGGTTATAGGATGGCCATGGCTCATGTGGTTGAAGGTCTCCTCTGTCCCCTGTGATCCTGTGCAGTCATCACATGAGCTGAGGTAATGTTCTTGCCAATAATATATTTTTGTACACTATCTCTGTAATTGTGCCAAGCGTTCAGAGGGGGCTCGGACTTCAATGACCATCAGGAATCCCTGACTTGACCAAAGACCTGGTCCTGTGGAAGATATAAATGGTGAGAATGGATTTGTTGATAGGGATTGGCACAGCCAAATGCATTGTCTCCATTCCACTCAGGATTGTGACAAGCCCCCCCGCACGTCAAAATGTAACGCCGTGTCCATTCCACTCTGAAAAATTCAACCCACAGTCGAAAATGATGGGATGGCACAGTTGGGAGCTCTCTGTTTCACCACCATAGAACTGATAACAGGCCTTTTGTTCTGAAATGTCAAAGCTCATATTGCAGTTCTTCCACGCTTCGACTGTCCCAGAAAGGACTTTAAAAAGCATGGCTTCAGTTTATCCTTTTTGCTCTGGTTTTGTTTGTTTAGAGACTTTTAAGCTCAGTGTGCAATCCCTGGCTGGGGAGGGTTGTCACATGATTTATTTTATATAAGAAGGCAAGTGGCACAAGAGAGTAGCATTGTTTTTTGACAGATTGTCAGGCCTCCGGCAAATATTGCAAGCCTGTTCTCATCACACTCAAGCTGTGGCAAATTTCAGTGGAATGATGGCTGGCTGGACTTGCATTTCTGAATATATCTGTATTTCCATATACTGTATAAATATGGTCTCCCTGACTCTTATTTTTCTTTTTTCTTTTTAGCTTTCATATGCTGTGACTCAATCTCCTTCCAAACATGCAATGACACCTCTTGGGGTTTTGCTTTTAGATGCAATAACTCTTTTTAACTACCAGAATCCATCTGTTCTGACTTGACCATTCACTGGGAATATTCTTAGCCTCCCTTTCTTGCCATCATCTTGAAGGACATTCTACTTTGTTTTGAGGAGACTTATGGGCAAACACTTTCTGTGGACAGATGCCAAGTTCAGGTAACCAGGGATAATTTTCATACAACATGCTGTTTTTTTATCTATCTACAATTGTGAGTAAACTGAACATTTTATTCTTTCTTTTACAAGTGTCTCTGGGTGAGTTATGCAGATAGTATGTGTCAGTTGATGAGAATAAAAATAAGAGGTGGTGTACTCTAGAGAGGCTTGAAGCTAATTCTGTTGTGTAGGTCCCTGAACTCCCCCCTCCCAATTGTATATATAATAAGAGATATTTAAGCCACAAATTTTCACACTTTACCAATAATGTTATGGGTAGAGGCTCAAGGCTAGCCGTGTGGTGATTAAAGAATCCAGATGGCCATTGCAGTGTGGAATAAATAATATCAGTTACTCGGAATGCAAATGGGGGCCGGGCTTATGGGAAGTGGGCGTGGCTTGGCTGAAAGGGGTGTGGCTCTTTCCCCCCAAAGAAATGGTAAGTATATGAAAATTTGTGAGGGAGGGGGATGCAGAGTCTTCTCTCCATTAGCAGTAGCTCTTGGACCAATTGGGAGGTGGTACTTCCCTTCAAAATGTAAGCTCCTCCTGCTTTGCTAATAGGGTTTTACCCTCTTCACTTCCCCCTCCTCTGATCCTGATACACATCCCTCTTGCCTTGCTCTCAGCAGCCGTCAGAAAATAATTATTTGCCTGAATTTGGCAGCAGCCACAATTAGACCTGGAGGAGATGTATTTTCCACATCCAAAAATTCCGACCGTCAAAAATACCTTCAAGAAGAAAGATAAAATCAACTGAAACTTTGCTTAACGTGATATAGTTGTTTGTTCTGGTTTCATGTGTTTTCCTAGCTCTAAATGTGTTTATAGTCCCATTACATCAACAGTTAGCATTTTTTGTTTGTTCGCTTCACCTTTCCTTATCTGAAACCACATAAAAAAAGTCGATAACTACACTGCCTCATTAATGAGAATTCCTGAAGATATAAAGATACATCTTGCACTTTCATCATGTCTGGCTTCTACAGATTCACCAAGGCATATATCTGGGGCAGAATAATGAATGCCTAGCCCCAAGATTTTTTTTTCTACAGTACAGCAGGTACCCATTTCTATAACATGGAACAAATATTCATTAGCATTTTTAATAGGGAAACAGCATTATGGATGTTTAGCTACATGTTGTTTAATTGTTTGGGCTTATCCGTATGATCGAACCTTTGCTGTTTTGTCACCTTTGCGGCAAGGAGCTGTGGTGGCATAGGGCAGTGGTTCCCAAACATTCTTAATGCCGCAACCCTTTAATACAGCCTCTCATGTTGTGGTGCCCCCTTGCCCTGCTTGGAAGAGGCCACAAGCCCCCTTTGGCAGGCCACTGCCACGGGTGCCATAGAGAACTTCCCTCTATATAGGCACCCTCAGGCAATCACAGCCTCCGGTGCCATTGACTGAAATCGCCTCTAACCTATCAAGCTGTAATTCACTCTTTCCCCTCCCCCCTCTTTCCCCAGACCTAAGCCGTTTGTGCCTTTTTCTTCACTGGCTATTGGCGACCTCTGTGAAATGGTCATTCGACCCCCAGGTTGGGAACCACTGGCATAGGGTAACCTTAGCTTCTGCTTGTACTTCCCTCTTCTCTTTTTATAAGAGGTTTTAATATTCAAGAGGCCTCGTGGTGCAGTGGTTAAATGCCTGTATTGCAACTAAAACTGTGCTCACAACCTGGGGTTGACTCAGCCTTCCATCCTTCCGAGGTCAGTAAAATGAGTACCCAGCTCGCTGGTGGGGAGATGTGTGGCCTGAATAATTAAATGCAGAGAACTATGGGGCAGTATATAAGCAGAACACTTTGCTTTCTCTCATCCCATCACCCTCATAGGTGTGTTGGTGAATAGAGATGGGCACGAAACGAACAATTTTCCGTTTCCGTTTCCGTTTTTTCGTTTCATTACGTAACGAAACGACAAACGAATTTTGTCTCTAAAATGAAACGAAACAAACAGAAACACCGGAAATTTTGTCGTGCGTTTCGTTTCCGTTACTGCAATATAAGTGAATTGCTTAAAATCTTTTAAAAAATCACGAAAAATTGAAATTAATGGTAACGAAATGGTAATGAAATGAACGAAAATGAAAATGAATTTTTTGCAAAAATTCACAAAAAACAGAAACGAACCGGACCGGACCCTCCAAACGACAAACGACAAATGAAATGCCATTTTTTAAAATTCATGTCCATCTCTATTGGTGAATATCCAGGAGAGGGCCTTCTCTGTTGCTGCTCCCATACTCTGGAACTCCCTCCTACAGGAAGCTAGGCTGGCCCCATTTCTGTTGTCCTTCCTCAGACAGGCAAAGGCCTATATTTTCAGGCAGGCTTTTCCTTAAACCTGGTGGTTTGAGAGCAGTTTTAAATGGATCATCATGCTCCCTTTGTTTTAATATTGGTCTTATTAGTTTTTAAATACAATACATGTTTCATTTTTAGCTTTTAAATATCATTTTATGATGTAGGCTGCATTTTGGACCTTTTGGGGAGAATGGCAGGGTAGAAATATTTTAAATAAATCAATAAATGATAAATATCTCATAAGTACTAGCATCTTTGGTTGGGTTGGAGAGGCAAGAATGCCAAAGAACTGAATGGAGAACACTGTCCCATGCTGCATGTGCTCCCTTCCCCCTTTACATTTTGGGCAGAATTATACCAAGCAAGCAGTCCTATTCTTGGTTTCTGCCTGAGAATGTTGCACTGCTCTAACTGATTGTGTCTAAATGCAAATAGGTTCGTCTTCATGTCTCTTCCGGCAAATGTGTTTGCTCCTTTGTTTCTTCCTCATTTTCTGGTGTGAGGAATCAATGCAAAACAGAGCACTGCCATGAACTACAGCATTTGAGACATAGACTTAGAAAGCCACACACCTTTCCTATAGGTTGGTATTCCCCAAAAGACTTGCTGTTTACACCTTACTTTCTTACAGCCATACAAAAATGTAGAACTGTAGTAAAGTTGCATGTGGGAAAAGGTTTGTATATCTTTCTTTTTTCTTTTTTTTTGCAAGTGACTCTATCCCCCCCTTTTTTTCTTGTTCATGTTTTTCGTACACTGGTCCTTGTGTATTACATGAAGAAACCCTAAAAAGGAAATAAGTAGCTAGCCAATCAATCTGTTACTTCCTGGATGCCTGGAACACACCAAAACTATCAACAACAGCACAAAATAGTTCGTCCCAAATCGCTCCCAAATGGGCACTTTTAACAGAATAAATACATAGTTAATCAAGCAAGTAACAATTTTTTTTAAAAAATCAGCCAGCCAAAATACACGCAAGGATACACACATACATACATACATACATGCATACATACATACTTACTTACTT
>JAHTLZ010000213.1:3481382-3509011 GCA_023846285.1 Phrynocephalus versicolor | reverse complement strand
TTATTTATTTATTTATTTATTTATTTATTTATTTATTTATTTATTTAGCATCATTTGTAGCCTGCTTTTCTCCCCATTTGTTTGTTTGTTTGTTTGTTTGTTTGTTTGTTTGATAGATAGATAGATAGATAGATAGATAGATAGATAGATAGATAGATAGATAGATAGATAGATAGATAGATAGATAGATAGATTGATTGATTGATTGATTGATTGATTGATTGATTGATTCAATTACTACCCTGTCCACCTAGTATATCAGCTACAACTCTGGGAGGCTTACACATAAACTCATCAGCATAACATAAACTAAAATTCAGCAAAAACTCATCAGCATAAACATAAACTAGAATTCAGTAATGGCATCAGTTGAACCTTGAAAGGAAAACTTCTCCCAAACTAAATATGTAATTAATTCTATACTAAGATAAAAGACATCAGTAAAACCCAACAACCAGGCTGTAAAATCATGAGCCATAAAAAATGGAACGACGAAAAATTAAATGGGAAGAAGAGTTTGAAAAGCCTTCCCCCTCACACCCCAAAGCTGAGGAAAAGAGGGGCCTCATGCACTTCCACAGGAGAGGATTTCCACAGCCTGGTGGCCACCACTGAGCAGACCCAGTTCTTAGTTGTCAGTTTCTAATGAGGTCACAGAAGGAGGCACACAATGTTGAAACAAGGATAATTGGAAACCACAACAAACTGTACAATTAAAAAGCAATTATCCTACAATAACAATTAAAAACACATCAAGTGATTATAAGCATTGAAGACTTAAAAAACAATCTTCCTTGGGTTGGATTTCGTCATAGCTTGTCTGAAGAGGTGGCTCCTTTCAGCTGCTCATGGAAATGCACCTGAGCTTCCATCTGAATTTTCATCTTCCCACAATCCCAGGCAGTTATACATTGCTAGGAATGTGTGAGATGAAAATGCCCAAGCATCCCGGCCCTGTGGCCTGTGTAAAACACTGGAAGAGGGAGCTATTAGCATTGCACCCTGCTTGATCAGCTGGCCACCGTCCAAAGGCGACAAGCGTTGGTCCTACCTCACCACTCTTTGATCATCGAGGGCATCCTGCATTCTAGGAAGACTCAGGGAAAAGTTGCGTGACAAAAGCAGTCACGAGATCCAGCTGCTTGAGTCAGATGAGGGAAAGGGGCCAGCTGGTTACGTCTGCCCTTTGGGCACACAGAATGTATGCTATCTCTTATGCCAAGGACTTTGGCTGCAAAACGCTCTGTGTATGTGGCAGCTTGTTTTTAGGGAGGAAAAAGACATTAATAATACGGGACATCTTTTCACAACAAGGTTGAATACATTTGCCAAGAAACTTCCGATGAATTGTTTGGGAGACTCCTTTCAAGAGGCATCGGTCTCATTCTGGAGCTGATGGGAGCGTATGTTCTCCAGGATTGGTGCTACTGAATCAAGTCGCCCTGAAGCTGTGTTTTAATTCTGTGGGCTTTGAATATTTCAACTGCTAAATTTTTGAAAGGTTTCAGAAGGATTCTATTACCTCAATTACAATATCTCCTTTCTCCATTGGTTTCTCAGTCAAATATACCTCCTGTTTGTCTCCTGTAGACTTCCTGTGAGCTACAGAAAACAAATGAGGCCTCTAACAATAGTCTAAAGTCCAATGGGTATTTGGGCTTCCTTCCTGCTGAGGCTGAATGCATCATCGTTAGGATGCATGGTGGATAATGAGCAGGCATGATATTTCTGTGATCTCAAACATTTAGCATTCTTATATCCTTATATCAATGTATTATAAGAATGCGACAAAAACTTATGTTTTCCTCATTATCAATTTGAAAGAATTTTCTTATATCATTTTTCTGTGAAGATTCTCAGTCATCCAGGTGAGTTTATCTGAAAGTTGAGTCATGGCAACTGGACCTCTTTTCTTGAGAAACTGGAACATTTTGTTGCTCATCCAAATGGCTCCATCAACTAGGAAAGTTAGGAAACATCCATCACAGGTTACAAATAGAGATGGGCACGACTCAGAAAAAAAAATTCATTTTCGTTTTTGTTTTCGGCTAGGGTCCGTTTCATTTCGTTTCCGTTTTCGTGACCTAATTTTCAAAATTTTTAATTTTCGTTTCGTTACGTAATGAAAACGAAAACCGAAAACGAAAATGATTTTTTTGTTTCTCCCCATTTAGCTCCATTGAGTGCTTTTCCAGTAACGAAAAACGAAAACTGGCTCAAAATTAGTCGTTTCGTTTCCGTTTTCGGTCCATTTTTGAACCGTTTTTCGTTTTCATTTCGTTACGTAACGAAAACGAAACGAAAATTGCGCTAAGTCGTGCCCATCTCTAGTTACAAACCATGATGGAGATGTGTCATCTGAGTATCAAAATGTCAAAATGAGTACCAGCTCATGAGGGGAGTGGGAGCAAGGTGTAGATTTAAGTGCTGTGGGGCAGTATATAAGCCGCATACTTTGCTTTGCTTTTATGTCAGCTCAAGTTTACAATCTGCTTGGAAAAGCACTATAGTCTATATACCATAGAAGGTCTTCTGCGTATATTAACCGGGGGAATGCAAATGAATTTGATTTTAGCAGAGAATTCACAATGGATTTCATAGCCAAACCTTTATCACACATCTATGATGCTTTACCTGATCCTGAACCACCTCCACTGGTTACCCAAAGGTCCAATTTGCAGTGACAGAGAGGTGTTACATAAGCAGAAAGGCAACATTACATTTCCCCCTGGCAGAATGATATTTTAGCTTGCTTTCTATCCAGTAAAAATGGTTCCCTAGTGAAATCACCTATTCTTCTTTATATGTCATAGTGACACCATATTTTAAAGCATTTTTTTAAAAAAAAAAGCAGAATGCAGTACAACAGTGGTTCTTTTTGCCAGTGGAATCTCGCCCTATGAATGTTCTTTTTTTCTTTTTCTTTCCTCCCCTGGTTTCTTTTCAGGAAAGGCTGACGTTTGGTCCGCTGTCCCTTTGCAGCCAAAATAGTCAGTATTTTATTCTAGCATTCATCTCAGTTGGAATGCTTTTGATTGTTTTTTTTTTAAGCAATCACGTAATTATGACTTGCCAGGTGTTTGAAAGGCTGCTGTTCAGTGTGGTGTGAAAAATACAAGGTTTGTAATATGCTATTTTACAAGGACTAAGTATGGAATTGAAGCACCACTTAATGGAAAATGCAAACCAAATGGCAAAGAATTATCAAGCCGTTTGTAGGGAAGGATGGATGAATGGTACAGAAAGGGAATTAAAATCCATGGCTGTAAGGGGCAAGCATGTTGAGTGGTGTATATTTATCCATATCTAGGCACCTGGCAAAGATGTTTTTATGCTTACCAGTAGCACAGCATTATGGGTCCAAGATGTATACAATTATTCAACACAGTTAATATATCACAAATCACTGTGATGGGCTCTCAGGGGCACAGTCTTTGCTGATCTGTGATTTCATTTGAACAGGAGGGAACAGTGTTTTCTTTCCAAACCTCCCACAGTACACACTTGGAATGAGAAACAGGATGCAGAGAGAGGCAAGATACACATGCACAGAAGACACAGACATGCAGAGAGGCACAATTCTGGACCACTGTAATGCAAACAGCGGCTACGGTATCATAATTAGCATGACAGATTAAGACAGGCATGTCCAAAGTCAGGCCCAGGGGCCAAATGTGGACCATTTTCAAATTTTGAGTGGCCTGCAGCCTCTTCTCTCTGCCGGCTCAGCCTGTCATGCATCCCCACCAGCTGTCCCCTCCCCATAACAGATAGAGATGTCGGCTTGCAGTTTTATGGTTTGCCTGCCCTTCCTGCCTCCTTCTATCCCCCCAGCCACCTGACCAGCCTATCCGCCTGGCTCCATTGCTGCAGCATCCTCTCTACCTCCTTGCATGTTCTAGAGAGGCTTGTCCAAAGTCTGGCCTGGGGGCCAAAGGTAGCTGAATGGTTGGCCCCCCACACATTTTCACTGCACCAAATCTGGCCCTTCTTGCAAAAAGTTTGGACACCCCTGGATTAAGACTAGGTGGACAGGTTCAGATATGTGCTCATTCATGATTAAGGAACGAAAATAATTTTGTTGACTTGCTGGGCGTTGGGGGAAAGTACATTGACTCCAAGGTCTGTACATTTGGGAGGATCACAGGCATTATGGAGAACCAAAACACATGCATCTTAAAATGTGAGTGACTAAAGAATATATGATCTTAAAATGTGAGTGACTAAAGCATACATTAACAGAATATGGTACAGAAAGCACAAATCAGGTAGAATGTGTAAATAAATGTGACAGAAAAGCGGAGAATTTTTGCATAAAGAAAGTAAAACTGCAACAAATACCACTTTAATATGGACAGCACTTTAATGCGAGACAGCTAGGACCTTGTCAACCAAGGTGTGTGTGTGTGTGTGTGTGTGTGTGTGTGTGTGTGTGTGTGTGTGTGTTGGGGGGGTCAATTCCAAGCCTCCTTGCCCATAGATACTGAAAATTGTGGGTATGCAAACCCTATACAGATTGTAGTCTCTATTTCCCTCTACTGGCAACTTCTGGTATTACATCTTAGAAATGCGTATTTCTGGGTTTTGTTTTGTTTTTATTAATATTTTCAGGAAGAGGAAAAGTGACACTGTTGGTACTGATCCTATTGTAATGCAGCTTGTGGAACTGAGAATGGTTGATGGCTCATTGCATGGACTTTTCAGAGTTAGAAGCACTGAATGGGTTGTTTGCAACTTGTTTAACAATCAGTCACACCTTCTGTGTCTTCTCACTCTATATGCTTCACTCTAAAAAGGGAAATAAGGCTAATCCTATGCAGATATCATTTGCAGGAATTATGGGGACCTGCAAACAGAGCTCCTTGTGTTGCTCTCACCTTGAAGAATGGAGTTTTTCAAGGTTTGAAAATCCCTTGCGAAGGTGGTATCCAGTAGGCAGAACCTACACTGAAAAAAGAGAGAACCCAAGTAGGTTTATCTGTTTGATAAATAATCATTTCCTTCTCATTTTTGAAGAAATAATTTGTCATTATAAATGGCAGCTGAGTTAAACAGGGACGTCTGGTAATTGCCATATCTGGCTAGAGCAGAAGGCATGCAGTTTCATTGGGTTTCATATTTGGAGAAGAACTTTCCAACATTTGGGAAAATTCTTGTGAATTTGCAGGGGGAAAAACTCTACAGAGTAGGTTAGCTGAGAGATAGCAGTCACTTGCCTTAGCACATCCATAGGCATCACAGCAAAGTGACCATCAGAAAGTGGTACCCCTGAATCTAAGTCTATACAGGCAATCTGTGGGAAGCTGCATCACCTTGACTTCTCAAACCAAGATCCAAAAATACCCCTTTCTATGTAATCAACCATGATGAGTTCTTACAAAGTGGAAGTATTCCTATTACAGCATCGTTATATACAATGCATAATGTATCACTGTGCTAAATTATTAAGATTTATTTATCTTGTCACGGAACCCCCACATACCAAGAAGCATTACATTCTGATACCTCCTCCCTTCAGTATATCAACTTGGCTATTCTTTAAAAGGAACAATTTCCTAGTTAGCAAAAATTCCAACTTAGAGAAATAGACTTAACCCTAACATCAAAGTTAATACATAAAATAAATAGCCATTAAAAAGTACCATTTTAGTTTTAAATAATTGAATATATGCATTTCAATCAGCCAGGAAAGGAGTTGAACATTTTCATCAAAATGCTAATATTGCCACTGGAACATTCTGATTTAAGCATCTATTCCAACGTGTTAGAGACTGATTTAAGTGATCACAATAGGTTCTTGATCTTGTCTTGTTCATTTCCCTCTGTGAAATCTTATCAAAGGTGTACGTTTAAATGTATAGAGGAGAGAACATATCAATGAATGAACTGGAGCCAGGATGGTAATCAGGTTTGGAAAGTATCAGAGGCCATGGAAAACAAGCCAGCTCCCTCTTTGATCTGACATCTTTTCAGATATTTAAACAGCCTTCTTTTTGTAAGACTAAAGATTCCCAAACCCTAATCCACTTCTTATAAGATATATGTTCCAGACCTTTAACCATCCTGGTTGCCCTCCTCTGGACCCCCTTGAGGTTGTCAACAAGGGGGAAAAGGAGCAAAACATGCTAGGTTTTGCATAACATTTGTATAGTGTTGTTGGCTGAGCCTCGTGGCGCAGTGGTTCAATGCCTGTCCTGCAGGTAAAACTGTGCTCACGACCTGGGTTCAATCCCTGGTAGCAGGCTCAAGGTTCACTCAGCCTTCCGTCCTTCTGTGGTCGGTAAAATGAGTACTCAGCTTGCTGGGGGGGGGGGCAATGTGTAGCCTGCACACTGTAATTAAAATTGTAAACCGCCCAGAGACTACTTGTAGTGGTATGGGGTGGTATATAAGCAGAACACTTTGCTTTGCTTTTGCTTTGGCCAGTATTTAGAAATATTCTAAATATTTCAAATTTATTACTACAATTTAAAGAGATGTAAAATCCTGTTGTGGAGACAACTGTGTGATCTGGTCACTCGTGTACCTGCACACATTGATGGTCAAAGACAAGACTTCTGTTTTTCCTTCTTTGAGTTCCTTTCATTCCAAGGATGCCAACAAGGACATGGGGTCCTTTTCCAAGGAGAAAGGAGGGGTAAAAATATTCATAAATGAATGAATGAATGAATGAATGAATGAATGAATGAATGAATGAATGAATGAATGAATGAATAAAGGACAGGCCTCCTAAGAGAGGATTCCTTCTCTAAAATGTGGGACACCTCGCCAGCATATTTATATACACCCTTTCTGCTGCATAGCTGCAATATAAGCAAAACTGATTTCCTATAGCTTAGCTTAGGGGGGGGGGGGAATGACTGTATTTCAAATAATATTCCAATAAGCGCTTGCTTCTTTCCTGACTTAAATTATCTCCCAGCTCCCCAATCTGAGTCAAAGACGTGGAAAGAATGTGCAATGTCCACTCACTGGAACACTTGTCGTATCCATCTGTACACAATGCACAGGACATTTCTGGCACCACCAATGCCATTTCTCAAATTTCTAAAGCTGATTTTCTCCTTTGCTTAAATGATTCATGGTGTCAGCAGGAGAGCACTCTCAAGAAGGGGTGGGTGGGTGGGTGGGTAGCTTGTTCTTCAGGCAAAAGTCATAGGAGGCTGACGTTACACCCCTGGCTTTCTTTTGGAGCTTGCAAACTTAAGATGTAAACCTCTACAGTCATATGTAAAAGCCACGAGTGGATGCAAGCCAGACCCTGGCATTCCAGCAAGCCCTGACACTTAGGAGACCAGATATGCTTTGGAGGCATGCTTTGTTTTAGAGAAGAATTGTGCTCTCTGGAGTCATAAGTCTCCTGTCTCTTGAATATTTCTCACCAGACTCTTGACATTTCTGTAGGTGTGCATCTTCAGGGAGGCTTTGAGGGTCACAGCAAAGGGTGTTGGGGGCTCCTTGCGACCTTCATGAATAAAGAGCATATTATTCTCATTGGAGCTATCAGAAATAGTGAGTAGCATACTGGCTCTGAAACTAGAGGTTCCATTTAGACATTTTGTCTAATAACAGCTGGTTGATTTATCTATCGTAGATGGGTTTTGCCTCTCTTTGGGAGTCTTTAAGCTAGCAGTAATTGTTGACACAGCTGCCTAGATGCCCTAAGCACATCCGATCTCACCTGATTTCGGAAGCTAAGCAGGGTTGGCCCTGGTTAATACTTGGATGGGAGACCACCAGGGAATACCAGGTGCTGTAGGCGCCTGGAGTAGGAACTGGCAAACCACTCCAGTATTCCTGCCAAGAAAACTCCATGGACATGGGGTCACGAAGGGTCGGTCACGACTATAATGACACAACACAATTGTTGACACACTAACTGGAATTCTTCTGCATGGCACAATAAGTCACACATAGAATAAGCCCATTGATTTCATTGGGATTTTGGTGAGTCAACTGCTTTGTAAGTGCCATTGAATCAATGGACCTACTCTAGTTGCAGTTTATTGTACTTAGGAACAAGGTTTCAGTCATTGTGTGGCTGTTCATAAGGGAAATATGCAGTACGTCAAAAATGTGCTTTTTAACATGTTCTATAACTCAGTTTCTCTAGTATTCAGAGTTCCAGAAGGAGAAAATGTATTTCCCTATGTCCAGACTATGTATACATTTATACAACAACAAACCTTTCATAACATCTGGTATCCTGTCTCTAAATTTATACACATCCAAGTCAACATGAACATTACATGTGCAAAAATGCTGGCGAGCGTATGGTGCTCACTTAATTTTCTTAACATTGATAGCCCATGACCTTGTTGCTGGATAAAATAGGACACCATTTCCTGTGGATATCTATAATTAATAAGAATCAAAGAAGTCACATTTCCGCTGGTTTCATGCTTTCAAGCTGACATCAAATCTCAAGACTATTTATTTCTCACCACTAAGCCAAGCTGAAAAAATTATGAGAGCACTCATGCAAGCCATGGAGTTCGCACTGAATTTGCAGACATTTAATCATCTTGTTGACATGAGCTATCTTTGGAGTCCTTTCCCTGCCTTGTTTCAACACGCTAGTCAAGGACTTCCTGTCATAACTGATGTCAATATGGAAATATATATATATTTGCATATTAAGTTATCCCAAGAAAAGTGAGATTTCTCTATCTCTTTTACAGTAGAATGACAGTTGAGGTTGGGTTGAGTGACCATAGTGGCCAGATCAAGAACCTAGTTTGAAATGGACTTGGAACCCTTTATTTCAGAAGCTGTAGCAAGGAGATGGAACCAGGTCAAGTGTTTGGACAGAAGTTGTAGACATGAACGGAGGCATCTCTTTGGTTCATTTTCCCCACTGTCACCATTTTTTTCACAGAAAGAAGCCATTTTTAAGACATGGTCCATAGAGATGAAGTGGCTACTCCTTCAGAAGCACAGCATAGTTTGGAGTGAGATGCAGCTTGGGATTCTGTTGAGTTTGGAGGAAAACTCTCAGGCATGTACAACGGCAGCTGGGACTCCAGCGTGGTGGGAGTGGGGAGTCTACTTTGGATTATAGCTGCTGCTGCTATTGTTGTTGTGAGCAAATACTATTCCCCCATTTCTATGCCCTGGAATGGTATTCAGGTTTGCAGATTGAGGATCAAACTGGCAACAGTAGAAGGAAGGAGTTGACACTTATAATGATTACCCTCAAAACTTCATCTGTGCCAAAATGAACCCCTGACCTCCTCTGTCTGTAAATGAGTTCGGGATTTTGAGGAACATTTGGACTCAGACAGACTTTGGAAGATTATTATAAATATTTCATTATGACCAATCATAATCTTTTAAAAAAGAACCAGACACCAGAGAAGTGGGAGAAGGCAGTGGGGGTAGGAATTATTTCTTAATGCAAGATCTACTCTAAACAACTCTCTTGCTCCCTCAGTAGTGATGATGGCTACCTGACTTGAATATGTACAAAGCTAATTGCCATGGAAATGCTGAATTATAAGAGCTCTCATATTTCTGAAATCTTGGTTAAGGGCAAGTGTCAGGCATTTTTTCATCATCTTAAGTGGCTGAAGTCAACGGCAACTCATCTTTCTTTTGTGCTTCTGGATGACATTTGACTTACATATTATTACTCAACGCTTTACATGTCCTTGTCTGCATGAATGCAGTGTGTGTTGCATGGTTATGTGTGCTGAAAAAAAACGTAAAACCTACCATTTCCAGACACTGACCTCACCTGCTGAGACTTAACACAATGGACATTCAAACTCAATTTGAACTTTAGCTTTTAAAGGCAGTAGGCTAATTAATATAATCCCCTTGCCATGGTCTTAGTCTCTGGCCAGTACAAGAACAAAATAAATGCATATTTTAAGTTAACTGGGTCTGCAGCGATATGTGTTAAGTTCCTCTCCCACCCCCCACACACCACCTTTGGCACTATCCAAGCTACACAGGGATTGCTGTGCATAGCCAGCCAAAAGAGGCAGCCTGTACGTCTACTCCACCACCACCACCACCACCACCACTATCATTTTGTGGAGGGTATTTATTTATTTATTTATTTATTTATTTATTTATTTATTTATTTATTATTGCATTTATGCCCCGCCCATCTTCCCGTAGGAACTCTGGGCGGCTTACAGAGTGGCGATTAAGTGCGACGATATACAACAATCCAACAATACAGCAATAAACAAGAACAAACAATTAAAACAGATACATATGTTTCATCCCAGCTTTTAAAGGAGTCATTCAAGCTTCCGAATCTATTTGGGGGAATTAGGTTTCCCTACCTCTGGTTGGGGGAGGGTTGGACGAGTGGAATTACATTACAGTCCGACAGGTGACTCTTTTGTCAAAAGACTTTTTTATTCCTGAGAAGGAAGTGCACGGTGAAGAATTTATGGCAGCAACTTCAGTTTAATTCTAAGCTATTCCAAATTGGCACCTGTATTAAAGCGCAAAAAGCAAAGTGTGTTGCTTATACACTGCCCTATCATGCTTAATGCTCACCCTGGCTTTTTATTTTATTTTACAGTATAACCATGCAGGCTAGCCCGCACCTCCTTTGAGCAGAGAACATGATTTACTGAAGGATGAAAGACTGAGACAGCAACCTGATTCCAGGATGGAACTTAAGTCTTGAGCAGAGTTTTCATAAGAACATGAGACTATAAGAAGAGCCATGCTGGATCAGGCCAAAGGCCCATCTAGTCCAGCTTCCTGTATCTCACAGTGGCCCCACCAAATGTGTCTGGAGTGCACGAGACTAGATATCTGTCTCCTGATCCCACTCCCCTGCATCTGGTCCTCGAAGTACCCCAGTTTTAAACCTGGAGATAATACATTTCTATCATGGTTTCCTCCAGGAATTTGTCCAATCCCCTTTTGAAGGCATCCAGGCCAGGCCATCACCACATCCTGTGGCAGGGAGTTCCACAGACTAACAACAGGCTGGGTAAAAAAAAATCTCTTGTCTGTTCTCACTCTCCCAACCCTCAATTTGAACGGATGTCCCCTAGTTCTGGTATTTTGTGAGAGGGAGAAGAGCGTCCCTCTATCCACTTGACTCATGCCCTGCATTATTTTGTACATCTCAATCATATCCCCCCTGAGGTGCCTTTTTTCCAGACTGAGGAGATCCAAATGTTTTAGCCTTTCCTCATAAGTGAGGTCCCCCAGGCCAGTAATCATTTTAGTCGCTCTCTTCTGCATCTTTTCCAGTTCCACTATGTCTTTTTTGAGATGCGGTGACCAGAATTGTACAGTGCAGTTCAACCACAGTGCCACGGGGATCCTCAGTGTTGGACTGGATCCTGGAAGAACTTTAACTAATGTGGGCGGGAAGGAGCTGTATTTGTTGCTTTTAACTCAGTGTAGAAAAGGAAGGAGGGAATTGATAGTGACCAGTATGCTATTGCCAGAGGTGGAATGGGAGGGCAATCACATAAGGTCTCCCATCCCTCTAGCACAGTGGTGGCCAAACTTTGGCGCTGCAGATGTTTTGGAGCACAACTCCCACAGTCCTTTGTCATTGGCAATATTGACTCGGAATTCTGGGAGTTGTGGTCCAAAACATCAGGAGAGCCAAAGTTTGGCTACCACTGCTCTAGCAAGTTTCCCATCTGACAGCTATAAGCACAGTCACTAATGCAATTGGTGCAGGGATGGGTACCTTTTTTCTTTCTTCTCCTTGTGCCACGGCCCGCTAATTTATTCTTGGATATTTCTGTTTTAGTTGTTTTATCTGATTTTATCTGTTTTAACTTTCCTTGCTGTAAACCGCCCTGAGTCCCCTATGTGGGAAATAGGCGCGGTATATAAGTGTGAAAATAAATAAAATAAATAAATATACCTGATGGATGAGCCGCCAGAATGAGAAGGATGCTTAGGCAGTTGCCCTTCTGTTCTGCCTTTCGGAAGCAATGGCCAATGAAAATAATTAATATTAACGGCAACGACGACAATGAAAGAAGAGGAGAAAGTCAAGAGTTCTCTTTTGGACCATAAAGAGAGGGCTACTTCTAGGCTTTAAGAGTCTTCCCTGATGTTTGCAACAACATTCAGCAAACTCGGAGACGTGCATTATCAGGTCGCCTGGTATTAAAGCCTGAGAATCAGTGTAAACAAGGTTCTGATGTGCATTGACATGCTTCTTTTCCCATTACTGCTTGGCTTGAAATACATTAAGTAATTTCATTCGTTCAACCTGCATTGTTTAGATAGGATGATGGCATCAGATATTTTTTCCCCTGGCTTTTACAGCCACTGGAATTGCTTCTGTGAAGGAGAACAGCTGAGCTGCCTGCTAAGCAGATATATAAGAGTCACTGAACAGGAGCTGAAAGCAAAATAATATCTCCCTGTGTTGTGTGTACACTATAGACATGCGGCTTCTGATCTTCCCAGCTCAGTGCTGAATCTGCTTAGTTTAATCTGTGGCCATGGATTGAAAAGAAGCAACAAAGAATATATAGTATTGGACCAAGAGATTTCTTCTTGACACCTACTAAATATGGTCATTCTCTTAAGCTTGCCTGTGTTACTGCAGAGGAAATAAACCAGAAGCAGGAGCATTAAATAACATAAGAACATAAGAAGAGCCATGCTGGATCAGGCCAAAGGCCCATCTAGTCCAGCTTCCTGCATCGCACAGTGTCCCCATCAAATGCCTGTGGGAGCGCACAAAATTAGATATCTGTCCCCTGATACCACTCCCCTGCATCTGGCCCTTGAAGTACCCCAGTTTTAAGCCTGGAGATGACACATCTCCATCATGGTTTTTAACCTGTGATGGACTTCTCCTCCAGGAATCTGTCCAATCGCCTTTGGAAGGCATCCAGGCCAGATGCCATCACCACATCCTGTGGCAGGGAGTATTCCATCTCTACATTCAGTCAAGAAAAAAAGTGAAGCATTTACTATTGCCATTGAGTCTGCCAGACTTGAGAGCAACACCATTATACCATTTAATAAAAAGGGAAGTCAGAGTCTCTAATCAAAACAGAAAGGGTAATCAAGACTAGGTGGTCATAGTCTGCATTGCTTATCATGTCTCTTTTTTTTCTGGATGGGAACATTCTCTTTACAGAGCTTCAAAGCATCTCGGTCACTAACTCTTCAGATGCTTGGGGGCTTCAGATTGCAGAAATACCTGGCTGTTGACTATTGCTGCCTGGGGTGTATGGATGCTGAAGATCAAAACAGCTGGAATATATGCCTGTTCCAGTTCAAGTCCCATGGAAAGATAAAGCACCTGTCTGTATCTGAGTTATCGATTGAGAACTAGAAGACTGGAGAACTAGGGTTGGATGGTTGCCCATCACCAGTTAGTAGCTAGCTACCAGACTGTGCACACCCAGGTCATTAACCCAGAATCAAACTCAGTAGGGTGAGATGCTCTGTATTCCTGGTTTTAAAAGAAAGAATATGCTTCCATCCCTAGAGGGAAAACACTGCTTTTTTTGGGGGGGGGACTACATCTCTCAGAACTAGACCACAGTTTTGAACCTGGCTGCAGGATTCTGGGATCGGTGACCCAAGCCACTGCAACTAAAGACATCTTGGTTTTCAAGGAAAAGAAGCAAAATCAATATCCTAAATAATGTTGACCCTAAAACCATATGTCCATTGCACTGTTTTGACAAAAAAGCTCAGATCAGTCAGGCGAGACACATCATGCAAATATAAGAACTGCTCTACTTTTGGCCAGGTAATCAAAGATGCTCCGGAGTGTCACATTTAATCAGTGACAAGTCGGTTTCACGGGCAGCGAGCTGCAGCAGTGGTTAGACCACCGTCACATTTGATCAAGATATACCACCCACTGCCAAAACAAAAGGGAATATTTATTTACTCATTTAAAATGTTTTAATCATGCCTCTCTCCTGCTCAAGATGGCTCATGACAAATGAGAAAACCCGGCTGGTACTTTTTTTGCAGATAGTGTAAAAATGCCAACAAGACCGACAAATTCCCAGCAGCAATTTTAAATGTTCAATCTCCTGCACATAATCTCAAAACATATCAATAATGAGGGAAATCCCTTACTGTAATCCATATAAAATCAGATTTTTTAAAAGAACCATTAGCATTTATATGATCTTTTATGAACTTTTAAGATTCTTTTCAAAGCAAGCCTGAACTCACCAGCTACAAGTACTGTACTGAATCCACTTGTTAGCTGCTACTACCTTAGATACTCAGAATGAATGACACTAGCTCAATCAAAGCTCAGTGCAACAGATCTACAATAACTGGCGACAACTTGCATTTAGCCCAATGACTTATTATTTCTAAGCAATTACTTCATGCAATGACTGTGATCAAGTTACATGACATTATATTTTGATGATATTATAAATAGTGCTAAGATGACTTCTTTGTCAACTCAACGGTTTCAGTTACTTTTTGCCTTACTATTTTGTTCTGTTTTGCATGAAGAGCAGTAGTTTGTGCAAGTTGAGTCATGGCAACTGGACTTCTTTTCTTGTGAGATTGAAAGCTACTGACGATGCTGCTGGTCATTGACTGTAATAAAGTTTTGATTGTTTGATTGATTGATTGATACTGATGATGCTAGTTGGATGAGTAGTGAAACATTTTGATCTCACAAGAAAAGAAGTCCAGCTGGTATGATTCAACTTCTGGATCACAGCTATAAGAGCACCGCAGTTGTGGCTGCTCAATGTTGTGTAATTAATACAGTGAAAGACTAGGATTCAGTTGCGTGGGTTTAAATTTATTTCATAGAATCATAGAATCATAGAGTTGGAAGAGACCTCAAGGGCCATCTAGTCCAACCCCCTGCCATGCAGAAACCCCCATCACAGGACTCCCGACAGATGGCCATCTGGCCTCTGCTTCAAAACCTCCAAAGAAGGAGACTCCACTACTCTCCGTGCCAGCATATACCATTGCTGAACAGCTCTAACAGTATACACTTTTATACCACCAGTCTTTCAGAGGGAACTCCGGGTAGTTTACAGTAATCAAAGAAATAATAGTACAGTAAAAATGTGAAGAAAATAAATAAAGCATTAAATAGTAAAATGGTCAATAAGCAGCATCCATCCATGGAAGTTGATTGAGATGTAGAACATGGCAAGTCACCACTTAAAGATCTCCTTTACTCTTACATTTAGAAGCCTATTAAGGTTGCCAGAAATAGGTTCTGAGTGTATGGCACATAACTACAGCTTTAACTATACAAATCAATTTCTGGCTCAGCTAGGTCTGTATTTGTGCCAGCATTTGTGAATTCCCAAATGGCTATGAAAATAGTTTTTGGGGAATCCCTCTTCCCATCCCCATTAAGAGGGAGAGAGAGAAAGAAGGAGTGTGGCAACAATATCACATTACCATACTGAAAAGAGACAAACCTGAAACAAAAAAAGGTGGAGGAGCAAAAAATCAGGATATGATGTTCTAATGTCTGACCTACCCACTCAGAGAGGTCTTGGACTTCAGTCAAGTGGGGGGGGGGAGAGAATGAAACAAAAGCAAGGCAAAACAAGCTGCGTATATACTGCCCCATCTTGCTTTACTCAGTCTTCCATCCTTCCAAATGAGTCCCCAAATCCAAGGGAGATGGGGACTCATTTGGAAGGATGGAAGACTGAGTAAACCTTGAGCTGGCTATATGTCTGTGAAGATTCTCAGTCATCCCCTGGACGTTGAGTCATGGCAACTGGACTCCTTTTCTTGAGTTGGCTACTTGAGATTAAACCCTGGGTCATGAGCAGAGTGAAAAATGAAAAAAAAAGAAAGAAAAACATGCAAAATCCATATGGAAAGCCACTGTGTACCCTGGTGTGTATGCTCTCTGCTTCACCTCTTGTGCCTACATGACACGGTTATAGTGATTTGATACCACTGTATCAACCCTTTTTGATGAAACACTGGCATTTTTCTGTTAGACAGCTCTAGTGCAGTGGTTCTCAACCTGTGGGTCCCCAGGTGTTCCTGGACTACAACTCCCAGAAATTCCTTCCAGCACAGTGAGTGGTGAAGGCTTCTGGGAGTTGCAGTCCAGGAACATCTGGGGTCCCACAGGTTGAGAACCATTGCTCTAGTGCAGGGGTGCCCAAACTTTTTGTAAGGAGGGCCAGATTTGGTGGCTGAGAATGTGTCAGGGGCCGGTTGCTCCCCAACCCTGCCACCCCACTGCAAGCCCCATACACTTTCTTTTAAAAAAACATGGGGTGAAGGAGGGGGAGGGAGGGGTGGGCCAGTCAGCCACGGGCCACTCAAAATGGCCTGGCAGGCCGGATTTGGCCCCCGGGCCAGACTTTGGGCAGGCCTGCTCTAGTGCATTCCCCAAATTGCAAAAAAGTACTGGAAAAAATTCCATCAAACAACAAATCCAAGATGCCTGAATTCAGTAGGATGGAACTGTAGTGTTACTAAGCTGTTTGACGGAGATACACTATATAGCTAATCGCTTGTGAAAAGTAAGGTCCCATGCTCTGCATCAGAGGACCTGCTCCCAGCCCCACCAAGCTTCACAGCTTAAGGTATGGATTATATATGAATTGTAGTGAAACCAGATCTGGAAGCCTGATATTAACCAAGGCTCCTGTGACTTGAGCTGTTTGTAGGTTACTAGTGAACAAGATAAAATGCCCCAATGAACAACTCCCTGGAAATTGCCTTTTTTATTATCAGGAACCAAACAGCCAGAATCCGCACTCCCAACCCCAATCTGATTTAGCTCATGTCTAGCTCTCGTTTGACCATGTCAGGTGTCAGCTCAGACCTAAGGATTGATGTTAAATGCAGCCTTTTACCAGCTGTTTCAGGAGAAAAGAAGGGAAGATTTTGCTCACAGAGTTCTGTTTTTTTTTTTTTTTTTAAAAATACTGTTCTCTACTGGAACATGAATCCATTAAGAGTGAACACAATTGCAGTGAAGAAACAGCGCAGAACCGATCATGTAGTGACAGCCAAGAAATGAAGTGATGTATTAGCTACCATATTTTAAGAGGTTTATGGGAAGCTTCAATTCTGTTTGAAATGGAACGATCTGCATATTTCAAGAGATGAATGGAATGAAAGAGCCAGTTGCTGCTTGCAAAACGAGGCACCAAGGGGCCAGAGGGCAAAGGGAATGCTTGGCGGGGAATGATTTTAAGTTCTCCAGGCAGCCCACAGGAAAAAAAAACACACCTCGTAGATCTGCCCATGGAAGAAAAACCTGCCAGGCAAGCTCAATAATCGCCTGATGGACACAGCTAGAAAGGCAATCCAGCTGCCAAAGCAAGGCTCCCTGGCTTCTAGGGGGATCTAGGGGAAGTAGAGATGGGTTCAAGATGATAAACCACACTCTGTTTCCTCATGTCTTAAGGTTCCAAAACGTTTTGTAAATGCAAACAGTGTTTTGTTATGAAATGAAACAAAACACCATTTTTTTTTACTGTGTAAACAAAATGATTTGTGAATTTCCCTGCTCAGCTCTCTTGTTCTGGCTACCACCATCCAGCTGGTTTTGACAGCTTGAGCTGTCAAAACCAGCTGGGTGGTGGTGGCCACAATGGGAGAAAGAAGCAGGGTTTTAAATTTGGTGCTACTTGCTTTGCTCTCCCATTGGCACCACCTGTACCCGGCTGAGTTTTTTTTTTTTTTGACAGGTTGGGATGTGGGCAGCAGGGGTGGCCCCCTCCCCACAGCCCAACCTGTCAAAAAAGGGGGGAGAGAGCTGGGTGGTGGCAGCTTCCGTTCCATTTCATTTTGTTTCCTTACAAAAATTCTATCAAACTTCATTCATTGTGAAACAAAAGCATTGAGGGTAAGGCAAGATAGATCAGCCTGTTTCTGACCCTTCCTAGACATCAACATTAATTGTTTGACTGGGGGTAGCAGCCTTTGAAAATTACTCTCTTCTCTCCCATCCTACACCCCACAATGAAAAAAGGAACTTCATGATTATTGGGGATTGGGGTGATCAGAAAATTTTAAATTAATAGACACTGCAGCTGGCAATGTCACCAGCCTTCCAGCCCTACTGTTGGACTGCAAGATTTTATCCACGGTCCTCCCAGGGTTGGGTTGAGATTTAGCTATGGTGATGTTGGTAGTACCTAATAACACATGACTTAAATCCCACTGGGTTCAAGGGATCCACTTTTGTTCAGACCAAGTACCGCATCCATCATCCTCATGAAATGGGCCAGCACTCAGTCTAGCACAATTGCCAAAACCTAACAAAGCTTCATCTACTCAGTTCCTTAAAAAATGGGGCTTTGGAGGTGGTAGCTCAGTTACTTCTCTTTGCACTTCCAGCATCAGGTGGGAATTTAGGAAAAACGTTTTCCTACGTTCCCACCCAAGTGTGGGGGCTCTTATAATCTGAATATTACCATCAACCCCCACCAACCTTCAGCCATGTCAGAGTTTTCACTTCCCCCTCAGTCTTCCTCAAAGTAGCCTCCGAAGAAGCATTTTGTGTTGCTGAAAATCAGTTTGTTTCCTATCTCACATGGTTTGGCCCTAAATGGCTTAGGACCTAGATATTTGAAGGACCGCCTCCTTCCATATGAACCTAACTGACAATTAAGATCTAGCCAGGGAGCCCTCCTGAGAGAGCCCTCCCTGAAGGAGGCGAAAGGGATGGCTTGTAGGAACAGGGCCTTTTTGGCAGCTTCCCCAAGATTATGGAACACCCTCCCAAGTGACATCCGCCTGGTGCCAGCACGGATGACATTTCGTCGCCGGGTAAAATCCTTCCTGTTTCTGAAGTTTTTTTAACTGACATAACATAGATTGTGGGTCCTGGTGGCAATTTCAGTGTTTTGTGTTTACATTTTTTTTTATTGTTTTGTCTGTTGCCTTTTAAACGTTTTAACTGTTTTAACTGTTCATTTTAATTGTTTGTTTAATAAGTTTTTATTAAATTTTAAACTACATACAAACAAAATAAAAACAAATAACAAGTAACAAGTAACAATACAAGTGTACTCCCACCCCCCGGGACCATCCATGAGTTCTTCTTTGTTACTCCATCTTCTGTTGTTCTAGTAATCTTCTTAAAGTCCTCTTCTCCAGAATTGTCTTGAAGTATTCATCGGCTCTTTCCCCTTCCCTTCAACTAATACAATTTTAATTGTAAGCCACCCAGAGACCTTTGGGTAGTGGGCAGCATATAAGTTGTATAAATAAATAAATAAATAAATAAATAAATAAATAAATAAATAAATAAATACAGCGGTACCTCGACTTAAGAGCAGAAAACGGTTGGCATTTTAACTGCCACTTTACAGATTTTAGATATGGTCTGCTCAACTTACAATCCCCCCTTTTTTCCCCTTTTAAACTTATTTTTTTCAGTTTTTAGATAGGCACCCCGACTTAAGAGTCGTTTGACTTAAGAGCATGCATTCGGTATGGATTAAATTCATAAGTCGAGGTACCGCTGTAATAAATAAATAAACAAACTATTGGTTATTTGGGGACAATTGTCCTTTTTCCTCATCTTCTTGGCTGTGTCAGCGAGTAGCCAAGAGGCAGGCATTTGTCATGCACTCAATAGCTATCCCGTCAAGCGTTTCCCTTCAGAGATGTTTTGTACACATGTACCGGGAGCACTTTCCCTTTTCCTTGTTTTGGCTATAAATAGGGCAGAATGGGATCAGCCAATGAATCAAATTACAGGACATGGGAAAGGTCAAAGGAGCACACTTTACTATCTCTCTTTGGAATATATGAGGCATTAAAATTCTGACACCTCATTCTCTTGAAATAGGCTTTAACGGCCATTGGGAAATGGTTCATGAGTAACCAGCTCTTCAAACAATCTTTTACAAACAGCACTCCCTGTAGCAAGGGGCCTGACCGAAATCAGGGAAGGGAAAAAGAGAGGGAGGGAGGGAGGGAGGGAAGAGAAGGAGGGGACTGTAATAAGGAGATGCTTAATATAAGAACATAAGAAGAATATAAGAACATAAAAAGAGCCATGCTGGATCAGGCCAAAGGCCCATCTAATCCAGCTTCCTGTATCTCACAGTGGCCCCACCAGATGCATCTGGGAGCTCACAACACTAGATATCTGTCTCCTGATACCACTCCCCTGCTTCTGGCCCTTGCAGTATCCTGGTTTTAAGCCTGGAGATGACACATCTCCATCGTGGCATGTCACCTGTGATGGACTTTTCCTCCAGGGATCTGTCCAATCCCCTTTGGAAGGCATCCAGGCCAGGTGCCATTACCACATCTTGTGGCAGGGAGTTCCACAAACTAACAACACGCTGGGTAAATTTTTATTCTTTTGTCTGTTCTCACTCTTCCAACCCTCAATTTGAGTGGCTGTCCCCTAGTTCTGGTATTTTGTGTGTGAGAGAAGAATGTCCCTCTATCCACTTTACTCATGCCTTGCATAATTTTGTACATCTCAATCAAATCATAGGCTGATGAGCTACTCAAATCATTTGATCACAAGGGATGCCACCAAAGAAAACCTGTGGGGAGTGGGACACAGTGCTTAGTAGTAGGGTGTTACCCACTTCCTCTTATGGTGAGATGGGATACACAAAGAAGCATTACATATGGAGATGGCCTCCTGTTGCTGCCAGTTGATTTGATTTGAAACAGCATTCTGAAAATGGAATTAATGGAGAGAGATAAAGTTGGCTGAAAGCACTGTTCCTTAGTGATGCAAATGAGTACTGGAAGAATTACCCAGTCTAAGGAAAAGAACTAAAAATAGAACATTAATCAGGGGAGCCTCTTGCCCTGTATCTATGGGAAGATGGATTTCACAGTGTGCCTTGATTTCACTCTGTAGTAAATGGCATATTGTAAGAATCCATATGTAGGCCAAAAATGTGCTATTGTTATCTGAATGTTAGAGATATTTAAATCAATGTGCACATGTATGTGTTTGTGCGAGAGTACTAGGGATGGGCATTTTGTTTCAGAAGCAGTAGGTTACAAAATGAACCACACGAGCCCAGGTGATCCTCGGTACCGGCTGATACATGCAGATCCAATTGCTTTACCTTTCTCTGTCTTGCGCAGGGTTAAGATCCAATGAGGAAGCATGCTGCAAAGTCATCTGTGTTAGATTTGTGATGCTGGCCAATCAGGAGCTATGCAGGGACAGGCATCATCCCGCCTCCCTCTCTGATTGGCCAGCAGCAAGAAACAGGAAAGATCATGTTGCAGCGTGCTTACTCATTGGATTTTAACTCTGTGCGAGACAGAGAAAGGTAAAGCAATTGGATCTGTGTGTATCAGCCGGTTCCGACGACCACCAGAGCTCACGTGGTTCATTTTGTATCCTACTGGTTCCAAAACAAAATGCCCCTCCCTAGAGAGTACAAATGATTTAAACGGGCTTATTGAATCAATTTCCTTGCATAACATGAGAGTGGAATTTCTTTGGTGATATTGAATGTTGGAAGAAGATGATTCATCTTTGTTCCTTGCATCTATGGGCTTGTTGACACAAACCAGAGTTTGTACATCTGAGAAGTGTTCATCTGGGTTTGTTCTAACTGAATCCCATTTGCAAGGCATAGTGTAGAGATGCAACACGGTAACAATTTAACAGCTTTGAGGCTTGGCCATCTCTGCCAAAAATCAGGTCAAAATAGACAAAATTCCCTCCCGTTTTGACCACTTAAAAATGGAGACTCAGAAAGAGGAAAGTAATCCGATTCTGTACTAAAATGACCATATTCCATTGGTATCCATTTGCAATCAGACCAGCTGCTCTGAAGGACTGTGGTCCCAGTGGCCACACTATGGGAAGTGTGGCTAGTGGGCTGAACTGGTCCTGAAATATCAGGGTACGATATGAATCATCATGGGCCTGGAAGTCACCAACCAGAACTGGTCCTTTAGGAAATATCACCAATGTGCTCCACATCCAGCTCAAGTCTGACGTTTACTTCAAAGAAGGTGAAATTAACAGCAACAACCAGTAAAGAGGAAAATTGTGTGTGTGTGTGTGTGGGGGGTCTAATAGCTGGTGAATATCTTTTGGCTGGATTGATTGAGTTTAAGTCATAAGCAAATTAAAACCAAAAGCAAAGGGTTCTGCTTATGTACCACCTCATAGTTTTTTAAAGCACTCTCTAGGTGGTTTACAATTAATTATGCAGACTACACATTGCCCCTTCCCCCAACCAGCTGGGTACTCATTTTACTGACCTTGGAAGTAGAGATGGGCATGAAACGAGCGATTTTTCGTTTTCGTTTTCGTTTTTTCATTTCGTTACGTAACGAAACAAAAAATGAATTTTGACTCCAAAATGAAACGAAACGACCCGAAACACGAAAAATTTTGTCGACCGCTTCATTTTCGTTATGGCAAATACATTGAATTGTGCTAAATGGTAACAGCAATTTTTCGTTTTCGTTTTCATTTTTCGGTTCGTTACGTAATGAAACAAAAACGATTTTTTTTGCAAAAAACCTCACAAAAACGGAAAGGAACCGAAACGGACCCCTAAATGACCAAATGACAAATGAAACACCATTTTTTTGAGTCATGCCCATCTCTACTTGGAAGGATGGAAGGCTGAGTGAACCTTGAGCTTGCTACCTAGGGTCAAGCCCCAGGTCATGAGCACAGTTTTAGCTGCAGTACAGCAGTTTAACTGCTGTGGCAGGAGGCTCAACAATAACACTCACAACGCCAAAGACGTGTGTGGTTTTAGGCCTAAGTTCAAGTCCAAAGTCCCCTAAGCGGGAGATCTCATTTTCAGGATGCTCAAACCACACAAACATTTTGAGTGCCATTGTTTCGGCTCCCAGCTCTTGAAATCATTTTCAGCAACTGCCCCCAGACTATGGAATGCCCTCCCAAATGAGACTCACCTGGCGCCAACGTTGCTAACATTTCGGCACCAGGTAAAAACCTTCCTGTTCCAAAAGTTTTTTAACTAACGACTCTGGGTTCTAATAGCAAATTTAGTGGTGTTTTTAATGTATCGTATTTATTGCATTTACATGTTTTTATTATTCTATTTTTATTGTATTTTGAGGTTTTAATTGTCCATTTTGATTGTGAGCCGCCCAGAGACCTTTGGGTAGTGGGCGGCATACAAGCTATATAAATAAATAAATAGATAGATAGATAACTGGGGGATGAGCTATGTGCTAGATAAGGAAACAAATAAAAATGGCCTTAATTGCCATTGCTCTGGAAGGTCACACAAGTTAAAAATGTCCCCCATTTGTATCATGCCATTTTAAGAAACCCAAGGCCAGGAGCTCAGCCATGGATCCTCTTGCAGCCAGTGAATTAACAGGCTCCCAAACTCTCAGCAGTATATTAAGCTGCTTAGTATCTGACCTGGGACCTTATTTATTTTCGGAAGCACTCACATAAATTTAACTCTAATGAAAAAGTACACTGGACAATGCCGCTGACCTTTGTGTCTTTGTTCTTTGCCACAAAATGTTCATTTGTTCTTCCTGACGGCAGCGTTGCCCTTCTCCTAGGCGGAAGGAAACAGACCGGAGAAGATGAAGGTTGGGGGAACTCTGCTTTATTTCTTTATTTTTAATCTGGAGCAGAAGGTTTTTATTGTTGGCTGGCTAAGGAAGAAGTAGTTTTAGATTGGGTTCCAAACCCAGAATGCAAACACTCTTTGGGTATAAACAGAGAACTAGTTACGGAAATGTGGAGCGTATGCATGCTATTCATTGTGGTATCTTTTCCATTGCAGATTAACAGCTCCAAAACGGTTTGTCTGAAGATATTCCTGGATTCAGTCCTGAGCCTGTGTGCCTAGATTTTGACAGTGGCCAGGAGAACGTTGACACAGATAAAACAAGAGCTCCAGTGACACCTGTTCCTAGAGATGTCTGATGCAGCCGGGCTCATGTATGCCTCAGTTACATCCCTCTGGATTAGAGATGGGCACGACCAGAAAAAATTATTTTTCGAGTTGTCGTTTGTCGGGACAGGTCCGTTTTGGGTCGTTTCCGTTTGTTGCGAAATTTTTCAAAAATTTGTCATTTCATCGTGTCGTTTGTCGTTTGTCATTTCCACCACGATTTAGCGCGATTTGACTTCCCAGAGCATGGGGTTAGGGGGTAAGGGCTAGGCTTAGGGTAATGGTTAAGGTTAGGGTGGGTTAGTGGGCTGCACCTCTGGGTGCCTCTGGCCCACTAAGAACACAGTGTACTAGCGTATGGGTTAGGGTTAGGGTTAGGGTTAGGGTTAGGGTTGGTGGGCTTTTTATGCCCTCTCTGGCACATCCAGAAGTCTCAGCAAAACCTGGCCATACGATTGGTGGAACGGCTCCAAAAATTTGCATGGTCCCATCCCATGGCCAGTCCATCATTGCGCGTGTGCAGGTGTAAAAAAAATAAAAATAAAAATAAAATAAAATAAAATCAATGGAGACGTTTTATTGCAAGAAAAACCCACTGCTGCTACTGTAAAAATTCAAGCATTTAAAATAGCTAATTTTGGCATGTTTCTGTGGTGCTTTGGTGGGTTTTTGGACCACGATTTCAAAAAAAATATTGCGGTCGCCATTTTGGATCCCCCCGCACTGCATGGCAAATGGAGACGACGAGGATGCCCCCCACCAGCCTGTTACCAGAGCAGCCTGGGACAGGAGAAGGGGGGAGGCCGGGGACCCCCCACCCCAGAAACCACCCCTCTGGTAGGTGCCCTCAGACAGGCATATTTTCGCCTGCTTTTTTGGCCGGGAATCGGTTTTTTTTTAAAATTTTTAAAACTTTTTTTCTGTGCCGCTTGACATCGCGCGATTGCCGCGCAATGCCATGAACGACAACGACAAATCAGACCCAATTTATCATTTATCGGTTCGAGTTCGAGTTCTGACGCCTTAATTGTCGTTACCGTTTCCGTTACGTAACGGAAACGAAGAACGGAAACGGAAACGAGAATTTCACCAAGTCGTGCCCATGTCTACTCTGGATTATGATAACAGGATGGGATGTATTTGATAAATTTGGACAGTCCAAAATATTGTGTCCAGGTGGTTGAATAAACTCAGTTACGATGAGCACAGAAAGCTTTTTTCTCTAATTGTGTCACCAACTGACAGCATCTCTCTGAACAAAGTTCAAAATGCTGGTGTGATCTACAAAGCTCTATTTATTTTGGGTCTAAACCAGTGGTTCTCAACCCATGGGTCCCCAGATGTTCCTGGACTGCAACTCCCAGAAACCCCTTCTAGCACAGCGAGTGGTGGAGGCTTCTGGGAGTTGTAGTCCAGGAACACCTGGGGACCCATAGGTTGAGAACCACTGGTCTAAACTATTTAAAGGGATACATGTCCCCATATGGTCCTGTCCACCTCTTAAGATCTTGGTGGGATGCCCGCCTCTGGGTCCTTCCCCATCACAGGTGTTTTTTCTTCAGGACATGAGAGAAATGATTCTTCTCTGCTGCTCCAAAGTCTGCATTTCCTTTCCGAGAGACCTCACCATACCTCCCTACTACTGGCAGGCAAAGAGCTTTCTCATCATTAATATGACAAAAATATAAACAAGGTTTTTACCACAACTCCCAGAGTTCTGAGCCTAGATTGGTAGATGATGATGATGATGATGATGATGATGATGATGATGATGATGATGATGATGATGATGATAATTGTATATTTTTAAATGCATTGTTAATGCTATGTTGAAGTTTTATGTTGTAAACAGCCCAGAGTAGCCCCAGGGCTAGATGGGAGGTATATAAATCAAATAAATAAATAAAACCACTAGCTAAAAATAATTATTGAGTTGGGATTTTGATCTGAGATTATCCAATTTTTTACTCTGCCTGATCCCCAAACCAAATGTGCATTTGAAGGCCACCTGTGTTTTGAAATCCATACATTGACTAGCGCAGTGCAATTCACAAAAAAACTTTAATGGGTGTGAAAATGTGTGTATTTCATGCCAGGAATTGCAGACATTTAAAAGAAGCCCAGAAGGAATTGTAGCCTGGATCTAAAACAGCATATGTTTGAAACATGTGCACCCAAATTATGTCCCTTCTGAAAACTGTGCAGGAAAAATATGGACCTGTTTTCTTTTGTAATCCAATACAGATCCAAGTCAGCGTGAGCTTTGAGATGGAGATGGAAACTGAAAGTTAAGTCTCCCACTAGAGACCAAGTACTGGAAGCTACTCGTTAGCTGTATTAGTCTTGTACTGCAGCAAACACAAGTTTGGATGCTTGGGGAAAAAAATTAAAATATGATGTCGGTCTTTGATATCATCAAGGTATTATTAGAAAATGCAATGAAATCGTAAAAAAAAATGTGCTTACACCTTGGAGTAACTCTACAAGCCACTTGGGGACATGAGGCTGAATAAATTACTTGCAATTTGCACCACAAATCACAGTGGGTGGCAGGTAAAGTTAGAATTTCAGATGCAGACTCTAAGCCCAAGCATTTGCTCTGGAATATTTTTGTTAAGCATTGTTTAGGGAGCTTTTCGATGTTAACACAGACTATCTGGCTGAGTCAAAAACAGACCTTCATATTATGTGAAATAAATATAAAAAGGGAAAAAAACCCAGACCTTTACTAATAAGAACACTACATGTCACGCGGACATTTGATGGAACTGATGCCCAGATATATTTTGTTCTTCAAAAACAAATGTCAGCCCCTAGAAGAGAAAGTTATCGGGAGTGAGGGTTTTGGGGGAGGGATTGTTAATACTTTCCTAATGGGCATCCCCCCCATACGAATAATATTTGCAACATGACCTTTCAAATTAAAAACATGTGCTTGCAACTCCGCAGGTGTGAGGCAAGCAATCTGGAAGAGTAGTTGTTTCAAAAGAAATAGCCAAGATATGAGCTTAAACATCAAAAATGCCCCAGCTAGCAGTGGAGCGAATTCACTTCTGGATAAGCAGTGTGACATTAAACAGACTGTGTTTTCATCTTGATCTTGGCTTAGGAAGAAACCAGGCTTTAGGCCAAAAGCCTAATTTAGATAGTTCAGTTTTGTATTTATAACCCTAGTAAAGATAACCCTGTAATTAGCTAGCATCGACTAAAATAGGAGACAAGGATGACGCAGGAGTTTCCAACTGATGCAGGGAAAATTTTAAAAGTTAAATAATTGCACTGAGGAAAAGGTGGGGGACTATTTCAACAGACTTTTTGCATTCTGAAAACTGTAATTAGAATCCTCAGCCTCATGTCCCATGAATTAAAAAGACATCTTTCACATTCATTTGTGATGGGAGATCTTAATAAACTTGTGTACCACATACTTTCCACTTGAATTATCAGACGCGCTGAGATTTTTGCTTGGCTTATCAGTTTCTCAGTCCTACCTCCTTGTTCCTGCAATCCGAAGTTTTTCTTTACTCCTAAGAGAATATTTGCTATTATGAAATACAGTTTTCAGAATGGAGTCAATTCCAGTGGCATATTGACCCAGGATTTGGTTTGCACTAGTAGTTTTCCAAAGCTTTTTGAAGTGCAAGGGGGAGAGAAGGGATGGTTACTGTTTGTTAGTTTGGTTTGTGTTGTAGGTGCCTGGAGTAGTATTCCTGCCAAGAAAACTCCATGGATGTGGGGTCACGAAGAGTTGGTCAACAACATGCCAAAGAGTAGCTGGGGTTCCTGCATGCTACATTGATGTGTGTGTGTGTGTGTGTGTGTGTGTGTGTGTGTGTGTGTGTGTGT